>CM042753.1:16979059-17041559 GCA_022496165.2 Catalaphyllia jardinei
GAATTTTGATTAGTTTCGCCTTTAAGTGACATTGATCGTAATTAGGTGAAAATTTAGTGACACTCAATTTTCAGGGGAGCGTGACGGAAATTAGCGTGACTGTCTAGCGTTACGACCGGATATCACGTTTAGTATTCAGATGAATGACAAGTGAAATTGTAATAGGAGACAGAGAGTATTGTGAAATAAGGATCGAGGTTTTTGAGGAGACAACGCAAACAACACGAGGGTCGTGAGGCCAGTTATTTTGTATTTTTTTGTTTCATTTTCGTTATTAAACCCGGGAATTGTCTGTACATCGTGAGTGCTTTTGTGTGCCGTACAACTTCGGGACATAAGGACACCTAACTAACCTAGAGCTAAAATTACTTCAAAACTACGAGATATGAAATTTATGTGTATGTATGTATGTATGTGTATTTACATGTTTAAAATGATTGGTTAATCATTGCATAATAAACAGTCTTTACATTCAATGTCCAGGAGACTATTAAAATTAACTTGTTTCATTCGTTTTTTAAAAATTTCCAGTGAGTCAGACATCCAGACCATAGGAGCGGGCCTAGGTACGACAGGCTGTGTTTACCTTATGCAACTGTCCTGAATCTTGGTATTATGAAGTCTGAGTTTCTTAACTTATAATGAGTGCTAGAGACAACGAATAAGTCCGTGATATACGGGGGCGCCAGACCGTTTTAGGCGGCTGGACCATGACCATGTTAGGCGGCTGGAAAATAGTGTAAATATCTAGAACGTACTTTGGCTATCTAGGCGACTGATAATCTTTACTGAACAAACAAGCATTTAATTACATAAGCAGTTTCCCCAATACTTTAACTTCTGAATAGGCTTAAAATCACGAGAGGAGTAAATATTACAAACGAGTTCGTAGAACCGCCATAACTTTGCTACTGAGCTGAAAAGTTGTAAAAAGATATAAATTTACCGCCTCTTTGCCTGATGAGGATAAAAGCTTTGATGGCTCTTTAGTTTTGAATGTTAAAAACTGATGACGTCACGAAGTAGGTCTGAAACAGAGTAATGTTTAACATTCAACCAATTTTTTGAAAGAACTTCCCTTCCCTCCCCGGGCGTTTATTACATCGATGGCAACCTACTGATTGGAAATGATGCATATAGGTCCGCACTTCGTTTAATATATGCCTACTTCGCTTTTTCGAAATTAAGGTTTCCATTGCACGCAAACCTGAATAATTCTCAGCTGCCATTTCTCAGGTCACAAAACTATACTCAATTTAGCCAAGAAGGTTCTTGGGCGAGACAAGTTAAGTGGGGGCCCCTTGGCTGGATTGCCTATTTATTTTCCAGCCAGAAAACTGACGACTGGGTACGAGCTACGTATCGTACAGCCGGTATACATAGGCCATTTCCGAGTTGCCTTTTGCCTCTGTATCAAAACGAGTCTTTCTACAAAACCATTCATATGAAAATGAGTTTCACCTACATGTTTATTTTCATGCAAACTCATTTTCATATGCAAGGTTTGCAGAAAGACTCGTTTTGAAACAGAGGCACGAGGTAACTCACAAATAGTTTATTGCAAACACTCATTTATATTTAGCCTGAGTGAGGCTCAAAAGAGGACTAGCCGGTACTGAAGTGCTTGCAAGGAGATGAACCTATTCGGTTTTCAACGCTTTTACTTTTCTTTAAGTACAATAACAAATAATTACTTTCAACCACTATATAGATTGCAACGATATCGAAACTACAACTACAGCTAACAATTACTGATGAATATTAAATCATAACACCCTAGTCATTGAAATCTTTTTGAAAGGCTATACTTAACGAGCGCATCTAAGAAGAAGAGTCGATTGAATGACTACAAACGACAGCTTAATGAAAATGTTAAAAACAATATTGCAAAAATTGAAACAAAACCATCAAAACACTTTATTTCGCATAATAATATAACAAAACGTCTTCTGGAGACCCAAGTAAACCGAAGAAATAAATCCCACAGTGTGACTTTGTTCTCATTTGACTTTATGAAAAAACTTCATACTTGAGCTTTTCTGTAGTAAACAAAGATGTTTGAGTTAAAAACGCCTTCAGTGATAAACTATGCCGGACGAAGAATTATTTTGTTCCTCGACAGGAAATCATTCTGATAAAAGCTTTGCGATAAAACTTGCTCATCATTCCATAAAACACAGGATGTAAGGCGCTTGGCAAGCAAGTCAGAATAAAAACAAACCTGGCAAAAGTGAAACGGTGAGGCCAGTTTAAAAACGCCTCCACTTTAAATTCATGCAAAAGGAACTGAACCTGAAAAGGAATGTAGCACACAACAAAAATTAGCACAATGACAAAAACCATTCTCAGCAAGTCACTCTCATGTTCAAAGTTACTTTTGTTGTTTCTCGTCAATTCATTTTGATTACGCAATAGATTGTGAGTGTTTTCGCTATTATCTTCTTCCAAATTTCCACAGAGAGCGTTTTTCTTTCTTTCCGTTTTTCTCTCTACCATTTCTGTCTCATTGATTCCAATGTCAACGAGCTCTACTTTTTCTTGTTTGCAGTTACTTATTTGGTTCATGTTCTCTACACACGTGGAAAGTTGAATCACTGTAAGGGATTTGCTTTGCGCGTCTCGAAGCCTTTCGATGACAAAGATGTGTTCGCGGATTTTCTTGCTCACCAAAGCGTAAGATATCGCCATTATGACAAATGGCAGGGCAAAGTTGATTACAAACAGAACGGCTGTATAAGCATCTTGGTAGTGCTCATAGCCCTCGGGAAATATTTCTTCGCAGGCGGGAATATCGCAGTTATCCCCGTATAAATTCACAACACGGAAAACCGACGCGGGAACCGATAGCCCAATAGACCCCACCCAAGTGACAATTATAAGACGACAAATTTGTCGAGGAGTTGGTTTGGTGACCAGTGGCTTGACGAGGAGGAGACAGCGATATACGGCAAGAACTGCTAATGTTGTCGTTATAACCAACACACTTGTTATTTGTAGAGGATCCAGAAACTTGCACATGGCGTATCCCAGCTTCCACGAAAATGGCGGTTCATCGGCGTGGATTGTGAACACCGTAGAAACCGTGCTGAGAATTTCAGCGAAAGCTAAGTTGCTGACTAGGTAGTGCGCAAACGGTTTAGCTCCGGGCTGCCTCCAGACTGCTCGACACACGACATAGTTTCCAACCAAAGAGAACACTACTATCAGGCTGAACAAAACAATTCGAATAATCCGTGATACCTGAGGTTCAGGAACGTATAAAGGTGAAGTGCTGTTGGTGGCACCTGCAGCTGTTTGGTTGACACTGTCTCCGAAGCATGACATGACTTCTTGTCTTCAGCTAAAAATCTTTTCACCTTGTTGAAGTTTTGAACGTTAATAAAGAAAAAAGAGCTATTCAGTTTCAGATCTTATTATGTGAAACAAACGTCGTTTTTCTTTTCGAAAAAGAAATGAAACGATCTTAGTGTGAGTAATAATTTTACCAGTCGTATTAGCTTTTTACTCTTAGCATTGGGAAGGCCACGCATTTGCGGTCATTTAATTCCCATTTCGAAATCAATTTCACGTTATAATTTAGCATAATGTCTTTGGGAAAAGGCGATAAACCAAAGAATCAATTAGCGAAAATGATGTACTGACCACTATGAAAACCATTAGCTGCAAGCGTAATTTTTACAGATACTTTTTTTGCATCTTTTTATACAAACCGTATAACTGAGCTTTTCATCCAATCTTCAATCATTTCAGTCCCTAATTCATGATCAGGTGATTTAAAGATGTTTTAACATCACAGCCAAAAGAATTAATTAAAATACTGCGGCCTCGTGCATATGGTTGATCTCACGGAAGGACAATTACAGGGTGTGATATGACTAATATTTTACCATTATTTGACTTTTTTACACCATATGCATTAGAAAGCCTGGTCAAAATCAAGTCATCTTCTACCTGAATTACTTCTTTTTGTCTGATTGTACATGCTTTTTGTGAGCAGCAGAAATTTGGAACATGGTCGGCCGCCTCTGAAAGAAATCTAGAATATGATCGGAAAGTTCAAATAGGCCGATTAGTGACTGGAACAGCTGGTAAAACCTGATCTGTTTCTCATTGTGTAGACTGACTAAATTTAATGAAAGGGTGCATTGTAAAAACTTGAGTCGTCTTATTGATACTGAAACTCACCTTTTAAACTAAAAAAGAAACTCAAGTCGCGTTTGTGTCAAGAATCAGAAGAAAGAAAAGTGTTTCAAGCAACAGCGAAAAGAAATTCAAGAATTAATTCATACTTGCTACAGTGCTTTGTTTTCTGTCATTGTCTTTTTCGAAGAAACGAGAAAATTTTCTCATTTGTAATGTACTAAGCTCCTGGCAACATCGTTAAGCAGAGGAAAACTCATTTTCTCACCGTTGATCGTTTATTGTTTTGTTTTTACACTTGTTTGATGTGTACGATATCTACCCCAGACTGGCAGATTGTTGACGACGCATTTTTGATTAACTGCGAATTACTTACCAGTGTTTTTCTTTAATCTTTTGAATTACGGGCCAGTTTTCCATCATTACCTCATGCTTTTAAATCATTTCTGTGTGATTTTGTTTTGCGTTTTGCTGTGTATATGTCATCTAATTTGGGACTTTAGAGCTTTTTAGTCAACTAACTAATTGCATAGGTAATGTTATAATGACGCCAAGCAGGTGAATTGTAATATCATCTAAAATTTAGAACTTCATTGTGAAAGAAAAAAAATTAACAGGTTAAAGCTGGCCATATATGCTGACGAAAAGAAAAAAAACAGCTTTTTACTATTTTAAATTAAACCTCAATGCTTATCAGGACGTGACTTCATTTGCTTTGTAATTTTACATTTTACGTCTCTTATTTAAATTCCTAGTTATTAACTGAAGCAAAACGCAAGTTTAAATTCCTACTTATCTTGAATTTAGTTGACTGGTTTATTGAATAGGACCGAAAAAATACATCAGATAACCAGGGAATGTTGATCGGCAGTTAACAAAAAAGATGCGTATACTGACTTGTTTCACGAAACTCTACTGAAGGCGGCGACCATTTGCCTAACATTGCAATCAAGTTATGATTTTACACTGACTAAACACTGAAAGAAGAACTTTTCGGTTTTCTTGTAAAATGTAATCTTCTTGGTGGAATTTTTATTTTGGTTTATTTTCACTCCGCATGTGGTCATCTTTCACCGACTTGACTGTGTCTTGTACAAAGGATCAAACGCAGAAGAGCTGCATGGCTAGCTTAAATAAGTGTTGGTCATATTAATACAAAGCTTATTAATGAGGAAAGTTCTAACAGATTCCATAAACATGCGGTCTGTCTTATTGAGTGCCCTGAACGCCGAAACGAAAACGTGCAACGAAAAAATGCGAACTCGACAGCTAAAGGGAAACTGCCTAAATTATAAGGGAAAAAACTAAGTAACACAAATAAAAGATTTTCTAGATATGCACAAATTTCATGCAGGTGCTTTTCTGAATGTCTTAATGTGTATCAGTCCAAATAGATAAACATGATAAATGAACTATTATCTTTCAGGACGCATGGACGTTTTCATACCTCTTTAATATTTCAAGTGACTTGTGGACTTACCTCTAGTGGACCTTTCGTGTTTGCAGTCGGTGATCAGGCGACAAACAAAAGTTTAAGTTCTTCTTATCAACTGAGGCCGATTACTAGGCGATCAAAGTCTTGCCTGGAGCTGGAGTTAAAGTCTATGTAAGACTCTAAAGACTCGAGAAAAGTAACTCGGAATGGCCAGAGTTCTAACCATTACAGTCAAACTAAGTGAAGCGTACCCCTCAAGAATACACTAATAAATTCATTACTTGAACATTGAACCCGCAAGCCGTTTCAATAAATGCACTAATGAATGGATTATTGGGATATTGAACCCACCAGTCGTTCCAAGAATACAGTAATGGTTTTAATATTTCTTTAAAAAATCAGTTTATTGCTGATTCTTCAAACCACTAGCGAGTTCAGTATTCAAATAGTCTATTCATTATTGCATTTTTAAACGACTAGTAGGTTTAACATTCAAATAATAAGTTCATTAATGTATTCTTGAGGGGTACGTTTCACTTGGTTTGACTGTAACCTCCACTACACTTTCAACACCAACTCAGCGCAAATAAAAATGAAAATATGTGATATTCCAAGCAATTTAGGTAACGAAAATTCGAAAACAGTTCGATCATTAAGCCCAAAAATCTGAAAATCTCGTTTTGAGGTCAACTCAATTATGTAAATGATGGGAAGTTATAACGTACCTTCACAGTACTCCTCGATGTCCGTCCAGAGAAAACCAAATTTGCGCAAAAGTTTGGCTGAACAGTACTCTTTCGACTCCCGGCCAAGCTCTCGTTGAAGAACCTACAAGCCGTCTTTGCTGTATTCAATAATATAAGAAATCATGTTATCGATCGTAAACAAGTCCGGAGTTGATTTCTTCAACTCATATTCACCGCTGAAATGTCAGCAATTGCTTTTAGGGGAAATTAAGTGTTTGCCTTTTATATGAATCCTGCTTTTGGCCAATAATTTCCCGCACAAGCGAGACTAAATAAGTGATCTTACGTGCAATAACTTTGAATCATGTTTATATTTATTGAAGTGATTTCTTATCCTTCGTCAAAATGTACCATATCTATTTCTAACCTCACAGTCAGCTAGTTGAGTACATAAAACACGCGCTTATACATTTACCATCCGTTTGCCAGTCAGAAACCAGGGTAAGCTTATCCGATAGGCCAGCCAGTTTGGAAAATCGCTCATTTTTACGATCGGTTGCCCCAGTTGGATTTTTCCAACAAACTTTGAAGCTCCCGGGCCAGACTAGAATTATGATATTTGAAAGTAAGATCAGAGATTTAGCTAGCCCAAATCTGGCCAGCATGGATTGTCTCTACTACACGAAAACTAGACCCTGTCAGAGTTGACTTTACTGATTTAAGCAGGGTGGTCCTTTCAGCTGCAGGCTGGTTTCAGCAGAAACCCTAACTAAAGATCTGGAAAGAAGCAGATTTGAACAATTTTTATAAAGATGACGACACATTTGAAACTAAATTTACAAGGCATGTTTCGGTCGCTCAACGACCATCTTCAGTTGTAAGTAGAATTAATTTAAAGTTAAATTTGAATTTATAACATAATGCTAAACAAAAATAAATAACAAACGTGAAAAGAAATTGAGAATCTAACAAGATAGCTAAAGTTAACAAAAGAGTGTACAATATTAACGTGCTGATTAGGAAATATGCAACGCTTCTTTTATCATGACCTGAAATTTTGTGGTCGCATGATCTATAACTTTAAAACATTCAGCAGAGCAGGAATTACGGCATGCCTCAAATTACCTTATGTTGGGCCCTTCTCTATTGTAGAACAAAACAGATTACATAAACTACTTATACGTTATTGTAACAATCTTGATGTTAAGCTAGCCTTTTCTTCCTTCAAGATCCGTAACATGTTTAGTGTGAATGACCCTGTGCTTGTTGAACTTCGTTCGAATGTTGTTTACAAGTTTACCTGTGCGAGCTGTAATTCTTGCTATGTCGGCGAAACTAGCCGACACCTCTCGACACGCATTCGCGAACACTTATACAGGGACAGTACCTCACACATTTTTCAACACCGGGACCTCTTCAATCAGCGTGGCATGGACTTTGTCACTGAAATATCTTTCTGTAAAACCCCGGTTGTTGATGAAAAAAGGTTGGTTTTTAGAGGTTGAAAGTCAGCTAGGGAAATCATTTAAGGTATCTGTATAAAAGTTTATACGGCGTCGAACGCACTCTCATAATCTTTGATTACTACTAGTTTAACATCTTAATTAATTGAGGACGATTCTGAGATCCACTTTGTGTTGATATAGTCATCCTCATTAAATATTAATCATCATTATTATCACTTAGGAGTAAAATCAAGGATCTAATGTCTGACCGAGTTCACAGCAAATTCGAATTTCGAAATAATTAGGAATTAAAAAATAAAGATAACAGAGCAACCGTGAAAAACGAAAAATATCGAATGGTTACTTTGCTATAAAGACAATAGACTGCAAGGCTGATACTACGCGAAAAACGTTTCTAGACACCAACATGACAAGAACCGATAAAGCAGGATCGCAAAACCCCACATATGGGTATTTGTTCTGTGCGCACCGCCTGTGCGCACCGCCTTCAAGTGACGTTCCCGTTCTCTTGCTAAATCAGCCTAATTATTTCTGAATTTTCGGACCGTAGGTCTTTTCAGATCTGATACGTACTGGCCAGATCTGGTACTGGCAATGCGGTTAATGTTTAAATAATTAGGCTGCTCCGGCCACATTTGTTTTTTCGCTTTTTGAGACACCAATTGTGACACTTTGGTCTTCTTGCGTCCTGACACACGTGATGTGGCAACGCGTGTTTCGGAGCGCAAGGTTGAGTTCAAGTACGGAGGTTGATATAGTGAATGGGTCATTTTGCAGTTTATGTACGTGCGTTGGTTCTTGGGCTGGCGTTACATATCTTCGCTACACAGTGCTGACGAGGCCCAAGAAGAGCGAAACAGCTGTCCACTGTTGCCATCCTGCTTTATCGGTTCTTGTCATGTTGGTGTCTAGAAACGTTTTTCGCGTAGTATCAGCCTTGCAGTCTATAATTTTTTGGCTGATCAGATCTCTTGTAGATCCTACGTTGTCAGCGTTTATCGTATGCGGTCCCTTGCAGTTAGTCACTCTTTGCTATGCTGTTGAAAAAAATGCCTTAACACGCTCGTCTCTCATTGGCCCCTTCGAGCTCACATGACATCTAGCAATGAAAATGTTCCCGCCAAAATGTCTTTGAGCGGGTAACATTACAAAATCTATACCGGCCGCTTTTGAATATGGATCCACTGATGCGGCGATGCCGGTGTTGGCATAGGCATACGGTCCCAAGTCAGTTTTTCAGTTCTCTCGCTTTTCTCCTGCCTGGGTTCAACCCCGTAATAGAGTGAGGAAGGGAGATTTCAGGCACTGGACTACCGATGTCAGTGCTTCTGGAGTTCCGCTTAGATTCGAGTGAAACAAAATTCGCTGCTTTTGACGGAGCATGCGTCGGATTTCCTCATTTTCGGAATAAGAATGCTACTTTGTAACTTTGTCGTTTTGAAAGCATCAGCGCTTACGTTTTTCTATAATCGGGGGTAGAAGGGGAGTATTTCAACTTAAGATATTCCGTATTCCGCTGTTCTCCAGGGGTGAATATTCCCATTCCTTGATAATATTTCGGAGGATATTCCTTATTATTGTAGTTTTTAAGTGGTAGGTAGAAGTTAAGTTTTACTTGATACTAAAACCAATGATTATTCATCCTATTTTAACTTGACTCTGAAATATTCCTTTTTTTTTATCCCTCGCGCTGATACTAAGAATCCTATATACAGTTTTATTGAAAAAAAAATCATTTAACTCCTAACTAATAAAACATACCATTGAGCAGGGTTTTCCTTTTCAAAGAAAGTTGAAGTCGATGAAAGGGAAGCAGGTGGAGACAATTTGGGCGCATAGCGGCCAAGCTGAGCGCGGAAGACGCAAACAAGCTAAGAGGGATCCGGGGGCATGCCTCTCCGGGAAATTTTGAAAATTTAAGTGCTTTGAGACACAATCTGGTGCATTTTGGGAGCCCAAATTAAGGAAATACCGCAGGTGGACTCTCAATGAGCAAGGTCAGCGGTAGAGCGACGCCTGGACATGATCAGGAATCAGAACCAGGTAATTGATTTGAGGGCATCATTGAGTAGTCTGTGTTTTAATTTCGTTTAATTAATAAATTTATTAAGCTGGCTGAGTATTCCCTATTCTCGCTTTTGCGTGTGTTTTATTGAAATATTCCGTATTCCGTACATTTTTCAGGTAAATATTCAATATTCCTAGCTAAGATTTTTAAGTACGATATTCAATATTCAATATTCATCTTCTACCTCCGATTCTACGAACTATGGTTTTAGTGTGGACGGAAAAAAAAACATTTTAAAAACGGAGCTTTCCGAAAACGAAGACATCACGATATTAAAATGATTTTTTTTCCTGCCCGAGTTTCTCTCAAACACCAATCCAGTGCTAGTGAGTGCTAGTGATTTCTACGGCTGAAGGAGAAATGTAATGTAGAGAAGTGTGAAGAGAAGTATGGTACACAATAGTTAACATATATCAAGTACCGACCTAGAGTATGCACTCGAGAATCCAACATGGCGGCGCTATCAATTACAAAACGAGCATTTGCCCTTTTTAAACGACCTATTTTACCTGCTCGCGAAAAATTCTTATCAGTCAGAGCACTATCGATTACCAGCTATAAAAGGAAACTATTCGGAGAAAACTCAGTGGGAAAAGCAACAGATGCTCACTCGAAACTTTTGACGGAAAAAGACACACTCTACGAGTTTGAGTGTAAGTGTTACCAATTTGAAAACGTTTCATCGCTTTTTATTAGATCAGGACATCATTGAAGCTTATGTCACAGCCCTTGTTTATTTTCTAAAAAAGGTTTCTCTAAAGCGATAGTTAAAAATAGAAACAGAGTTTTACTGTCGTTATAGCACTGGTTAGTAGTGATAAGCTCAATATTAATAGCTCAAAAAGGACGGGAACCTGGTTATCTATTACATAGCTCTGGGATCGTTGCAAGTGGTTTAGAATTTTTATTTCTTCCTTTTTTTTAAAAGAAAAGCATAGACCAATAATTAGGAATAATTAAAAACAAGCGTAAACTTAATTAGGAATAATTAATACAAAGAAAATAATACTATTTATCATTTTTTGGAGATAGGGCGAAATAACTGAAGTATCATTGCCAGCCAAATCTAAGCCAGCATAGAGAGATTTTGGATGGGAAAACTGGAAGTGGCTGAACTATTAAACTAGATTGAAGTTGCTAATGCATTGGTTTTTGTTACTTTGTGGTACAGCCCATCACAACAACTTGAACTGAATCAGATAAGGCTGGTTTTTGCTGGTGCACAAGCATAAGCATAAGCTGAGATGCTGATAACTGGCATCTTCGGTTTGGGAAATTTCCAACAGAAGGCGCTAATGATCAGCATCTTACAGTGTCTGTGTATGTCGACATATACTTATACGTGGCTAAACTTCAGAATACCCTGCAACTTGTGTCCCCCTTAAAATCTAGTGCTACTGCAGTCCGCAGTCAACATAATTTACATAATAAACTGTGTATAAAAACCATGAATATGGCTTGTTCTTTCATCCACTGTGGGACTGCAGGCTGCAGTAGCACTTTAGTTCTACTCTTAGTTAAATATTTATTAATTGACTGTGGGACTGCGGGCTGCGGTAGCACTTCAGTTTAACACTTAGTTTAATATTTATTAATCGACTGCGGGACTGCAGACCGCAGTAGCACTTCAGTGTAACACTTAGTTTAATATTTATTTATCAACTACGGGACTGCGGACCATGGTAGCACTTCAGTTTTACACTTAGTACACACATATAACCTTGCTAGCCGACTGCAGACTGCAGACCACGGTAGCAGTAGATTTAAGGAGGTTGTGAGTTGTGGGGTATTCTGAAGTTGCTCCTTATTGGCTAATTAACAATTAGACTACAAGCCAGAGTTTTCTATGAGCAGATAGTCAATGAGGTGCAGCCGAGTTGACTATCGCTCGTAGAAAACGAGGGTGAGTAGTCTAATTGTTTTAGTATAAATTTACCATAGTCTCATTGCATAAAAAGAAAAAAATGTCAAGTAACGCGTAAAAAAGAACTGTTTTATTATGTTTCATCAGGTTCAAACATGATGCGCAATGTGCACTAATGAGTAACTATGTTCTATCAGCAGATAGAAAACGGTAATATAGCCAATCAAATTCATGTATTCACAATAGACTACGGTTAATTTATACTAATGAAAACTAGTGATGAATGTGTAACAGGGCTGTCATCAAGGGCCATATCCCTTAACACCTGTTACGGCTGAGTATGGGTGGAATTGCATGTTGTTAAAAGAATTTACCTACAAAGTAACATGTTTGCTACAGGCGACTCAAAACTTGAATTATTTTTTCACTGAAGACTCAGGGAGAAACAGAGTGAGGATAAAATGTAGACTGGAGACTAAAAACGCTTGCTGTATTTAAGAAATAGAAAACATATATCATGTATTTATTTAGTTATGGAAACGTGTGGAAGTTTGGGAGAACCTTCACGAGTGTTTTTATAACTTGATAGAAACACGGAGAACATGTTTGCTATTTCTGTTAGAAAACACTGCAACAAAAAAGGGAAAACAGCTTGTTAACTTTGATTATCAAAATTTAAATTCTCTTTGCTCATGCTATCATAACATCAACAGCTCATGCTAGTTCTCTGTTTCTATCAAGTTATAGAAACACAGTTTTTAAGCAATCAGTGCACATAATTTCTTAAGGCTGGTTTTTATCAACAAGAATTAACTGTAAACATGCTTTGTACAGTATGTGGAGTTAAGGTATCATGGTAGGTGGATTGACAGTGTTTAAAGATCGCACTCTTACGGTTGCCCTTTCAAAGAAAAGCCCGTCAACCTATACATTTTCTGAAAGCTTAACAGTCATAGAATGCAACTATCTTTGAAACTTTCTAAAAAATTATTGCCGCAGTGATATTAAAAGAAATAAAACAATGTGCCATTACACCTTAACCTGAGTGATGTTCATACTATTCAGGCTAACAGGAGTCCAGTTTCACTCCAATTAGGGGTACCCAGGATGCCAGAGGGTTTTCTTGTTTTCCTAGTGAAGCCATTATGTGAGCGACAAAGTTGCATTTGAGCCTTCACCAATCACAGTCATCATTTTATCCCTGATCTGCAGTCTGCCGTCAGCAGTCTTCATTTTACACTAACCAATTGGCAAATATTTACCAAGCTAAGGTGAAGTCAAGGTAAACATTCACACATGTTAATCACTGACCCTGACATAAATAATAATTATTTATGTCAGGGTCAGTGACAATTATTGTTTAAGCATAATTTTTAGAGATGATATCAAGCACTGTTTTGTCTTCTTTCTAGTCAATGATGTAAAGCCAGAATGTATTGAAGATTATGTTGCTCTGGTGTGAGTATCTCAAACTGTGACAGGGCCATTACATTACATTGGACAGTATACGTAGCATTTAATTACAAGTGATGAGTTCTTAAGAATGCCTATAGTTTCAAGCTCATGGCTTTGCAGAAATCTTTTTTCATCTTGTCTCACCAGACATATTAAATAAATCATGTACCTAATGATTTTAACTTGGATAATCCAAGTTGTATGAATGGATGGATGATTCCCTTGATCCTCCTTTGCTCCTTCCTTCATGTCTTTGCTTTCTGTGAGATGTTTTGTGAATCCCCTGACTAATGTATAAAGTTTTTGCAGCCATAGCGAATTTCAAGTTATTAATATATTTGTCATGGAGTTGACACAATTTCCTCACTGAGCTAGTAGTTTAATACAACAGAGAAATAGTATAGGAATTTTATTACTTAGGCCATGTTTATACCTCACACAATTGAATGGCTTTGTGCAAGACAGTCGTGACCTTTTCAGGTAAATTTTTTCCCTTCAAAAGTGCCTGAATTTTTGCATAAGTATTAAAACATTCCCATGTAATTTTTTTGGCTGGTTTGCACTTTGCTTCTGAGAAAAGCGGAGTTAAAATATCGAAGCCTGCACAATGAACGCAACAAAGCGGAAAAAGTAGAGCATTTGAGCCAAAAAAAAAGATACAGGAGAATGTTTTTCTACTTATTGAAAAGCACATGCAAAAATTCAGGCACTTTTGAAGGAAAAAAATTTTTACCTGAAAAAGTCACTTACGACCGTCTTGCACCAAGCCATTCAAATGTAGAGTTTAATTCAGATTAATTTAATTTAAGGACCTACTAGTAAATTTGATGATTGTGTGATGTAAAAATCGAATTACATTCAACCAATGAATTAAATTCGCTCAAGATGTTGTATCCATCTCCCTAGGGCGGATACAATTGCAAAAATTTAAATTTGTCTTATTGATTTTGACGTCTAAATCACCTGACAACTAATTGTCAACTGATCGATGAATTTAATTTGAATTCAATTCGTCTAAATTAAATTCAATAAATAAACTAGGCCTTATTATGTGACCTAAATGGGCCTTGGTGATCATACAGTACTTTCTTTGTGGTAACATCTCAGACTATGATGACTTTATGAATGTTTTAAAACCATGTCACGTCCCTTTTAGATTCACTGACAGTTGCATAATTTTTGCATCATTTCTCACAGTCATCAGCTCCTGTTTCTTAAAAAATTATCTCCCTTACCCTTTCCTGGCCGAGACCCACTTATAGATTTTACTCTGTCTAATGCCACATGATTTTACTTGTCAAAGGGAATCCCCTTGGGCAGTAAAGGGTTAACAACGCTATTGGGCATTAATTTCATTTATTGCTTCTCTAGCACAATACACAATTAATGTTATGTCATTGCTTGTTTATATGCCTATAGTTACATGTAGGTCAAAACAAGAACACAGTTGATATACAGTATCAAGGCTAATTAAATAATTATTAACCTTGATAGATAAGCTGTTAATTTGTCTTGATATAACTACTTGACTGCGACTCTGAAATTATAGCTAAAACATTGTAACAATCTTTTTTCGCTGTAATCGCCGAGAGTTGGTTAACTTATCAATAACGTTAACAATTCTCTGTATTCTTGGATTCCTCATGTTTATTTTACTAACTTGTGGAAATCGTCCCTGTTAACAGACGATCCATTTTATTACTCAAGTAGCTCATATTCACAAATATTAACTTTTGCAGAGCAGAGACTTCACCCAAACTCAATGCAGATGAGCAATTTCCTGGGGAATTGGTTGGGGCCTGGACAACTATGTTTGGAAGACTTGATCAAGCAAGTATGTAAAAAATCTGCAATTAACCCCCCCCCCCCCCAACAAAAAAAGATATACATCCCCACCCCTTTCAGACTCAAGTCCTCCCCAGTGGCAAACTTTTTTCTCACTGAGGTTGTAGCAATCATGCATTTTGAAGTTATTAAGTATGCGTGCACCCAAAGTGTTACCACAGAGATTAAGGTTTGCCAAAAAGCTAAACAAATCGGGGTCACCATGCTTGGTTTTTGGATAAGGTACATTGCAGGCCATGCGTTTGTACAGTTTTTTGTTATTTTAAGACAAAGTTAGCTTACAACTATTGGACATAAATAAGACTTCCAGAACATTAGTGAAATTTAGATAAGATATGACAACACAACTAACTTCAGTATATTTAGTATAATTTTGGGGCTGATACCATTTCTTGAGGTTATTTAAGTTATGCATACATACATAATTATATATATATTTCTTATGTTAGCTTTTATTTACAGTTGATGTGATGTCCTATTTGATTTTATCAACTTAATAAATGTAGATGTAGAAATAGGCCCAGAAAAAGAATAAATATTAGCCTTGCCTGTCCACATTATCGTGAAGGGAATTTTTGCTCACACAAGAGCAGAAAAAATGAATTATTTGTAACCTCTCACAAAATAATAGATTTCTCCTGCTTTTTTTGTTAAAATACATATTAAATAAAAAAGGAAAGATATATGAAAAGAAAATTGAGGGTCACTGAGCATCCAAGAGAGTAAATTGTGCAGGCATAGTTAGGCCACTTGGTGTCAAAGTCTATACTTGCTTATATTTCATTTAGTGCACATGGTTGATATATGACACCGCATGATGTTGCTGTATGAAATTCGTGCACAGAAAAGATGCACAGTAGCAACAGGTGCGAACGTCCTTCAGTGGACCATGCCAACATAACCCTTGGTTGACTGTAGTTTCTGTTGATAAATTTATTTTTAGTAATGAAGTAATAAGCTAATAGTTTCATGTTACATTCATAGTTCACTTTTGGAAATACAGAGGTGGATACGAGTCAGTTGTGAAAGCCAAGCAGTATATGAGAGAAAACAAGGTCTGCTTAAAAAAAAATTAATATTTATTATAACTATTACGTACAAGCTTGAGATCCCAATATTTTATGCAGTTAGTTCTGTAAGCTCAAGGTTTCAATCTCATCATAGTGGAACCTCAATTTAACGAACCTCTATTTAACGAAGTCCTTGATATAAAGAATGATATTCTATGTCCCGGCCAAAATTACGGTAAAATGTATGGAATCAGAGTTCTCCGTAAGCTCTGGCGGCCGGTAAAATTTGCCGTCTAGTCATCCTTGGAGCACCAACTACTCAAAGTAAACAACATGGACATTAAGGATGACAATGACATGTCTCATGCAGATTCAGAGTTTGTGTTTGATATGGATGATGACAATTAAACTGTTGAACTAAGACAAACATGTTTTTGCTCAGTGAAATTCCTTTTCTTTAAGGAAAGAACTTAAAACCATTATTGTTTAATTAAATTGCACTGTGACACACTTTTTAGAATCCCAATTTCAAAATTTGCTAGCAGAGGCTCCTGGATCCCCCAATAAAAGATCCGCCCCTCCTTCAGGTGGCCCCGATAAAACCACTGCGCGTCTTTTTATTAGCATTGTCTGCCGCCTGCTTAAGTTACTCTCCCTCTACTTCAAATTTTTGGGAGAACCCTGTGGAATAGAACCTCGCTATAATGGACCTCGATATAACGAATTCTTTGATATAACGAACAAAATCCAGAAGCCCAAACGTAAAATCTACCTCAATATAACGAATTACAATGTCAACACACGACAGAAGATAAACGCTCAACAGATCGACAGTCAACAAATCCTTTAATCCTTATGGTAAAGAGACAGCAACCTTTCAGTAAATAGCTTATTATATGTTATAGACATTGGCACTATAGAATTTCCACAGAAGTCACCTGTGTTACAAATCAATCATTAACTATGACCTCGATATAATGAACATTTCGGTTGTTTCCCTTCAAATTCGTTATATAGAGGTTTTTGATATAACGAAACCTCGATTTAACAAACAAATTTGGCCGGTCCCTAGTGACTTCGTTAAATCGAGGTTCCACTGTATTGATAGTAAAGGTCATTAGTGAACAGAAGGTAAGCAATCTTATTATATTAGCGATGTCTAGCCAGTTGTTGATCTTCAAAGACATGTCTGTGGTTTTGTATGATCAATGCTAGTTTTTTTATTAAATTTAAAAGTCATTCATTTATCCTGGCCTGGTTATGTATTGAAACCACTATATATGTAGATGTTCATTGATATCAGATAAAAACTCTTAAAAAATAATTTCACCTAAATATGCAGTTTGCTCCTTTTGGGAGAGATGGAATGAAAATCTAAAAAAGTTACCGGTATGTCCCGAATTAGCCCTCTGTCTCGAATAATTAAGCGCCCTCCCTTGAGGTACCAAAAGTAAATAAACACCATGGGACTAAATCAAATTATTATGGTACTTCTATTTTTGATGAGATAAAACCATGCAAAGTGTAAGAAAGTAAGATCATCCTTTGCATGTCTAGTGCCCTTATAAGGAAGAAAATACTGGCATTATTAAATAATATTAATTTTAAAATTGCCCAGTGCTTAAGTAACAAATTCTTCTGGTCTTCTCATTCTTTCCCTTCTGGTCCAGTTTACCAGTTAAAAGCAAGCAAGGTGAAACAAGTACTTTATTAAAAATAATTATTTTCTTCCTCCAGGAGTACCTTGAGTTTGCACGAAAGAGGCGAACTATGCTAAACAACAGGGAAAATCAGCTTCTCCGTGAATTTAGTTTCTTTGGTGAACCTGAGCCGCGATCTCCAAGCCATATTTATGAACTGAGAACATATCATTTGAAGGTAACAAAGAGGGCTATGGAGATAAGTTTTACTCTATTCCAGCCTTGCTGGTACAATAATTGTAGTTCTCGGTTGCCATTTCTGTTGGATACAACACAACTATAACTATTCCTTTTCACAACTCCTTTCATAAGATTATTAGTGCTACTTGTCACTGATCAAGTCAACTCACTGTACCTGCTTATGCGTTTTTTTTGTAATTGTGGCTTGATGTTTTGTTACTTATTACAATGCCTGCCTTGATTAGCCTGCACTATACAAAGTGTTGTGTAAACTCTTGACCTATCTTAACCGCAGAATTCCGAAAGTAACGGGGCCCCCCAAAAGTAACGGCTACCCGAAAGTAACATTAATTTTTTGCCTTCCTATTAAATCCCGAAAGTAACGGTCCCCCCGAAAGTAATGCCCCTCCCCCCCCAAATTAATGGAAATTTAAAAAAATTACCTCAAACAGTAACAAAACACTGTTGTGACTGCTGTATTTAATGTTCACTTTAAGCATTGTCATTACTTTCCGTCGGCTTACAAAGCGATCTTAAGTAAGTACCGTGACAAATTCAATTGGAACGAGAGAAATACAAATATCTCTTCTTTAAGAAGTAACTCAAACAAGAAAAACACCAACGTTTGTCATGAAACTGTGATTATCTTTCAATGTATACAGATTAGAAAAATAATTAGAACTTGTAAAAATTCTCAGATAATCTTGGAGCATTTGCAAATGCTTGACTGAATGAGACTGAAGAATGTTTAAAGAATCGTTTGTGGATGATTTAATTTGTAAGTGAAGAGTCAAAATGTACTGTACAGTTTTAGTAATCGTGTGTGTACAGCGTACCGCTTAAGGTAGTCTGTTTTGTTCACTGTTTGTTCATCTGGTTACGTTACATTGTAAGAATATGCCTAAATGGATTGACTTTTAAATTTCATAACACCTGCCCTCTTTGTCTGAGACCGTTTCCAGTTGCAAAGTTAACGTTTTTCCCCGTTCAAAAGTAACGACTACCCTAAAGTAGCGGCCCCTTTTGCCTGCAAAATTTGAAAGTAATGGGGGCCGTTACTTTCGGAATTCTACGTTATTTCATGTTTGATGTACTTAACACAGTGTCATCCATTATTGTACCAGAAACCATGTTGTACAAGAGTTGGCTTGTTTTTGTATTATATCATCATCATCGTCCAGTCTGTGCATGCCAGTAGGCTCATAAGGCTGCTTTGTATTATGTCGCTGAGGATCAATCCTGAAGTTCTAATCTGATCTTTTTGTGGTTTAAATTGTTTGAAGGCTTTTATATTGTTATAGTAATTGTAAACCACTCATAACTTGTTTTATTGCCATTTAATTTTCAGCCAGGTACGCTTATTGAATGGGGGAATAATTGGTAAGTAAAGTAAGTAAGTAAGAACTTTATTTCGGTGTCAAAAAAACCTTTAAATACCTTTAAGTACCTTTAAATCTAAAAACCTTTAAGTACCTTTAAATCTATCTTATATCTACAGTTATAATTAAGTTTCCATATAACGCGCACTTGCGTGCTTTATCTGAGATCAGGAAACGGGGACATCAAGCTGGCTTTCAAATTTTTACTTCGGAATTTCGATAAATTTGACCCAAAACATCCCCTGTGCAACTCAGACAAAGTCAATAAAAATGAACTTTTTGTCATTGACAACAGTAGTGTAAAAACTGTATGAAAATAACATGTTTTGCTAGATTCGGACAGAACACGTAGTGAAATAAGCTTAAACAAATTCTCAACCTAGGGAATTCTTCGACAAATTGAAAGACATCAGAATATATTACGAAGGCAGACATTATAGTGAAGAAGTAAAACAACGACAGAGAATACCATTGAGCTGTCTCTGTCTACGATGAGAAGCTTTATTTTTTGTAAAAATGCTCAAACAACACTTACATGCAAAGTAGTAACGCTCCCTTGCTTAGTAGCGGCAGCTCCGATCATCTTAACGAATTGGACTTGCAAAATTCCGTACCATCGCTCACCCGACGAGTAATTAGTTCAAAGCTTGCTCCTGCGTTCGGAGTTGCATAAGTGCGAGCAGTCTAGTCTTTACAGCTTTCATGTTAGTTCGAGCAATCTTGCTACAAGCAGGTAAAAGCCATAAATAACTGTAGCTTCTTTCAAATACAACTCAGCATTTGGCATTTTCATCCGCAAGCTTTGAGCTCCTTCGTTCGTAACTTCCATGGGAAAAGTACACGTTTTCGTGAGTCACAATGCAGCCGGATTCCTCTGGAGTAGCAACCTTTACCTGCTTTTACGTCTTGTTTAAATGGGTTAAACTATCAACAGAAAAGCGAACTTTGAAGGCATCGTCTTGTCTGAAAAGGCAACGCGAGAGAGCGGGAAAGGTTAGCCAAAGTCCAGTTTTTGATTAACAGCTGTTGTATCGTTAGCCAATCAAATTATCTGAACAATTCTAACAAGGATTATGATTGGCTTATTTTAGCGTGCCTTATCAGAGACTAGTACACAGCTGACGCCACTTTTACTCCTTTGGAAGGGTGTCTCGAAAACTCAGACCTCGAAAACTCAGACTCAAGACCCAAAAAACTCAGACCCTCGGGCGTCTTGAAAACTCAGACCCGAAAAACTCAGACCCTCGGGCGTCCCGAAAACTCAGACCCGAAAAACTCAGACCTGAAGAACTCAGACCCTCTGGGTGTCTCGAAAACTCAGACCCAAAAAACTCAGACCCTCGGGCGTCCCGAAAACTCAGACCCGAAAAACTCAGACCTGAAGAACTCAGACCCTCCAGGTGTCTCGAAAACTCAGACCCAAAAAAAAAACATATTTACACCGCGTGAATGCCGCAAGCCGACTTGTTTACTGTTTGTCGATACAGTGGCATTACCAAAATCTGCTGAGAAAAGATAAACAGCTCACAGTGTTAGATACGTGCAGTGATCATGAAAATTATCTTCTGAGAAAAGAAAAACAGCTTCCAGTGTTAGATACGTGCAACGATCATGAAAATTCTACTCAACATTCGTATAGATTTTTCTTTTCGTTATCGTATAAGCCAAGTTTATATTCACAACGTGTCGTGTCATGAGAAGCCACTCGCGAGGTTGTTGTGTGATGGTTTCCTGTGTCTCGTGTTTTCCCCCTACACTTCTTTCGTGCTCTACCGCTTCCTTTACAACAGAACAGAGCACAGTCGAGGCTTCTTTATTTGTTAATTAAACATCTCCACAATGAAAACCATAGAGACAGAGAAAAAAGCTGTTTTAGAGAGGAGCCAGTTTAACGGGGAGGTGATGGTGTCATATAACCCCTATTTTTGTTCTTTTTTTTTTGCAGGGGTGCAACATTTTTTCTTAAGTTTCAAAAATGTTCATTTTACATAGTATATATGTAATATAATCAAAATTAAAAATCAAAACCAAATTAAAGCAACAATGCCTGATATGGATAAAGCTTTGTGACCTATTACAATAAAGGATGTTCTGTATACACCATTGATTAGTCATTGATTAACTGGGCATTGTAGAGAGGTTACTTTGAAATGTCAAGATGTCATTAATTTTAGTGACTGGTCACATGTATGAGTGAGTGATGGAGAATTCAGCAGGACTAAAAAGTGGCCATTGTTGAGAGGAGGTCATTTGTCAGGGTTCAACTGTGTTCTAATTCTTGCAACCCATCTTAATTGGCTATGGTTATTGTATAAATATGTCCATTTCTGTTCAAACCAGTTGCAATTTAAGTCTTACCTATTTCAATTATGTACAGAGATGTAGTGCTCAACATATGACTCATGCCAATCCATGTTTTACTTGACAGGGGCCAGGCGATTCAAATCCGTCAAGAAGAGGATGATGCTGTGGCAGGACTGTTTTCTCAGATTGGTGAACTGTATGTTGTTCACCACATATGGGGTGAGTATTAACATGTTTTTCTTTGCTTTTATAGATAAATTTCTAGATAAAAGTTGTTCCATAGGTTTGTTTTGTTGTATAGCATCATAGGCAGGCATGCAATGTGTGCAGATCAGTTTCATAACTAATAGTCTTTTGCATAATTTTGGAGAGGTTGCTTTGTAACATACCTGAATAAAGGGACATGATTGGAAATGATATATGTTACATCACAACAAAGTAAAATATTAATTTTATTATCTTTGGAATAAGGACAATATAAAGTAAAATTATGTGAGATCCCTTTGTATCTGCCATTAATTCTGTATGCACATGTACTAACTTAACATTTTACCCCACGACTATCAAAGGATCTTCATGTTATTTAACTTGTGTGATTACCTAAAGGGGATTGGTGAGTGTGTGGGTGTGCTAACCCCCCTGACCTTCATCTGCAAGCTTGTCTATATTCCACAAGCTTTGCCATAATGAGTTGCTTGCTATCAATGTGGGACAAATCAGTAGTCAGGCTTTTAAAAGATGTGTTTTTTTTATTCACAGCATATGACGACCTTGCAACACGTCAAGTAATAAGAGAGAATCTGTGGAACAGGCCTGGTTGGGATACATGTGTTGCTAACACTGGTATGTAAAGATCTTCAAAAAGCCTGTCACTGTAATCAGACTGCGTGTAATTTTTCATGCAGTTTGTTTGTTATAAGGTGTAGGTTGTTTTAAATCTCTGCTGGTGTATTAACTGCTTCCAGATCTTTAGGGTTTGCTTCCTAAACTCGCCATCAATTTAAGTGTTTTCCTCTCCTGTCACTAGATACGCTGACAGCTCTGTACAAGATTTTTACCAACTGTTAACATTTTTCCCCATCTGAGAACAGTGGTCCTCATTTTAAAAGTGCCTTCTTAAATCAAAAATATTCACATGCATTCAGTTTTTGACTCATTTTTAATTCTACATACATGCACGCATACAAATTTGGCACATTTTTTATTACTTTGTATTGATCTAATTTTCTTCTCTCTCCAATTAGTTCCTCTCATTCGTCGAATGGAATCAAGGGTGATGATCCCATTACCTTTTGGATCTCTACAGTGATCAAAGCAAAGATATTCATTAGCTGAAGGGATGTCAATTGTATTCCTAGACATTCCAGGAGCAGAAAAGAATTCCAGACTATTGCTGCTACACTTAGTTCACATAAGTGAGGATGATAATATTGTTTTTATCCAGTCCTAGCCCCATTGTATCTGCTGAATGGAACAGATTTCAATTTTGTTATCAACATCGCTATGATACTGAAAAGAGAAGCAAAACCAAGTTAGCAATTAAGGCCGGGTTCAGAAATACGTTAATCAGAGTGTATGAAGTAAATGACTTTTTCGATTATCAGACCCCATAATGGCAGGTTAAAAATGTAATTTTTTGAATGTGACTGGGATCATTCACGACTATATACCTGCCAACTCTCACGCATTATGCGTGAGTCTCACGATCTAAAATTATGATCTCACGAATTCAGAACAATTTCTCACCTAACTACCACTGGCGAGTGTAATTGCTTAGAAACCGATTAAATAAAAATTCATTTTTTAATAGTGCTCGGGATTGAAAGGAAATGCTTTGGAAATCGTTGGCCCTGTTTTGAAGTTGTCGAAAATCTTTCTACGCCTTCGGTCATCTACGGAAGTCATCGGGAAATCTTTGGTAATCTTCGGAAACTGTCGGGAAATCTTCGGCAATCTTTAGAGGCTGTCAAATATCTTTAGCAGTCTTCGGAAGCAGTCGGTAAACCTTCGGAAATTCAGGTTCGGTGGAGACGACCAATCACGCATTTTACTGAGAAAAAGTTGGCAGGTATATGACTATGTATTCTCTTGGGGTGGGTGTCTGTCTGGAGCTCCATTGTAAACTCTGCTGAGCCATTCTATTTAAAAAATGTGATGTTGAAAGGTTCATCTATGGGACTTTAAGTATAAAACACAAATTGCTGGATTTATGTGACACATGGACATCTTTCCAAATATCCCTGAAGCCATTGCACAATTTTCTAAAACTTCCAGTTCAGCGTGGCACTGTTGGTCATTCAATAAGAATTTGTAAACGAAACACACTTCAAAGCTTGTAAGGTTCACATGGAACCACGCAAGAACAAAGGTATTCCAACTCCTTTTATTTAATTGTGACCAGTGTCTAACAAAAAAAATGATGTATTATCTGTCTTGCTTATCGAAGAAACCCTTCGACGAGGATTTCACTGTCGTTAGATCTAAAATTCACAATGTGTGACATGCTGCAGAGACTTAACCATTAAGCACAATAATACTGTCACTTTTTACATTCAATGATGGTATTTGCCGTCAAACACTGACATTCTACAATGTCGCCCATATAACGTCCTGGCTGGTTGCTCGTTTCAAGAGGTCCCACTCAAGTTTTGCTGTAAAATCGGATTTTGTGGCCTATTTAATTGTTTTAAGCAATAAAGTGCAGCATGCTGAATCGTTTTCAGAGATCACTGTTTCTTTTATGCATCAATTCCCCCCCCCTCCCCCCTCCCCCGGCTAACCCACGGGCATTTAGCATTTAAAAAAAAAATGGGCAAATTCGCCGGGGAGGGGACACATAAGCTATCTAAATGCTCCGGGGTGGGGACGAAGAATGAGGGCAAATTCCCCGCCCCCGAGATGGTCGCCTTCCAACACTTCTGCAGTTTCCTTATTAACCAGTAAATAAAACGGTTATCTGTTCAGTATTTTAATGCAATGGTATTAAAGACTTCAAGGATAACAGTACGTGCTAGTCTATTCCGATTGTATTTATTTCTTTATATTTTGGTTTTAACAAAATTTTTATAATTCTTTATATATTTTTGTTTTTCACCTTGTTGCTGTACAGAATCAAGACATTTTAAATGATGATAAATCGTATTTTAGACTCGCAAAATCTGTGTTGAAGATCGCATCATTTGAATTCGCAAACCTTCAGTATTTTAATTCCGCTTCCATGAATTTAAAAATTGTTAAGCTAGTTTTGAATGCGAAATGCGAAATGGTCGTTCACGCAGTGTTCACGTCAGTGATTGTTTTGTGATAAGCAAAATATACTTCTTTAAATTATAAAAACGTTCTCTGGCTAAAAAAGGGTTAAAAACAATCATAAGCTTTCGGCTATCAGTCTACAGCCGTTAACGAATGAAAAAAAAATGTAAGCGCGTGGACGGAATATATACGAAAAGGGGTGCGAAAAAATTTGTAAAAGTGTAATACAAAAAAAGGTGTGAAAGGAGTGAAAAATAATGTAAAAAAGGAATCTAATTACAATAAAATGGAGTATTGCCTAGGCAACGGCTTGGAGTTATTTTCCGCGTCGAAAGTTTTTGCTGTATGCCATGATTCTAGTGTTTTTCGAACGCGGTAATTGCCTTTGTCAATGACACAAGCATTATCGAAGTCAATGGAGTGATTGTTTTGCCACACATGGTTTGCAACGTTTGAGCCCTTTGCACAGTTCTTCAAATTTCGTTGGTGTTCCTTTACTTCACCTTGTCGCTTATATTTATATGCTTACAAGTAATGAAGAAATATCTAAAATTGAGATAACATACCTTTAAAAACATCGACAGGTTTTTCTAGTCCCTGACGGACAAGCCCCAGTCTTTAACAAAGGCCTCGTCGTTCCCGATAAACACATCCATCTTTCGAAAACACGCACGTGTGTCAAATGCCCGGGGGTCGCCCCGGGGTATGCTAATGCCCAGCCCCCGGGCCGCGATAAAATTTGCTAATGCCCCACCTCCGGGACTGATAACGCGAACAAATGCCCCGTGGTTGCCCGAGAAG
This sequence comes from Catalaphyllia jardinei, assembly GCA_022496165.2. Taxonomy (NCBI): domain Eukaryota; kingdom Metazoa; phylum Cnidaria; class Anthozoa; order Scleractinia; family Caryophylliidae; genus Catalaphyllia; species Catalaphyllia jardinei. The sequence continues at coordinate 17,004,645 of CM042753.1, forward strand.
GGGGGGGGGGGGGGAGATGGACGCCGCTGGAATTGATTGATGCATTACGTTTATTGTTTCAATAGTTTATTCCTCCGGGTTTATCCCACTTCCACATGCGCATGAAAAAAATCGGATGGAAAATTGAGCTTAATGCTGACGATAAATGCGGATGGAGAAATGCAGATGATAAAATGCAGACGAAAAATTGCGAATCACCATGTGGGGATGATAAAATCTTGACTACGATGTTCTATTGGTGGCAGTCAGTTTCTGAGCATGCGCGCGATAACAACAACAACAATGGTAACTGGCTAATTTTAAAAATACAAACAGTTGATAAAACCAAATTACCTTAAAATAACAAAAAAGCTAAACTAGTTGGGTGACCACCATTTATTAATTGAAAATAAGTATATAGTTAGTAAAGAGGCATTGCAAATCAGATTTGACGGAAAGTCCATTAATCGCGGACTTCCGATAATGGAGCAGCCCAGAGGTTCGATCCCAGAGTAGTCCAGCGGTATAACCCAACAATATACGCAAATTGTGCACTTTTTGATACTAGCACGAACTTTGGTACTCTGATAGCAGTCACCGATACGAGCACTTTCAGATATAGCGCCAAGTTGGAGGTCTACTGGTTCCCATGGAAACCACGATTTATTATAATTCATGAAATCCCTCTGCTTACTCTTGTTTAGGGACTGTGCGATAATTGTCGGGGGGCGGGGGGCGAAAAATGAACTTCACAAGGAGAAATATCACACAATACCCTCCCCTCTCAACAAAGGCAAATAAGCTCTGACCCCCTCCAAATCTCCCAAAAATTATGACGCACCCCCCCCCCCCCCGCCCCTCAACCACCACCTACAAATATAGTAAATGTACCTGAAGCCTTTACTTGCTTTGTACTGCAACGCATTCGACATCAGTGTCTGGGACAAAGAGTACCTGTAACTGTGTTCGATAAAGTCGCCCATTTCTGAAGAGTTTGATTGTGCATCGCACTGATAAAGCTTGTTTAAGAGACCTTTAAAATTTTAAATGCTTCATTGGTGAAGCTGAAGAGTTAGTTGAATAGTTTTTAATCATCAGCCACTTAAATTCCAACATAAACATGTGTCATTTTGATAATTTTATCGAGTTAATTTCACTTGACAGCGACTGTATGTTCAATTTTATTTTTGATGTGATATACCATGAGCTATGTTTTATTCATATTAAATCAGTCGGAAAGTAATGAGTACAACTTTTAGTGAAATATCTTTGATATTTGAATCTTAAAGTCAGTTTTTCAGTTGCCCCCTCCCCACTTTCCCAGAAACTTACATGTTACTCCCCTCTCTAAGGTTGTGAGTTTACAATGTGCCCCCCCCCCCCTTGTTTTACTACCCCCTCCTGATAATTATTGCACAGTCCCTTATCAGCACTGAAATACTTTCATTTCAATGGTTCCAACTTGTTTATCAAGTTCGTTTCGTTTTAGCACATGCACGTTGCCCTTAACTACGTGTTGCCATGGAAACGAGAAATTAAAATCCTACGTAGGTTAGACCATTATCTGTAATGAAACCTACAAAGTTTTTAGGTTCCTAAATTTCCGTATTACAATAAACTTATTGAAGAATACATTGACCACTCACAAAGCAGGGTAGTAACACATTTACACATTTTGCCGCAGTTCTTTTACAGCCACAATGGCCTAGCAGCTTCTGCTGGTAGGGTAATCTATCGGGGCTGTATCCACCCCTGTCTACCGAAATCTGTAGTCAGCGGGACTTACATGGGTTGGAATGGTTGCTTGTTTCCACACGTATCCTCATTGATATGTGGCGCGCTTCATTCAGAGGGTGTTGGATACCGCATTACAATACCGAGTAGGGTGTTGGATACCGCAATACCGACTTAAAAACATAGCGGTCATCGACGTCATGGTGTGCTTGTTTTATCGACTGCCTTTGCAGTAAAAACGCTTGTTTTCAGGTTAGAAGGGCATACCGTTCCCATTTTTTCAAGCGTTTATCAATGCATTTGCCACTCCTGCTAGATCTGATATATGGCAAGCATAGCAGTGTTGCTCCAGGCTATCGACTTTCATTTAAAGAATATACAGTCTGTCAACAATTTTGCGTGCAGCGTGCAGCCTATGGGCTCCTGGCCTATACATATACTGGTAAAGAGATCTCTTGACTTTTGACATGCCGAGTGCATTCTTTGGATTTACGGGTGGGCTTCATAACTGGAATTTAGTGTTTGTACCTCAAAGATCATGGTTACCGAGGCCAGCAAAGTATGTTCCCTTTTGGCAGTTCTGAGGAAACGTTCCGGTGGCTATGAATGATCTTTTTAATAGATCATTTCTTTACGTACTATGCTAGCGGTGCGTTCTAAAGCCGGGTTCGGTACAAAACGTGAACACCTCAATCTAGACCCCCTATTGGACCCCCTTTTAGACCCCTTCTGCACCCCCTTCTGATTTAAATAATTAAACTTAGAACGAAACACGATGAAGTCTATTTTAAACAGTGAGCAAAAGGAAAAGAAATTAATAGATTCACACTGTGTTGTGTCTAGAACAATTAATGGCCCTGCGGCTGCACTATGAGAGTTAAACAGATTATTTCTAAACTAGTATACCTAAATGGTAATAATGCTGCCGAAGGGGAGAACAACTTTAGGTATGCTAACAGTTACCCTATGAACTGAACTGTGAAGAATTCCTTTGCACAATATATTTAAATCGTTATGCTAGGGAAATCAATTGAAATTGTTATTGGGTTAGGTGCTTTGTGGGAATGAATAGATATTGCATGCAAGTGCCCTTTTCTTCACAAGAATTTGAACTTAATACACGTTTTGCAAGTAGAAATTGACCTTGAAATAAAGGAAAGGCAAATTTTTACTTAAGTCAAGTTAATTGTTGTGGAGTGAGCGTAGCGAGTGAGCAGCAACATAATCAGGATTTAAAACTAAAAGAATATGTAAAAGGAGTACGAATTCTCGAATTCATGACTTTTTATCAGAATGCATTGCATTTAACCACAGGCAGACCACTCTATGTGTTCGTGGTGTAATATACATCAGTATGTTTATATAAAACAAAGAGAATCTATGAGGGTTATGAATAAAGCTATGAAAATTGCACATCTAAATCACATCTCGGTCTCAATATCCCAATAAAGTTAAATGAAACCTTAATCGACTCATGTATGGTGTTTTTTCGCCTTCTTGGGCCGTCTAAAGCGTCTTAAAGCGAAATTACTTTTGGCCGGTGACGGTTAAGACAAGTTAACCGGAAATTGTAGAACACACTTATTTCATATATGTTACGAGCTACTCCTTTTCATCCGAACATGAATTTAAACTTAAGTTTTAGCATTTTCACATATCCGGCGATGCCGGACGTGTGTCAACACTCCAGAGACATTTAATGTCAACACTCTTAATGCGTACCGGTACAGAATTTATAAGTGAAATTTCTGCGGCTACAATTTTCATATCTTTCAATTTCCACATCTTTCGATTTCTATCCTTTTAATTTTCTGGTAAAGGGAGGTAGATGTCAATCGTATGTGTATGTGCTTTATTGTCTCGATCCCTTGTCACGGTATCCGGTCATCTCGCCACCAGGGAGTTTCGCCACCAAGAAACCATCTCGCCGCCAACCAACACGCCACCAAGAAACCATCTCGCCACCAACTAACTCGCCGCCAAGTAAAGTAGTCGAGGTGAATAAGCTGTTCGAACGAGAGTAAAATAGTCGAGATGGAAAAGCTGTTCAGACGAAGTTCGTTTGCCTTTCTGTATGCAAATTACATGTTGTAGGTGACGTGATTTGATATATGGTCCGTTGTCTTGGGCAAGCGACATTAAATGCGCGTATGTTGTTTCTTTGTAGCATGGTTTTCAAAACAACACAGGTCGCGTTCTTGTTTTTTTTTTTTTTACTTTCTTGTTGTGATTGTACAGTAGTCTTTGCACTGCCTTCGTAGCTGATTATTTATTTACTTATTTACTTTGGACACAACCAAGCTATTAAGTGTAGCGTAGGTGTATCAATCAAAGACACGTTTTGATAACACAACAAATTTAATCCTCCATTTAAGATGGCGTCTCCCGCTTCCTAAGCACATGTTCCCTTCCAAATAAGGAAATACCAAATATGGACATACACTACATTAAGTTGATATCTTAGGGGGTATCCGGTCGTTTCGATACAAAGTCGTTTCGATACAGGTCGTTTCGCTACAAATGGAAGTCGTTTCGATACATATGTAAAGTCGTTTCGATACACGTCTTAAGTCGATTCGATACAAACTGAAGTCGATTCGATACAAACTTAAAACAGTTTTCGTAGGACCTCATAGTAAAAGTAAATTAGAAGAAACATCCAAATATACTCAAAGTTCGAGCAATAAGTGCAGAAATTATTTACTAACTAGGGTATCTAAAAGATAGCAATGCTGCGGCACATTCTGTTGATAATGACATATTTTACGTAGCCATTGATATATCTGCGCGTTCCAAGTCTTACATTATAACCTTTATTTCTTTACGTCGTGTCAAGTCGTGGTGTGTAACTTGCAATCTGTCCTTGTATGTATCAACCTCATGCATCATGACGAATCGATGGCGAGGCGTGACAAGGGATCGAGACAATAAAGCACATACACATACACACACACAGGATACACATCTACCCACCCCCACCCACCCCGCCCCCAACTTTACCAGAAAATCCAGAAGATGAAATGGAAATTGTAGGGGCAGAAATTTCAGTTATAAATTCTGTACAAGTACGCATTAAGTCTAGAGTGTTGACAGTATTGAAAATGCGTCGATCGCTAGCCTGCGAACTATTTCCGGCTATCGCTTGTCTCTGCTGGCGGCACCAGTGACAGCCGGAAATACGTCTACGCTCGCAGGCTAGTCGATCGCCGGATATGTGAAACTGCTAAAACTTAAGTTTAAATTCATGTTTGGATGAAAAGGAGTTGATCGTAGCATATATGAAATAAACGTGTCCTACAGTTTCCGTTTGTTTTAATTATTCTACAAGTTTTTGCAACGTCGATTTCTCTTCATCTGATTTAAGAATTCGACCACGGAGCGAGACTGCTAAGAAATGACATACTATGTTTAAATAAGATGTGACAATTAATCGTCCAGACCCGGGCGATTAGATTTTTACAAAATTTCACGTACTGCACTAAAAACAAAAGCAAGAGTTGTGAAAGTCAATCACGCTCTCCTGCACATCCTTTTACAGGTAAATCAAAATTCCAGTGGAATCCACGCGAAAAGACTGTATGACATCCTCGTGTTGTTGGTGGCGCAGATTTCCAAATTGTCTGCAAGAAAACAACAACGACATATTAATACATATGACGCATCGCTGGTGATCGTGACTAAAGCACATGGTGATCTTAACTGTTTGGACATGAATTGATACACATCAACCTCCTCTTTACCAAATCCAAATAAACGAAAGATGTGGAAATTGTAAGAGTAGAAAGCTGCCTTATAAATTCTGAACTGATTCGCGCATGTCTCTAGAATTGAATGTGACAGACTCTGATAAGGACCAGCGGTGAGGACGCGTCCGTGGCGATATGTGAAAATGCTGAAGTTTTAGCTTAAATTCATGTTTAGATGGAAACAAATCGATCGCAGCAGATATAAATTAGTGTGTTCTACGGTTCTCGTTTGTTTTAATTATTCTACAAACTTAAGTACCGGCGATTTATCTTCATTAAGAATTTGACGAAGGATGCGTGACTGCTAGGAAATTGACGCACTAAGTTTTAAATTGTTGTGTGACAATTAATCGAATCGTCCAGATAATTCTGCATTAACGACAACAGCAAGGGTTGTGAAAGCCAAGCACGATATCGCTCACATCGCTTTACAGTATTTACAGGTAAATTAAAGCAAACCATAACCACTAACCTTTCTCAACTGCAATCCACGCGAAAACGGACGCCAGCACAACGGTGTCACAACCTCGTGTTGTTCATGGTCAGGAGCAGTCGTGGCGCAATGCATTCTGGTAGAAGGCGCAATACATTCTGGTAAAAAGCCGCAATGCATTCTGGTAAAAAGCCGCAATGCATTCTGGTAAAAAGTGATGAATTCGAGAATTCGTACTCCCTTTTATATTTCTTCTTAAATCCTGTTTATGTTGCTGCTCGCTCGCTACGCTCGCTGCGCAGCAAATATCTACTCACAGCACATTAACTTTTTGAATACCATTAAAAACCTCTCACTGTAGTTCATTTCTCAAGGTGATCCCGCGATGACATTCCCAAGCATTCTCGAGAAATTCAATGTCAAGCCTCGTTAGAATGCTTCATGCGTATGTTACTGTGTGACGATCAATTATCTCTCGCGGAGTGTCGCGATCGCACGAAGGTCAGGTTTGTTCTGTTTGTTATTAAGCCTATCTTTCTTTAGCAAATCAAAACTATAGTTTATTGACTTCAGTTTGTATGGAATCGACTTAAGCTGTGCATCGAAACAACTTCGATTTGTAGCGAAACGGCTTGTATCGAAACGACTTTGTATCGAAACGATACAAAGTCGGTGCAACACATCGTTCAACGTAATACGAACTGTGTGAGTGTTTTACACAACTAAACAAGGTAGAACGAATTTCAGTCTCTTCGGCTGGTGGATCAATGTTATTAGATTATTGGTAATCGGTAATCTTTGGACCGGTAACCGTTGTCACACCTCCCCATCGATTCGTCATGATGCATGAAGTTGATGCATAGAATTTACACACCACAATTTGACACTGCTTTAAGAAACAAGCAAGTACATGGTTCACTGCGCATCCTAACGGATATCATCCATTGGGACATAACCACAATTCCTTGCGCCATATCACTGCGCATCCTAAAATATTTCCGTTCGCGCATAACCACAATTCCTTGCGCATAGCACTGCGCATCCCAAATCTCCCATTTGCGCATAACCACAATTCCTTGCGTTTGCTAAGAAAAAGTGAGTGCAAGCCCCTATAATGTAATCTTCTGCTGATTAAAGAGCTGCCTCGCTCGTTCGCTTCAAGCTCGCTGCGGCGGCAATTAATCAATTACAACTAACCGGGTTACCGAAAAATCGCGAGTGGCCGCTATTTTCGGCACCAGTTCATTGAACTTTAAAGCGGGTCAACAGTTGCCATGGATATGAATTGGAGAACAATATATTTTTTGACGTAATTAGTTCAATTTAAACTAAGTTTCTGTGTGGTTTCACCCAGGTTAGTGGTTTTCAATATCAGTGCCTTGTACTGGCTTTTTCGTGTAACGTGTCAGTCATCACGGTCTGTGTGTGAGATGTTCACTGTGCCACAAACAAGTGCATCTTCTACTAATGCACCTATCAGTGGTTTGCCCCAAGATGGGGGGGGGGGGGGCGCCCGGGAAACCCAGGGGAATAAGACTTTCTAAAGCGCAACGATCCTCGGGGTGGGGAATTTGACTCGACGCCATCTTGAAAAGTTGACTCTGGAATGAGTGGTGTGCCATCTTGGAAAATACCCTGAACTGAGCGAGTTTTCCCGCGCCTAAGGATGGCTGAACGAAAGAACTGAACAGTACATTGTAAGGAGTAATGTGTTGCTTTTTTAAGAAAAAATGTTGTTTTTTATGCCTATCAGTGCTCTGTCTATAAATATAAATAATTTTCCTTCAGCTTTGTGAAGAAGCATTCGTACAAAAGCTCGTTTAGATCAAAATTTACTCCTGGGGGTGAGGCTAATGGGGATGTGCCGTTGGATGGGGTCGCATTTTCACGACTGGAGTGACTATCATGGGGTTGCATTTTCAATAGAGTTACTAGAATGGGCTCACACATTTTCTGATTTTGGGGGTTGGACAGTTCTTCATATTTACGGTTAGCAATCGTACCAGAATGTAGGTGAAAAGTACAGTGTTAATATAAGGTACATAAGAACGTACGTAAATAGAAAGTGACTAAGTTGGATCGTGAAAATTACATATTTGCCCTAAAGGGACTAAGATGGAGTCTATAATTTGCCACAGAATAGACTATAATGGGGTAGGGGCTTTGATAGGACAGCGGCACATACCCAGCAAAAATGGTAAGTACTTGGTGTATCCCTTATCATAGTGTATTTAGAACGTAGCATAGTATGTTTATCCCTTTTATAGTGTATTAGATACACTATAATATCTGGAAGGGATACATGAAGTCCTTAGGGTAAAAATTGACCCAAGTACCCCCTCCCCCAGGAATTTACTTTCTACTTACATGTCTTCACTAGATACTGCCCTGCCATAAGTTTTTGATATTCTCTATATTTATAGATTTGTTAGTATACTCCAAATGTCAAATTAAATGAAATTCTGGTCAATTCTAGACCTCAGTTACAAGCATCAGTTGAATGAAAGTGGAATATGTACGATCTATTCCAGTTGTGACATACAAATGAATCCAGAAACCTCTGCCAAATCTCACCAAACGATGACAAGTAGTGCTTTTAATAATAATCTTACCTTTTGGTACTTCTGTGTTAATTTTTTAATAATTCTACAAGAGCTACAATTTGTGGTCTCCAGGGGTGGGAATTTGACTTATATATTATTGAGACCCAAGGGTGGGGAAATTGACATTTGAAAACTTGAAAATGTCAAATTTCCCCTGGGTTGCCCGACCCCCTCCATCCTGGGACAACCATTTGATAGGTGCATAAATATGGTGCGTGGTAACAACTGTTCGAAACAGCTCTATTACTAAAGCGGATTTCTAGTTTTTTTCCTAATATTTATCGCCCATACCATATCAGTCAAGTTTGCAAGGAGCCTTCATGTCTGAACCAAACACGGCCTGAACAGGAAGTGTTCATTCACCTTAGAAGGAGAATTTTTATTCGGCATTGATCCGCAAAGAACACAAGTTGGAGTACATTAAAGGAAAGAAGCAGTTCTTTAAAATGGCAAGAAATGGAGATGAGTGAAGGAATTTGTGAACAATGTTAAGCGAAGTACATTTTCCAAGTAACAGCTGTGGACCGAGAGCGTTTCCCAGTTCCTAGAAGCCATAATCCACTCTTCTCTATCGATAAAGATGCTCGGAAGCGAGTGTTTCTTTTCAGTATCATAGTTTAATGAAAGAATACGCAAGTTAAAGTTTTTAGTGAAAGGACTTGATGCTCATTCAGAAGTGCTCTCGATAAAACCCGGGCATAAAAGTTATGCATAGAAGGATTTCTGGTGATTATTCTCAAACCATTGCTGATTTGTCACATAGAGTCAAAAATTCGAGCACAATTTCTTCAACGCGATGGAGCACACTAGTACTCTGACGTCTACACAAAATTAACATCAATTTCCAAAAAACTACCTTGGAAATTCGTTTTAAGCACGCAATTGAAAGAAGAGAGACTGCGTCAAGCCATTTATCTAAAAAAACTGAAGCACACGAGAACAAAGAAAAAGAATGAAGAATTCAAAATAAAAGACCGTAGTTCTCAAAGTCCCTTGTTTTGCTGTTTTATCCATGTCATGAAGTCAATAAAAGAATTTAGTTCATCCACTTCAATGCGGCCGCTCATAAAATATAATTCCCGCACTTGTTTCGTCATAACCAAGTTATTTGAGAATTTTAACCAGGATTCTAAAACCAGTTAACTGCGGCCGCACGCAATCATATTATTCTATACACAATGCTGCGTGAATTCATTAGATATAATTTCTTCACATTTTGCTCACTGATTTAATAGACTATTTTCTGTTTTGTTCTAAGTTAAATTGTTTAAATCAGGAGCCCGTGTTTTTTGAAAGGAAAAAATAGGGGCTCCAAATAGGGATCCAGATAGGGGTCTAAATGGGGGTCCAGAAGGGGCTCAGAAGGTGTTCAGATGGGGTACAGAAAGGGTCCAGAAGGGGGACCAGATAGGTGGACCCACGTTTTGTACCGAGCCCGATCTAAACTCATCAGATTGCCATCGTTTTCCGCAGAGGAAGCGTAAAAATAACTAGTCATCCTATTCCTTCCTCAAATACTGGCAATACTTCTTTTTATTAAATGGCTTAGCTCCGGGAGCGGGCAAGATGACCCAAATCGCGCGCTGTGATTGGCTACCCGAGCGGGCAAGATGGAGCCATCTTGCCCGCACGGGACTACCCGCTGTATCCCGCAAGAAAATTTTCCCGAAAGCCATGTAATAAATCCTTTATTGACCAAGTTTGTTCGGTCAAGATGGCTGGATATTGGCCTCGTTCTTTTTTTGCGAGTTTATGGACCGAGACTTCGTCTCGAGTTTATGGACCGAGACTTCGTCTCGGTCCATAAACACGCAAAAAAAGAACTTGGCCAATATCCAGCCATCTTGACCGAACAAACGTGGTCAATAACCCATATATCTTGGGTGTCAGCAGTCAATAACACGGGTAGTGCATCTCTTGCTTCTCTGCTGCCACGTCTTTTGCAAAACTCCTTTCTCTAGTCAGAGAGCTTGAAAACGGTAGAGCACAGCTGTCGCGTTCTAAAATTTTGTTTGTAGGAAACAATTCAGCCATAGTAATAGATTGGCAGTTACTTTTCTCTTTTTTATCAGGATGACTGGTGCTGCTAGACAACTCAGATGGTATTCATCTCCAAGGTCAATCATGTTAATTGAACTTAGCTTAGATTTTAGATTCAAATTGCGTAACTTGTGAGTAACAGATCAGACGCAGGATCCTGGCAGGATCGGAGTCGACGGCTATTGCATCAAAAATCGCCCAATTTAAGCGTTATGTTGTCGGACTAGAGGTCGCAATTCTTCGTGCTGACCAAAAGGCGTGAGGCGATTGGGGACGAGATATGGGTAGGGAGGAGTGGAACTCGGATCATCATAGAAGATGGCTCGCGGTGAAAATAGTAAATAACTTAGTTTGATCTAGCAAAACTGTTTAAACGGTACAAGAAAACCGTGTTACGCATTCTCTCCGCCATCCGCCGCCGTTCGGTCCTTCATTTTTCAGAGAGCCGTATTTTTTCGTGACCATGTTGTTATCATACAGTTGAACCCGCAGCCATCTTCGGGGAATAGGTTTAGTACGAAACGTCAATGTATTTATCGATCGAACACACAGCCTACACCAGCTTACAGTGGTGTTAAGTGTTCGCCCACTTAGGGGGCGACCAAACGGGCGGCGCGTGGGGCCGCGAGGATACTAACGAAGTCCCAGTCTTCCCTCCTCCTGCTCAGCGCCATTTTTGTCACAGCCGTGCAAATGGCACAAAACCGTGAAGAAGAACACGAGGAGATGGATGCTCCTGAGGTTATCGACAGGTTGGAGGATCTCGCCCTGTCTGGAAGAGAAGGATACGTATGTTTTTTAATTTAACAGCGAGTTAACCTGGCTTAAAACACCAGCAGTTTCCAAAGCCTCAAAAGCGCGTGTTATGGCCTCATTTGTTTACAAGTCTGTTTTTGGGCTCACAGGTTCCCAATAGATACACGGTACCTTTGCGTCAGGGCATTGATATTAATGATTTGGTACAAGGAGATGGTACCATGTTTGAGACGGATCTTGATAGCATGGGTATGTAGTTTGTTTCCTGTTTAATAAAATAAAATAATTGATAAATCAGTACACTACATGCATGCACAGCTGACAGTGCGGGTTGCTCTTGTCGAGGTCGGTTGACTGAAAAGGTCGAGAAGGAAAAGAATAAGATGGTTTATGTACCTTTCCATTTTATATCCACACCCTTTTCCCTGTTAGTGTGGTAAGTGAAAATTTGCAGCTGGAGGGGAAAAAGAGTTGTTGTAATGCCCCAGAAATAAGTTAATACAATTTTTTTGCCTCTTCAGATTTTTTTTATCCCATGCTGTCAGATACCCTGGTGCCAGAGGTTTTTCGTGATTTTTCACTACATGGGAGAACTGCGAGAGAGCCGCTTGGCAAGAAAGAAAAACCTCTGGTTACCTTGGACTTGAATCTCACTTTAATGCAGATGTCAGGGTCAGGATTTGACCCTTGAGCTCATTTACAAACACGCAAATAAATACATTGGTCTGTTTGATTGCCAATACCGAGGGGATGGTGGGGATATTTGTTACTGTACTTCTTGTGTGTAAATATCGGTACCAGGGAAAGAATTTGCTTGCCAAATACTGCAGTTCTCAGTCTATATAAACGTTCAAGATTTGTCTGTGTTCTACATTGATTTAGTTTCTGACAGTGCCTTAGAAGGAATTTGACCTCTGTACTCGAGGAGCATTTTCCAGAGATTGAAAGTCTCAACAAACGTTGCATCAAAGCCTTGTTCGCAGTCATAAAACAGTCGCAAAGGTGTGTTTGCCATTCTGCCAACTGGACATAGAAAGTCAATTTGTTATAATTCGGTTGATCCCTGATGTCGGCAAATACCTGTACCTGACAGGCTATTTATACCCTCACCGTGTCGTAATTTTAGTTGTGTACTCTAAGTTTCTGGTGGACTCGTATTCGTGAACTGCAAAACCGTGGCATTTCAATAAAGACACAAACGAGCACCATCTGCTCAAAGAAGCTTATGCCTTTCTATTCGAAAGTCCTGAGCTTGAGGCCTTCTTACAACACAAAAAGTGGAGATACTTGCTTTGTAATATGTTTAACAAGCAGAACCTTCGTGATTGTTGTGGATAAAAACATTCTCGCAAAAATGCACATTGACCTCGGCCAAGTAGGTCAAAAGATACCACTCTTCACCACCCGAGTGTAAACATTAGCAGCTGATAAGCACGTGATTGGTAAGCTTCCATTGGTTCCTTTTTGAATTATCAAATTAACACGTTTGACAGCTGGCGTCTGCATGAAAGTGAGATTCAAGTCAAAGGTAACCAGAGGTTTTTCAATATCGTAGCATCGTGACTTGTGTTCACCGCTTTGTGGCTCTCTTGCACCTCACTCATGCGGTGAAAATCAAGAAAAACCTCTGGGACCAGGGTAGCTGTCAGAGTAACCCCTTCAAAAAGTTCTTTTGTGTCCCTTCAGAAAATCTTGTCAATGGGTTGTGTGGACCTAAAATGGATGGATTTGGAGTTATTATTATATGGCTTGTATTTTAGCTCTGATTGGCTAATTCAGGGGCATTATATTGGGTAGCACGTGTGTCGCAGTGATGAGAGCACTTGCCCTCCACCAATGTGTCCCAGGTTCGATTCCTGGACCTGGGTCATATGTGGGTTGAGTTTGTTGGTTGTTCTCTACTCTGTTCTGAGAGGTTTTAATCTGGGTGCTCTAGTTTTCCGCTCTCCTCAAAAACCAAAATTTCCAAATATTTCCAATTCGATCCTGGAATGCATGGGTAAATAAATTACATTAATTACATTCCCCCATAGTACCCACAGGGAGATTACAGGCCTGCAAAAACAAAGCAATTAGTCATATTATAAACAATGTATGAACCTAGTTGAATGTTTGGACTTTCCAGGAATAACTCAAATCTCATCCTTGCTGTATTGACCTTCAATACAACAAGGTGTTGGTTTGAGATTTTCCCATACAGACCTTACTCTAGTAATTATTAAGGGTATTGGTGTTCCATGATTGACCTCAATTAATTCAGCTTGTTTCTCTTTTCTCCTAGCTGCTTTTGAAGATGAAGAGGGATCACAATATTTTGATTCTGAGGATGTCTTCCAACAACTAAATTATGAGTGTAATGACTTTGGAGAAGACTCTGGATCAGATAGAGATGATGATGTGGTAGGACTGTCTTTTTTTTTTAAATTCATTCATTACAAATACAACAAAATTCCAGCAGTAGCGGTTAAAATTGTGTTATTAATAGATTTTTATATACATATACAGTTGTAATCAATATCATACATTTGTAGCTATAATTTTAAATTGCAGAACTCGCTAGTATTTAAAAGTAATGTTAAAATGTCATTTTACTGTCACGGAAGTAAAATATAGTTAATGGAACATGATGCGCGTGTCTTTAGGTCTTTCATGGCGGCCCAGCTCTCAATAAAACTATTGTGTAGTCAAGCTCCAAAGGTCACTTAACTCCGAGACTCATTGTATATTGGGTTTAAACATTATAGCTTTGTTACCTTTAGTATTTTAAAAGGATTCACGGCATTGGCCAAAAATATTAAAGCACTATTCATGGCGATGTTTTTTCACATGTAATGCCAAGCTGTTTTGTAGTACAGCTCTTTCTACTGGCTTTTTTGTAGACGTTAGTGTAGCTATATAAGCTTAAACAAACTGTTCAGAGTTCACTTTAGTGTTTACAGTGCAGTTAGTACTTGTTGTAAATGATTGTAAATTTTTATGGCTCACTGCCCTCGCCGTGCGTCCCAGACGAGGAGAATCCCCATAAGAGGCAAAGACTTTTCGGGATTCAATAGCGAAGTTTTAAAACTTCGACTTGGAGCTCTCAATCTTCCCATTAGGGGCTCCAAAGGACAGCTTTAAAACCGTCTAAAGTGGGCCCTGCTGGGTAACTCTGCAAAACCACGCCACAACACAGCTACCAGCAAACAACAGAAATGGACGTCAAGCCGGTTGCATGTCACTGTCCGTCCTGGCCCGTCAACCAGAAACAATAACAGCGATCGGTGTAATGCCGGAAACCTTCCCTATCCGGCAAAACAGTGCCGCGATCGTAAGTCACGACCAGGAGCAAGAAGACAGTGCCCTGTCAGACCACACCTCGTTGTCTTCCATCGAGGACATGGTCGAGTCTGATCTCGAGATTGACACAGAAAGCCAACAGAACATTTCATTCAGTCCAGCCAAGCGTTCCGCCATCAAAGAAATCGTGTCACGTTCCGTCCACACCGCCTTAAATGCGTTCTCAACTCCAGCTAGTGCTCTCAACCCCATCTAGTGCTCTCAACCCCATCGCATCTAACCAGACATCTTGTACTCCTGGTACCGCTTCTCCTCCGGGTCTTTCAAGATGAGTTGACTGTAGCTTGGAGGACAAAATACTCAGTGGTGAGTACGTTGATTTTGCTTTGCTTTTACCAGATAACTTGTAGCAGTCCCAGACCCCTGAGATCTAGTTCCGTTTGGATGACTCCTCCTCAGGCCCCCTGGATTCCCCCATCACCATGGTTAGAAAGAAAAAGCCTGTCATTGACACATTTCAGAAATGGCTCGATGCCTATATGGTCTATAACTAGGGTATCTAAAAGATAGTAATGCTGCGCCCATTGTGTTGATAGTGACATATTTTACGTAGTCATTGATCTATCTGTGCGTTCTAAGTGTTACATTATAACCTTTACTTCGTAAAGCAGTGCCAAATTGTGGTGTGGAGCTTAAAATCTGTGCTTGTATGTATCAAATTCATGCATCATGACGAGTCGATGGCGAGGCGTGACAAGGGATCGAGACAATAAAGCACATACACATACACACATGATACACATCCACTTCCCCCAAGTTTACCAGAAAATCGAGAAGATAAAATTTGAAAGATGTGGAAATTGTACTGGCAGAAATTTCACGTATAAATTCTGAACTAGTCCAGAGTGTTGACAGTATCGAAAATGCGTCAATTGCTAGCCTGCGAACTATTTCCAGCTGTCGCTTGTCTCCGCTGGCGGCATCAGTGACAGCCGGAAATACCCACGTCTGCGTTCGCAGGCTAGTCACTCGCCGGATATGCGAAACTGCTAAAACTTAAGTTTAAATTTGTGTTCGGATGAAAAGGAATTGATCGTAGCATATGTGAAAAAAGTATGTTCTACAGTTTCCGTTTGTTTTAATTGTTCTACAAGTTTTAGTAACGACGATTTCTTTTCACCTGGTTAAGAATTCGACCACGGCGGCCAAATCGCTAAGAAATTGCATATTAAGTTTAAAATAAGATGTTACAATTAATCGTCCAGACCCGGGCGTCCAGATTTTTACAAACTTTAACATACTGCATCAAAAACAAGCAAGAGTTGTGAAAGTCAATCATGATCTCCTGTACATCATTTTACAGGTAAATCAGAGCAAAATTTCAGTGGAATCCACACAAAAAGACTATATGACATCCTCGTGTTGTTCGTGGCACAGATTTCCAAATTGTCTGCAAGAAAATAACGAGACATTAATACATATGACGCATTGCTGCAGTAGAGTGCGATTATGGCTAAATCGGAGAATAGCGAAATATGAAATTCGACTACCGCTTCTTCCGATTAAGATTGTTATGAAGGTGATGTACCAATTCTACAATTCTTCGATTTTACGATTCTTCCGATTTAACAATTCTTCCAATTTTACGATTCTTCAGATTATAAGATTCTTCAGATTGTACGATTCTTCAGATTTTACGATTCCTCCGATTTTACGATTTTACCTTAAGATTGTCATGAAGGTGATAACATAATTGAACTGTACATAAAAACCACGAATATACCTTGTTCTTTCATCTGCTGCAGAAAATACTGCAGAAAATCGTAGAATAGGAAGAATCATAGAATTATTACATCACTTTCATAAAACTCTTGAGATAAAATCGTAGAATCGGAAGAATCGTAGAATCGGTACATCACTTTCGTAACAATCTTCAGGTAAAATCGTAGAATTGGAATCGTAGAATCGGTGCATCACTTTTATAAATCTTTAGTGGTAGATCGGAGAATAGTAAGCCAAAATCGGAGTACTATTCCTTCGATTTAGCCATAATCGCACTACTCTCCATCACTGGTGATCTTAACTGTTTGGTCATGAATTGATCCACATCAACCTCCTTTTCACCAAATCCAAATAAACGGAAAGATGTCGAAATTGTAAGAGTAGAAAGGCGACTTAAGAATTCTGAACTGGTATGCACACATCTCTAGACTCTGATGAGGATGCGTCTGTTGTGATGTGTGAAAATGCTGAAGAGCTGAAGTTTTAGCTTAAAATTCATGTTTGGATGAAAACAAATCGATCGCAGCAGATATAAATTAGCGTGTTCAACGGTTCTCGTTTGTTTTAATTATTCTACAAGTTAAAGTACCGGCGATTTCTATTCATTAAGAATTTGACGAAGGAGGCGAGACTGCTACAAAATTGACGCAGTAAGTTTTAAATTAAGATGTGACAATCAATCGTCCAGATAATTCTGCATTAACGACAACAGCAAGGGTTGTGAAAGCCAAGCAGGATCTCACTCACATCGCTTTACCGGTAAATCAAAGCAAACCATAACCACTAACCTTTCTCAACTGCAATCCACGCGAAAAAAGACACCAACACAACAGTGTCACAACCTTGTGTTGTTCGTGGCATGGGCTCCTGTTGTAGCGCAATGCATTCTGGTAGAAGGCACAATGCATTCTGGTAAAAAAGCGCAATGCATTCTGGTAAAAAAACGCAATGTATTCTGGTAAAAAGTGATGAATTTGAGAATTTGTACTCCCTTTTAGATATTCTTCTTAAATCCTGTTTATGTTACTGCTCGCTTGCTACGTTTGCTCCGCAGCAATTATGCTAGTCTTAGTAACTGCTTACCCAAGAAGGGCGCTTGAACTGATTAAGTAACAGCAAATAATTAGCAGAGCAGTGACCAAATTTAAAAGTTTGGCCTGGGTTTGGTACGACCAGCAATTTCGTCGCTGTGCAGCTTATGACTTGTCCCTTAGCTGGGACAAGGTAGACCTTGAACTATAGACAGTGACTTTCACGGGTCTAGCCAAGCCTCACTGCAATGTTTGTTTGAGTCCATACCACGCTGAACATGTCTGTCCTTTTGCTGACCCCAACAGAAGAATGCGTCGACCCCAGACAGTGTTCTTTGACTTCAACAAGTCCACCAGCTGCATGCGCCGTAACTGCAGCTACCCGCATGTATGCTGCCGCTGCCATTCCAGTACCCACGTCATCGCCAACTGCCCCCAGCAACAGTCCAGCAATGCCAGCAGGATCTCTAAGCAAGCGAACGAGGCAAGAAGTAAAGTTCAACAGCTACGCCATCATCAGAAGCCCATTGTATCCTCACCTATTGACATTTATCGCTTAAAATTAGAATTAGCAGATCACCCCGATCGTAACTTTGTTTTTAATTTACTCACTACACTTGAGGAGGGTGAGTCTTCCCCAACCCCCACGTCCGACCTAGAACTGTATACCGATCCCTCTGGCTCGATTGGGTTTGGCGGCTATTTGCAGGGATAGTGGTTTCAGGGTCACTGGCCTCCCCACATTTGCTTGAACCGGGAACAGGGTATCAGTATTGAATGGCAAGAACTCTTTCCTATTGTCGTTGCCTGCTCCATATGGCATCCATTTCTCGCCGGGAAACGCCTTCAGTTCTGGTGTGATAACGAATCTGTAGTATCTATTATTAATTTGGGCACTCCCCCACATTATGGAGTTGGTCAGAAAGCTTGTTCTACTTTCCATGCAACATAACTTTTTGGTGTGAGCTTGCCATGTCTCAGGGGTCTCAAATGAGGTAGCTGATGCACTCTCCTGCTTTCAGATGCAGCGCTTCTGGGCCCTCGCTCCCGATGCCGACCAGAGTCACTGTATCATCCCGCCTTCACTAATGACCCTTTGAGGGACGAAGTCCTCAACAATGCTAACTGGGGTCTTGCCAAGAACACTAATCGAGCTTACAGCTGTGGGGAGAAACGCTTTTTAGAATTTTGCCTGATGAATTGCCTCCTGGTCCCAGACAGGGATGTACTTCCTGTCTCTGAGGGTACCTTGGTGTATTTCGCTTCTTACCTAGCTAGAACAGTACATCATAGCACTATTAAACTTTATTTAGCAGCAGTTCGTAACCTCCATATTACTGCAGGTTTTAATGATCCCCTCTAAGAGAAAGCTTCTCCTCCGTGAGGTACTACGCAGAATTCTCCGCCACCAGGGCCAACAGCGCATTTGTCGCCAACCAGTTACCCCTCAGCTGCTCCTAGCCATCCGTCCCATACTGCAGTCATGGTTGAGTCCCCTGGATTTTTCCATGGTTTGGGCTGCCTTTAACTTAGCCTTTTTCGCCTTTCTATGTTGTAGCGAATTCACCTACCCAGGGGTAAGCAAGTATAGGCCGCTTTTCGATCTCACTACCGATTGCATAGCTTTTCACCTGAGTCTGGCACGCCCACAGGTTATATATGTTGGTGCAACTAACACCTTTGAAAACAGATATATTCAGGCAAGGGCAATCTCTTACCATAGCTAGCACTTCGCCACCCTTTGTGCAGCTACGGCCATGCAAGAGTACTTTCTCTTAGCACAGCCCGAACGGGGACCCTTGTTTTATTTCCAATCAGGCCGTTACCTAACCCATAGCATGGTGTCACACCTCCTCAGGGATAGTTCGAGGACTGCAGGTCTCCCCCTATCCGAGCCTTAAGGGCTATATATAGCTTTCGCATAGTAGTGGCATCTGTGGCCGCCGCGGTGGGCCTGCCAGACTGGCTTATCAAAGTTCTGGGTCGTTGGTCCTCTGATTGCTACCAGCTTTATATTAGAACTCCTCAATCTACAGTAGAGTCTGTTGCCCCTAGGATGGCTACAGTTTTGGGGTGCTTCTCACCAGCCTAGCTTCTTAGTGGTTTTCATAGTTTGCTCAGGGGGATGCATTGCCTTGCATGCATCAGTGGCGGTTAAGTCTTCACGGCGACTTCCCCCAAGCTTGTTGACCTTGTTGCCTTTGAACGTCGCCTGTTAACCGATACTCTTGTCCGATCCAGCACGTGCTGTTTTGCATTCAGCTCGTAGTGTTGGGGAGGTAAGTGAGGTTCATTTGTCACTCAATAGCCGGAAGTTGCACAGGCTAACCTAACGCAAGGCATAGCTCCTTTATTAACGCCAACTTGAGTTGTTCATTGTCTTTATTTAGTAGCCCGCATGTAAAATAAACATTGCACCGCAATTGGTGGGTTCTGTTAAGGAACAGTGACGTTAGTAAATTGCAGTCAGGTCAAAATATTATCATAATAATATTAAATATGTAAAAACAAAATAGAGCAGAAAGTTATTGACTGATATTTTCTATTTATTAGTGTAGTACACTCTTCCTCCTGCAATCCCAAATTATGTACCTTACTTAAGAAATGGAAAACATGTACCTTGTTTCTATCGAGTTATACAAACACGAGTGAAGGTGGGGAGAACAAGAAATGCTGTGGGAACACGAGCCGCAGGCAAGTGTTTCCACAGCTTTTTCGAGTTCTACCAAACTTTCACGAGTGTTTGTATAACTCGATAGAAATACGGAGTACATGTTCTCTATTTCTTTTAAAAAACACAGCAACAAGAAAAAGGAAAACAGCTTGGTAACTTTGATTATCAAAATGTAAATTCTCTTTGCTTGCACCATCACTACGTCAACAGCGCGCACTAGTTCTGTCTCCATCGAGTTATTCAAACACAGTTTTTAACCAATCAGTGCACGTGCTTTCTTAGGACTGTTTTCTAACAGTTAATATTAAATAGTTAAGTAAGGGGCAAGACTGTTGAGCTTGGAGTTCTTTTGTTAGTGGAAAGTAGTATTTTTCAAACTTCCTTCAAATCTGTTGTCATGAATCTCTATAGAATCTCCAATTTCATTGGATCTTATTAACACAAAGCTCTATTGTTTTAACGTTAGGCTCCATTGTTACCATTGTTTGTATAATCATTTTCTCAGCCAGTCCTTGAGACATTCAGAAGAGCTTTGTGGTGACCCTTCCAAAATAGATTTGAGTAGGGAACGTGAAAAATGAGTTGCTGGAATGTTTCTGATCCTTTGTTACAAAAAGTACATAAATAATGCTCACTGTATCTAATTTTTATTAATTTTGTGTTTGTAGATAATATCAAATTTAAGATTTTATATTAAAAGATGTTGACTGAAGGTCCATATTCTATATGGTATAGGAAGGTTAGAAGCAAGATTTGGCTCCTCCCCAATTAAGTTGAAATATTCCTTTTCTATATGCAGACACCTTTTATGAGGCTGGCCCGTAGGATGGAGGATTTAACAGGAGACAGAGGAGTTCTCAAGCAAATAGTTCGCCAAGGAACAGGACCTGTTGTACCTCAAGGAGCTACTGTTAGATGTATGTACCATAGTCCAATCACAATTTAACCTAGACCACTGAGTAAAGAGAACTTAAATGCCCTAAACGCTAGACAGAGGCTGAAAATACTGCTTCCAGTGTTGCAATCAGTAGAAGTAGTAGTTCAGTGCCAACTTGTAACTTGACGGTATAAGATGCGAAACATTGTATAAAAGTACTATGCATTAAATTGTCCTCTACTCTTCTATGATATACAGTACTGTATTTCTATGACATTGTCTTACAGTTCACACTAAAATATATTTTTCATACATACTTGTTATGTTCGAGGTGGCTGCTTAATACTGGTAAAAGTAATAAAAAAGAAAAACATAGGACTTTGAAAGGGTGGCTGTGGCAGTTTTATAGACGTGCCCACCTAATAAGGTAACAAATACATTGTTTGTGTAAGCAAAAAGTTGAGATTTTGAAGACTGGCCGCTTAATAGAGGATGGCTGCTTAATACAGGGCTGTTATACACAAGTTCGACTGTACAATTTTAAAAAATTTCTGCACCATTAAATTCAGAAATTAAAATAATTTTATTTTTTACCACAATTGCTGCAAATCTCGCAATCTGATTGGCTAATTTGCCGTGGTGAATAACAGTCCATAGCATGCTGCTTGCGTCAATGTGTCACGCAATGCCTTTTCAGCTTGTGCTCTGAAAAAAAAACACATTTTCTTTGACGTTGATATTCTGGAAAAATCAAATTGAAATGTGGTTTGATGTGGTCTAGCTACTCTTATTGACAATGAGTTTGTGTCATTACTCTTTTCCCCAAACCTTTTTTTCCGTATTGTTTCTGCACATTAAGCAAGTATGCAAAAGTTTTTGAAAGGATTCAAATTCTGACGTGTACAAACAGCTCATTTGCATAATGCAGTGCATGCACTGTCAAGTCCTAGGCGCTGTTTTCAATTATCAAGACAAAGACTTATTTCTTTATCTTTTATATTGTCAGTGGTAGAAAACAAACCAAATGTGGTTTGGTGTGGTCTCTACTCTTATCGACAACGATACATGTCATCTCATTGGTCAGAATTTGTCGCGGACTTACTCAGCTGCGCCTTGTGAGTCACAACATTCTGACCACCGTGATGATGTCTATCATTGTCAATAAAAGTATATGTACAGACCACGCTAAACCACATTCAATTTGTTAATTTTTTCTAAGCAGGTGTTTGGACGTGTTTGTTTACTAGTTTTATGTAGGTTACGACACTTTTAAATTTAAATTTCGAAGACATGTTTCGATGTTACGAACATCATCGTCAGTTAAAGAATATTTGAAAAACCGTTAGAACTATATAACAACTAGGCGAAACATGCATACATAATTAATTATGATTAAGTGACATATTTGAGTGAATAACAAAGTGTTGGAAAGAATATTAAGCCTAAAGGGAAAGTGTCAGATTGACGTGATGAACTTGCTGGTTTAAATTAGGTTTTTCCCAGTTTATGTGCATAGCATAAGTTTAAGCTGAAATTTAGTAGGGGCGGAATCAAGGATTTCAAAACAATCCGCAGAGCAAGATTGACGACAACTTTCTGAGTTTTGTAAATGTTTGAAGATATGTGAAGACTTGTCTGAAGAGAGATGTTCACGGACGCGTGTGGAAAAATGACGACCGGTTTCACCGATATAGCAAGCATTACAGCAAGCACAAGTAAATTTATAGACCACACGTGCACGAAGTTCTCTAGGGACAGAATCCTTCACTGAAAAAAGATTTCTTAATTTAAACGTGGTAAACACTAACTTGATGTCAAGATCATTACAATAACGATTAACAAGGCGACGTATTTTGCTTTGAGCTACAGTAGAAAAACTGCCTAAATAAGGTAACTTATAAAAGTATTGTTTACCCTGTGAAGTGGTATTAGAGGAAGGAGGTGTTTGAGTGGAGCCATTTCGGTCGATGACTGTGTTTAAATATCGACAAACGCATTTATCGATAAGATGAACGGGGAAAAGATTCTTGCGTAAAATGAAAACTAATTTAACAATGTCCTTGTGGAAGCCCAACCAAGTATTGTTGATTTTAAAAACTCTGTCAATTAATGTCCTGATAAGACCGATTTTATATGACAGAGGTGCGAAACTAAAGTAATTGGTAAGCAGACCTGTGAAGGTCTTCTTACGGAAGGTACTAGTGACAACGGAACCAGGGTGGGTATTGTCAATTAAGACATCCAAAAAGGGCAAAACATTAGCAATTTCTTTCTCCATCGTGAAGCGTATGTTGGGATGTTGACTATTGATATAGTTGAAAAATGCAATGGCGTCCTGTTCTGAGTGGAATAAACAAAACGTATCATCCACATAACGACGATAAAATAGAACCTCAGTACCATGATATTGCTCTAACCAGATTTTTTCATGGTCACCCATAAAAAGATTGGCGAGGACAGGAGCTAGGGGTGAACCCATGGCAACCCCATCAATCTGGTCATAAAAGGAACCTTTGAACAAAAAGTGAGTTTCAGCAGTAGCAAATGAAAAAAGACGTTTGAGATCAGAGGGGGTAAGCTTGAGGTCTGGGTTTCCCTCGGAGATGTACTTGACCGCTAAGTCAATACATTCCTCAAGAGGGATGTTAGTAAGCAAGCTCTCCACATCTGACGATGATGTTCGTAACATCGAAACATGTCTTCGAAATTTAAATTTAAAAGTGTCGTAACCTTCTTAAAAATAACGATTTGCTTTCTGCTTTCACGACCTTTTAGTTTTATGTAATAATCAATCAATCATTTATTTTCACATGTTTCGTTGAGGAGCTAATAACTTGTTCAAATTACGAACATGTATTAAATGACAACTATAATAGTAATTATTTTCATAATTTTTAGTAATTATTTGCCTTTGTTTTGATTTGATTGTACAGATCACTATAATGGCTATCTTGAATTTAATGATGAGCCATTTGACTCTTCAAGATTACGAGGCAGGCCAGATGTGGGAAAGCTGGGTGAGTTGAAGAAAACTTAATACAGTTTTGAACATTTTATGATGCCATTTCGGCAGTCAGTCTAGTAAAATTTCTATAATGTTGAATTATTCTTGCTTTTGATTGATTTTTATTTATGATCTATAAGAGGATGGATCCATAAACAAGTTGTTATATGAAGCAAGTTACTAGATTCCATGTGACCCTAATGAATTGTTTGACACTTTCTGTTCTTGCAACATTTTTACTTCATCTGTGATCTATTAATGAACAGATGCACAGCTGCAATATGAAATCTATTTGATAAGAAGAACCTGAAAAAAAATGAACAAGTGCAGCCAGTTTGTACATGACATTATACTAAAATTAATTAGTGGTACTTTTCATCTTTGTTTTTTCAGAGGAGTTGCTTCCAGGGTGGTACATTGGTGTCAGCACAATGAGAAGAGGAGAAAAATCCAAATTTCTTCTGGCTCCAGAGTATGCTTTTAAAGACTTGGGTTCTCCTCCTCGAGTACCTCCATCAGCCACTGGTTTGTGTTATTATACTTGCTCCTCAAACTGAAATGAACCAGGTTTTCTTTCTTTATTATAGATGCAATACATGTAATTGATTCAGAATGTTTCAATCAATTATAACAACTTTATTTATTGATTGTGGAATCAACTGAGTGAGGGCTATCTAATCATTCATTTATTTGCCCATTCGAAATTAATTACAAGAAGTTTTGTTACTGAACTTTACTTGAGTAGGAGCTTCCATTAAACACTTTGGGTTGTATCATCTGGAGAGACCCTGATTTCTACATACACAATTCCATGATTTCTTCAATGATATTATATTCGATATTAAATTTTAATAATAATGCCTTTGTTCATTAAGTGATAGTGATTGATGTCATTACCTATGCTTTCTGTCAGAGATTACAATTCTGAATATTTGATTTCTTAGATAAAATTCATTTTTCAAATAGTACCAACTGAATTTGACAGACTGAGTCAAGCCGTTTCATAAAAATATCATATTTCCCTTGTATTTTATGGAGTGTGTTTGATATAATGGTACATATTTTGGTCAATCAATTAGTCAATCATTTAAGCAGTCCATCACTTTGTTAGGCCACAAATAGCGTAGTGACTGCACTTAAAGCGCCTGTGAAGTAAAAAATATTTGCTGCTCATTTGAAGGGCTTTTGAAGAATGGCATTTTCCTTTTTGGAATATATATTTTTTTCTTTTGGAGATATTTGCATTTTTGTATCTGCAAATGAGGTGATACCATCATAGGTGGTTCTACAAAAGTAATACTGTTCAATCAAGAACATCTCTAGAAATATTAAAG
The DNA here is from genome assembly GCA_022496165.2 of Catalaphyllia jardinei. Taxonomy (NCBI): domain Eukaryota; kingdom Metazoa; phylum Cnidaria; class Anthozoa; order Scleractinia; family Caryophylliidae; genus Catalaphyllia; species Catalaphyllia jardinei. The sequence continues at coordinate 17,029,917 of CM042753.1, forward strand.
TAGTGTTCTTTAAACTTGGCTCCAGAACTGGACATCACAAAAAAAACAAATGAGACTCATCATGCCATTACCACTGGTCTTGTTTTAATTAAGACTAAAATTACAGATTTCATCTTAAGCAAGGATCATCCACACGCAACAATCTAATGGGGAGAGTTAAGACGATATGGGAACCATGTGTGTTCCGAGCAGGACACTTTGTCCTACTTTTAAAGGTTGTAAATGGGGATGTTTGGTTTTTCACAGAAAGAGACAGAAGCCAAGAGTGTTGTCATGGCAACAACATAGTAGGTGTCATTCTGTTTCTTTTAGGATGTATATTTCTGGTGCAAAGTTTAAAGAACACTGCTTTAGTATTTCTAGAGATAATCTTGATTGAATGTTGTACTGCTTTAGTGGAACCACCTATGTTCTATGTAAATTGATTTCACATTTCAAGACTAAGTACCGTATGTGCTTGCAGGCTACAGCAAGCATTTGACAGGTTTCCCTCACACATTGTTGGTATCTATTTATATACCTGGATAGTGAGAGGCACTGTGAGAGTTAAGTGTGTTGCCCAAGAACATAATTCCATGACCCTTGTCCAGGACTTAAGCCCAGTAGGTCTCTCGATCTTGAGACCATTAGGTCATTGTGCCCAACAAACATAGAGAAATCTAAAATTTTAGGGGAAGGGGAGAGGGAGAATGATAAGGCTACCCCAGCTGAAGTTCTGATTTCTTCCACCTGAGAAGTTGAGCACATAATAAGATCTGCTGCTTGAACACTGAACTGGAGGGCGTTCATGGAGTAAGGTCTTTGATATGTAGGTTGAATACAACAAACATCCAACCTTTTTACACCATCTTTTGACAGTGCTTTTTGAAGTGGAGTTACTGAGCTATATTGACCACAAAGCTGCTGATGACTATGATGCATTTACAGAAGTAAGTGCTAAACTTATCAACTAAAGAAGAGGTTCAGGGTTGTTGCCTAGAAGGATGATAGGACCGAGAGTGTTGTAGCCAAGTGCCAAGGTATCCATGGCAACCTTGTGAGTGGTAACCACCATCTGGCACAGATGAGTGAATGCACAATGAATTTCAGAAACCAGAACTGCAAAGGTCGGGTCCTGCTACTTACTGGGCTCCCCGGGGCCTAGCAGAGCCTCCATGATGAAGACTGCTGCCTGCATTGTCTCGCTTTTAACTTCACCTTAATTACTTTTAGCCACATTAAAATATACCAGGTCTGTCAACCAGCCTTATTACATGGCTAGCTCTGTGAGCAGGCAAGATGAACCAAATACTGCACTGTGACTGGCTACCCAAGCAGGCAAGATAGCAGTGTCTTACATACTTGGGGTTACATTTCCCCAATTTGGTGTTCTTTATCCCATATAATACCGTAAAGACTCGTGTATAAGCCTCATCTTTTTGCTTAAGTTTTGGGCCATAAATCGTGGGTGCGGCTTATACACAAGACCATTCCTTTCAACTGGCTTGTTGTTGTCACTAATTGAACTGAAAACCGTCAGTAGATAACGATTAAACATATTGTAACCTGTTGTTGATCGATCACTGCTTTCAGTGGCTCCTAAATGGAGGACGGTTCTAAACCAGACTCTTGCTCGCCAGTAATTCTTTCAAGAGTTTCATTTGTACTTTGAGCAGTTAAACTCTAACTGGCATGAAAACTCCAATCCTCCACATCGTCTGCGATCGATCACTTCAATGCAACACTGATTTCTCCACTTCGTGCAAGAAAACACCACACGATTCGGGAGAATTTGCGAGGCGAATGGCCTACTGTTTCATCGCCCTTTACTACTTTCACACTTTGTTTGTCCATGGGGTTGTTAAACTCTCATTTAGCAACAAGTTTTTCTTCGATTGATGGCTTAAATAGGTCTTGATAAACATGATATCCACGAACAACTGATGCGAAAGTGAACGTTTCCATGTTCTGGCGTGGTTACTAAGCAAGTGTTTTGCATCGTTTTCTCCTGCACTTATTTTCCTTCAAATTCCGTCGTTTTGTTTCAACGGTGGGCTTAAGCAATGAAGATAACTGTTGTCAGTTACAGGGAATAGGGAATTGCTTAAACAGAAGCTTTCAAAAGGTATTTTCAAAGTTGATTAACTTATTAATGTCGCTGGAAATACACAGATTTCGTCAAGTTTATTGTTAACATGCGAGAACAAACAACAAACCTTTTTTTACATGTCAAGTGCTTTTTGGAATTCTTATTTTTTTCCGAAACCATGCTTGAAAGTTGGGGGTGCGGCTTATACACGAGTGCGGCTTATACACGAGTATTTACGGTAAATCCTTAATTGACTAAGCTTGTACATTCAAGATGGCTGGATTTTGCTCTTTTTCTTTTTTCTTGTTTATGGACCTGGACTCTGTCTTGGTCCATAATCACCCGAAAAAGAACTTGGCCAATATCAAGCCATCTTGACCTCATACTTTGTCGATAACCAGTTTTGTTGTGTGACTCGCATTTGTAGCCGATACAGTGCACACTTTGATTCGCGAGTACTAGGGTATTATTCTCCAGTGTAACACCCATGAGGATGGTCTGATTACGGATCTGCAAAAGCAAAGCATAAAGCCATAATATATTAAACTACTTATTTACCTCGAACGTTCAGTCTTTATTAAGGGAAAATCTCAAACCTTGGCCTTGCCGTATTGACCTTGCTATCACCTAGTCAATACAGCAAGGTCTCGGTCTGAGATTTTCCTGTAAAGACCTCACTCTTGGTTAATAAGTAGTTAAAAACATCAATCTATAACTTCATATCGTTAAGGATTAGACAAGATTCTGACTAATGATCAGAGCATTACTTTTGACGGAGTGTGTTATCTACATGCTGTTAAAATCATATGTAAAACAAATAATGTGAACAGCTTAAATCTTTGCTTGCAGGAAGAAAGAAAGCAGGCAACTTTTGAACAACAATTAAAAGTGGCCAATGCAGAGAGAGAGGTACATGAAAGAACCATCCTTGATTGTTATATAGCTGGCATTTTTCCCGCTACAGCGCGCGTGTTCATTGGTTAGTTCATGGTCACATGACATTTAACAATGAGCAGGCAACATTGGCAAAAACTATGATGTCGAACGGGAAACAGTTTACTGTTACCTGTGAAATGTTGACTGCTGTTACATGTGATTGCAGATGGCCTGATGATGTCGCTGTAATCTCAGCGTGTTTTTCAAAATTTGCTTTTGTTTTGTTTTGCTGCATAACAAATCACTTAATGACTGGTCCCTTGGGGAACAGTGAATTTTGTTTCCCTCGAATCTCAATGTTTCCCTTGACTTTATCTGTTAATTATTGCAGGCTAATATAATTATGTTTACTTCTTTTTTTGTTACTATCCCTAATGCAATATTAGCTTTTTGTAATGTGCCTAAATTTATTTCTTGCTTTTCCAGGCTGGAAATGATTTTTATAAGCGAAAACAAGTCCCTCGTGCAGTAAGCAAATATATGAAGGTAAAAAATCTGACTCCCTGCTTGCAGTGTAGTGACTGTTTAGTTAATGCCTCTTACTCTTGTCAATGATTTGATTCATGTCTTTCTTCTGACTATTAATTGCGCTCCAAATGTTGTGACACGTCTTTGTCAAATTTACTTTAATGTTCTCACAACTTCCTTTTCCTATTTGTCTGCTTTTTGTGGAGGGGTAGGCTTGGGAGCAGGGACTGCTATTTTTGGGGGGCTAGTGGTGGGTACAGGGGCTGCGGTTTTTAGGGGTAGGGTTGGGGGCAGGGCTGCTGTGTTTAGGGGGTAGGGTTGGGTGCAGGGGCTACTGTTTTTGGGGGGGTTAGGGTTAGAGTTTGGGCTGCTGTTTTTTTTGGGGGGGGGATAGTGTTGGGGGCAGGGGAAAAATAATTCTGACTAGTGCAATTGATTTACAGGACATTAACAGAGCTCTTAACCCATGCAGTGATTATTTTGGACATGTGTAGGCAATTAAGATACTGGAAAACTGCAACCTTCAGAATGCTGACCAGGAGAGATGGATGAATGAAGTTTTGCTGAAGCTTTATTTGAATGCTGCTCATTGTTATTTAGAATTGGTGGAAGTAAAGAAAGTACTCACTTACGCAAGAAAGGTACGAACATTTTCTCATCATCTCAGTCAGTGAATGATACCGGTTTTACCCCATGGCAGGAGCCCATGACTTGGAGCCTGCAACTACCCCATATTTTTCACAGACCGATCTATTTTTAGTTTGAATATATCTTCAATTCAGATCCCCACGGGAACCTCAGTAACCAATTGCAATCACAAGCACAGACTAATGTCGGCATGTGGAAATGATTTCGACGTGTTCACACATGAGGCCGCATTGTTTTATCCTCACCGAAGCGTGCTCACGTAGGCTGGAACTGGCCTATTTCGCGGGAAAAACATCCAAAAAAAGGCTGGTCAGGTCTGTAAAAATGCCGTTGCATTGGCTTATTATGGGAGTAGTAATGGGCTCCTGCCCATGGCGAGTTTGCCACCATGAACTCATCCTAAACTTCTATTTTGAGTTTTCCAGTCACCTTCAATGGATTAAAGAATGAGAAATAAACATGTTTTGTTTCATCATGCACACAATGTTGTCCCAGTTATATACACAAGTAAAGCAGTTGTGAAATTAGAGACCTGAAAAAAAATTCAAGCCTGAATGGGATTCGAACCCATGACCTCTGGGATACTGCACCATGACTTTTTTTATCCAGACAGAACTATCTGTGAACTGACTTTTATATATTCATGTAAATATTGTGGCTTTATGACATCACGGTTTCTATAAACCAACATTTATTGGTAGTTTTATTATTGTTGCAGGCTTTAGCGATTGACCCAAAGAATACCAAGGCTCTTTACAGAATGGGCAAGGTAAACAGTAAGAGACCTTATTTCATCCCACCCCCCCTCCCCTCCCCCCCAAATAAACCATGAACAAGTTTGTTCTATTTGGAATGCTCTTTCTTATTTCTTGTTTCAGGCTTACATGAAGCAGGGTGAATTTGACAGTGCCAGAGACAAATTCAAAAAAGCACAGTATTATGAACCCAGTAACAAGGCAGTTAAAGATGCACTGGTTGAGCTTGACAAGTAATTTCCATGATCTTATTTTATATGTGAAACATTTCTTCAAATACTTGTATATGTTCATGGGTAGCTGCCGGGTATTCGCCCCATGGCGAGTTCGCCCCCACATCGATTCAACTAGTGATCAAGTGCTTAAAATTTATCATTCTCTTACTGAGAAAAAAGACCACATTAAGCGCATGATGGAACAAAACCACACGAAACATGTTAATTTCTCATTCTTTAATCCACTGAAGGTGACTGGCGAACTCGAAATAGAAAGTTTAGGATGAGTTCATGGGGGTGAACTCGCCATGGGGCGAAACATGTATCACTCATGTTCATGGTGAATGCTATTTATATAATGACCAAATCAATGAGTGCGCTCTGATTGGTCAATCAGCTATGGTTTATTGTGCCGGTAAACTCTTGGAAAAATCGCGCGTCTTCTGAATTGTTAGAGAGATTAAGCTTGACGTTACGTCTAACGGCGAACGGCAAAAATGAAACTTTTGCCGTCTGTCTTTAGCTCTTTGAAAAGTAGAGTGAAAATATTTGTAGTTGTGGTGAATAGTAGGAGACATTTTTCTATTTTTATGTGATTTAATTAAGGATTAGAAGAAAAGAACACAAATTCAGAGTTCCTTTTTGCCGTTTGCCGTCTGCCGTAAACGCCATGCTTAAACTCACTATTATATAAAAGCAATGGACCGCAAGTTTCTATGGTTTTATGCTGATAAACCACTCGGATGTTGGTAGAACACTCGAAGAATTCTTAAATCACCCTCCTGTGGCTCGTGATTTACTAATTCTTCTCATGTTCTACCATAGTTAATAGAGGGGAATGGTTATGAAACCCGACAAAGTTCTTTGTTGTAGGTTTTTGTTCACTTTTTTGGCCTTGACTGTGCCCAAAACACAATAGACCGGTGCACGCTCTAAGGAGCATTATGGGTAATCAGGGCAAATTTACAAAGAAGCAAAGCCGTAAAACAAATGTTTTTCTATATATTTCCGTTCTGATTTCACATCAGGTGACGAAACATATACAGCGGGCGGAGAAACCCGTATTCTAGGGTTACCAGCGTTTTTGAGTCGGTCGAGTGAATGTTGTGGGGGCACGAATTTATTTTACAGTTAAAACTGAATGATTCGATCAAGTCTCGAGCCACAAAAAAAAAACGTCTCCGTTACTCTGAGGAGAAGGCCAGTGCCCAGCTCAATCGACTCAAAAACGCTCGTAAATTCAGAAAAGGGGTTTCTTTACTTACAGTATTAGTTTCCTCCCGAAAATGAATCTCAGAATGAAAATATGAAGATCAAGCATCCCCCCCCCCCGGGAACTAACCAATAGAAACCTGGGCCCGGTTGTTCAAAACTCCGATTAGCGATAATCCCCGATCAAATATACTATTCCGCGATTAAAATTTAATCTGCGATTAGATTGCGTTGCTCAAAGCCCGATTAACGCTAATCTGACTGTAATCATTTAATACAGCTCCGAAGGAAGATTAAATCGCTAATCAGCCGATTAGTAATGGTCCAATTCGGTCTGTAATCATACGAGTGATAACAAAATCGGACGACCGCGAAGCGGGAGTCTGATTTGTTTATCACGAGTATGATTACAGACCGAATTGACGACACGAAGTCTTATTGCCAATTAATCATAAAAAATGCAATTTTCGAGAAAAGAATAGCCAAGTTATGAAAGAAGAGAAAAATTCGCATTAAAATACCTACAAAGGAGATGAAAAACCTCCTACAGGTAATTAGGCGCCAAAAACACAAAAGCAAGCGCGCGCAAGCACGCACGCACGTCGTTACAACTTTGAATATGATTGGTTGATTTAAACAACAACTTCGAATGTGATTGGCCTATTGAACTGTCCGATAACAAACTGGCCAATAACCAAGTGTCCACCGGCAATAACAAACTGTCCGATAACAACTTGGCAAGTGAATAAGTGGAAAAATAGGAGTTTTTCAAACCAATCACAGTCGAGGAAATTGTAATTTTTATGATTAACATTGAAATAAACAGTAAAATGGCCGACTTCTTGTTTGGCCTTCCTTGCTTGACAAGACAAGACAAGACAACTTTATTACATTTTGCTCAATAGATTAGTGACAGACCTGGCACCGCAGGTAGCAAAAGCTAATCGAGGCGGGCCAGCAACAATAAAATAAATGAAATCTGCTAGTCAAAGACGAGCACGAATTTATCAATATAACGATAGCATACTAATTTACACAGATTTACAGCAATCAAAAGCTTCGTACTCGTTCAGATTTGGCAGAGCCTCAATTGAATCCAATACGCTCTGAAACCAATCGACCAAGTGCTGACAGCACTACAATTTTATGCGAGTGGTGGCTTACTGCAAGTTGTCGGCGATACAGTCCACCGTTTCACTGGCAGTCCACCGTTTCACAGTCCACCGTTTCACTGGCAGTCCATAACGCGGACGCCATATTGGAAACAATTACAGTGCTTACTCACGGGAAATTGCATTATGGGATACTAATTGTCGATTAGCGAGACAATATAAGTGGTTTTTACACCACTTACTAACCGGTGTTATAATAAAGAATAAAATATAGTAAATAAAGAATAAAAATAAATAATGTTAGTGGTTTTAATCGACGATTAGGCTTAATCGGAGGTTAGTTTAATCAGGGGTTTGAAGAACCGGGCCCTGTGGTGGTTACGTAACTCATGTATAGTGTATGAACGCAAAACAAAAGATTTTGCGCGGCCGTGGACCTTCCAACATAAATCTTGGCATCTTTGTTCTAACGAACCTCCTTTGGAGGTCAATAATGGAGGACTGAAAACACAAACTGTTGATTTTCGTGCCCCCCAGACCCCCCTAGAGGCTATAATAGAGGCTATAATAAGCCCCCTTACTAAATATTCCTGTCGATGCGAACATCCACTCTAAAACCTCAGCTACGGGCCTGCTCTGTAATTATATCTGCAAATGGTTAGACGTTCAGGTCTTCTCGGATAAGGACTGTAAACCGTAGGCCCTGTGTCCTGCATCTTCGATGTTAATTAAGGTTAGCAGGGGACGTAAAAGAACCCACACGCTTATCGTTAAGAGTAGGGCATGAAGTTCACGGTGTCGTAGTCTGGCCGTTGTTATGCTGTGAAATGCTCGGAGAGATTAGCTACAAAGTTACTCTACAATCCGAGGGTAAATTAAGTATTCACTCACTCACTCACTCGCTCGTCGATCGTGGTCGCCAGGTAGGAAAGTATTTGTGTAATTTACAACAAAATATGCTGTTCCTGATCAAATCAAACTCAAAATGCTCGAGTTAAAGCGTTAGAAGGAGCCAAAGCAACTTTAGTACTGTCTATAGTTTTTGTTAGCTGCGAAGAAAATGACTGTTATCGTGATTCTTCGATAGAACAGGTTGGTTATTCTGCGAGCGCAGCCAGTGTATGCAATGGCCTTGAGCAAATCATTTTTTTCCGGAGCTTTTTCTATTTTTTAGTCGGGAGGTATAACAAAACACTTAATAACTGGCCCCTGGGGAAACAGTGAGTTTTGTTTCCCCTCGACCTCAATGTTCCCCTCGGCTTCGCCTCGGGAAACATTGAGGGTCTCGGGAAAACAAAACTCACATTTTCCCTTGTGGCCAGTCATTAAGTGCTTATTATTGGACGAGGTTTTTTTGATATCCAGAATAATCAAGGTCGAGGTAGGGGGTATAATCTCAGCCGAAGGCTGAGGCTGATAACCCTTACCGAGACCTTGATGGATATCACAAAACCTGAATCTGATAATTTATGATTTATTGAATGAAAAAAAATGGAAGTCATGTTTTTGCTTCTTCACTGACGGCAAGCAACACAAAGTACGCAAACTTGACATGACTACCCTTAGAAATCATGCACAGCAGTCATGCATGAGTTGATTGCCCGTGACCTTGAGTGACTCCTTAACATGATCATTGTATAATCTGCCGCTAGATGACGTCACAGGCGCTGATTTCTAAAATTCACTGTACGCTTTCGGCCAATCAGAAAAGAGATAGTGAGTTCATGTAGAGTAACACACTTACATAGAAAGACTTGGCAAAAAAATTCAGGCCCGAACGGGATTCTGTGTTACCGATGCAGTGCTCTTCCAACTGAGCGGTAAAGTCAACTGTTTTCAGTTCGTATTTGATCGGAAAATCTGGAACGAGGGACACCCTGCGAGCAGAGCTTCTTTTATCTCTCGGTACAAAGCATGTGTACCGTAAGAAAGAACTCTGCTTGCAGAGTGAGCGAGGGAGCGAAAATGGTTTGCCATACGAATTGCAAAGGCAGTTTTCGGTTAGTCTTCGGTCCGTATACGGTCCGAAAATTACCTCTCATTAAGGTTACAATCAATGTAAATCTCGTCTTACCTAAACGGTTTGTCATTCTGTACATTTGTACGAATGTTAAAGGAATTTTCGGTCTGTATACTACCACAAAATGCACTTCAGCAGAAGTAAACAGGGGGCTATAACATCCACAGTATACCTCGTTTGTTAATATTAACAACCCGACCAGCTACAACCCTCCGGTAGTTTTGCTTTTCATATTAGCGACTAAGTTGGTCATTAGCCAGCTTCCTTCTTTGGTGGCTAAGTCCTTTTTAGAGTAAGGTGCAAGTGCACTGGAACTTATGAGAGTGCACACCAGTTACAGAATTTCCACAACCCTTTTATGCAAGAATGCGGGTACTTAATATATTTGCGTATTTTTTATTTTGTGACATTAGGAAAGTGAGTCAATTTCAAGCAATTGAAAAGCAGACATACGCAAGGATGTTTTCTGCAACCAAGAAAGGTATGAAGAGTCAATGCCTCCAGAAAAAAGTTCAATTGAACCATCCTGCAGTCCTGTTAAACTTGTCAATGTCATAGCAATATTAGTTCCCTATATATTTGTAGGAGGAACGAATGATAAAACGGCGCCTATATCTATGGACCTCCCTGAGGAGAAAAAGGAAGTACTTGTCAAGCGGCTAAGGTAGCTGTTAAATTCTCCCTGGTATTTGCTTCCGTTTGAAAACTTATATCGTGCTGGTCTCTGCTAGAGTAAAATATTACGTTTTACGGGAACTTGATCTGAGAACGAAAATTGTTCGTTGTTGATTCCTTGGTTTACGGGTTAGAGACTGTCGTGAGTGTTTTGTTTTCAAATACACGCACCCGCTTACTGTACAATGAATGAGAAATTTTCAATACTGCACGAAGCGAAGCTGAGTGCAGTATTTCTCATTCATTGTACAGTAAGCAAGTGCGCGTATTTGAAAACAAAACACGAACTAACACTCTCTAACCCTTTTAATATTCAATCTGAGTTCACTGCTGGCCGGCGATAGACTTTCAGATACATGTACATAAAGAGTATTCTAGCTAATAGCTAAAAAAAGCAGAAAGCACACTTAAAACAGAATTCTCAGTGAGCATAAACAAGCCAATGTCAACGATCAATCATCACTTTTCTTTGTCGTGTTATAAGTGAAAGCGAAATTACAATTTTCAAACCTGGCGTTCCCAAAGTCGACAAATTTGAGCGAATTGGTGTTGGTGAACATGTTGTTTTGGTAAGAAGAACTATTTCTGTTCTCTACTTGTTGTGGGGATTTTGTAATCAACGCCCTCGAAGATGCAACTGGGGCCGCAAAAATTTCAGAGCACTGTTTCTGTTGTTGTAGCGTTTGCCTTTAACAATAAACTTTCACACTCCCCTAATTTCTGTGGCCCGATACTTGCATAATTCTGTACACAGGTATTCCCGCTCTATCAAGCAATGTCACAGACGTCGCTCTAATACAATGATTTGTATATTTTTGGCTTAATTTTGCAGCAAAAGATATTTCTTTCATCATGTTTCCTAAACTGTTTCCACCGAGCGGTGCTCTGTCAAACCAGATTTCATCGCTCAAACAGAACTTTCTTTTGGGCCTCTGAAATAACGCCTCTTCGCCGGGATTTAAAACCTGGATTAACTTTTTCAATAAATAAACTGGGCAGTAAGTTTCTCTCGTTGCGAACATCTTTGGATCCGCTTCATCAGCTTTGTCGCCGAGCCCACCAGGATGATTTTTTGTTTTCTCGTCTTCAGCCATTTCAATGAATTCAACTCCACTCGCGTCTTTCTTGAACACAAAACTATTCCTTGTCAGTTTTCGTTGATTTTCTCTTCCTCGTCTGCAGAAATATAAATTTACATTAAACCAGTTGACACGGAAAAGGGCAAGAGGCGAGTCGTCACCAAAAGCGCCGCTATCGTAGCATTTTTGTATGTCTTCGGGTTGAATACTACTGTGATGTTTGACTTAAGACGCGCCAGATTCCTTGATTTTCTTGAGCTTAGCGTTTAGCCATTTGTTCGCAGTCTTGAAAACGGGATCGACAATGATCGAAAAGTCTTTCCGACTTTATCGGACGTCAAGTAGCGGTTTAATCCAGCCCTTATAGCCACATGAACCGACCTTCTTGCTTTACTTCTTGATAGAACTTACTTAGGGCGCGTTCGTTTGGGATCAATCCGGAATAAGAATAATTG
>CM042753.1:17046559-17069059 GCA_022496165.2 Catalaphyllia jardinei
AGTAAGCTTTAGCTCTTGAATGAGTCTCTTTCACTGCAAAATTAAAGAGACTTTGTTCATTCAAGAGCTAAAGCCTTCCCTTAATGAGAAGTTGCTCTTGAATGAGTCTCTTTCACTGCAAAATTAAAGAGACTTCGTTCATTCAAGAGCTAAAGCCTTCCGTTAATGAGAAGTTGTTGCTGTTTTAGCTGTTACTCCTCATTATGTTTACACACGTACTGCTGCAGATCATATTTCTCAGTCTAGGTTCCAGACCTCTTATGTTTACGATTTATATATAAAGCACCAACTGTTTTAGAAATCACTCGTGGATCTTGTTAGCTTGCTTTAGTTTCATGTTGTCTAGCACGACCCCTGCACAGGTCTTTTGAGTGGAAATGCTCTTTATCGACTTGAACTTCCCAAAGCATTTCCAACAAGATTGTGGATGTTTTCTCTTTTTTAGGGAACGAATAAAGAGCTGAGGGCCATTAAGGAGTTGAATGATGAGGATGCCCCATCTCGCTAAAGTAGTGTTTCAGTGTGAACTGCACGTCGCACCATTAAGTTACTGTTATTGAAACTGATCTGTATTTTGTTTTGTGATACATTTATTAAACTTTAAATCGCATCGTTTACATTGTAAAACGTGAAGAATAAATTAATAGTTGATTGTAATATATATTACCGAACGAAAGGTAATAAAATTCTAAAAAGTTCTTAGATAGTTCTACTGCAAGTCAGTTCTATTAGTTGCCTTTGAAGATCACTATACAAAGTAAATCATTGTACAATGCAACCGGGTCATATAGCGGCTCTCGTAAGGTGTCTCGTGAATGGCTCGATACCCTTTGAGGGAACAACAGAAAACAACGCCCCTAGCGCTAAAACAATATCAGCTGATACAATAATACAACAATAACAGCTTACGAGAGCTGCTAAGCTTTCTCGCGTTTTCTCGATTTGTTTCGCATTTCATGGGTTTACACTGCACTGCATGAATCTTGGTACATCATAGACTTTTTGAAGTTTTAAAAAATCTTCCTGGGAAAAGGATTAATGGGCAAGACTTCCCCCAGGTTCATATTTTCCTGTTCCTCCTGCGACTTTTAGCACTATGACAGATGAAACATTTACACAACCCTGTTAAATTCTGTATACACGAAAACCTTGCAGAATTCCAAAGAATATTTCTCAAATACCCGTTTATCACCACACTTCTAAACAGCGGGGAACCAGTGCCTTTATAACAGCACGACTCCTTTTAAAGAAATAAATACATAACAGTTCTACATACGTTCCCTTGCTCTCAGTGATTCCAAAGTTCACGTGACACTTACATTTCTCATCCTCACTCCCTAATTAACAACACCTGAATTAATTAAATGTCCGTCTTTTCTTACTAGTTTAAAGTAACCACTTGGTACGACACCAGATTACAGTAAAACACCACCGACTCGCTCAACCCAAACTCTCTGCTTACTCGAACAGATCATTTCCCTTGGCTAAAATTAAGGTGATTCCCTAGAAATAACACTTAAAATTTTTTTCCATAATTTTTGTCGTTGTTCCTAATCATGCAGTTATTCGAAATGTGGGATAAAAAAACATATGGTTGGGTGCTCGTTTAAGAGTAGGAACTCTTCAAAAAGGTGCGTCAAAAAATCCGTGCAATGGTACCCGGCCATTACCTGCGCTTTTCTTTTTCTGAAGGCCGCTACGTTTCGGGGTACCAGTGATCAAACACATGGAGTTAATATTAAAAAATCTGAACAGATAAACTGCATCGCCTTAAAGGAACAATTTGGTGTCTCTTGGCCAAAATGTACATCTTGGATCAGAGTTGACAAAAAGTATTTCTTGCTAGCGTCTTCTAGGGGTGGTAAGGTTCAGGCCACGAGTGAAAGGGTAAGTTAACATTTTTGGCGGTAATTTTTTTTTGGCCTAACGTTAAATTTTTTTTTTCTTGCTTATTCAGTGGAAAGGCAATGAATCATAGACTACTATAAAGAATAATTACGGTGCTTGTTTAAGAGAAAACGAGCATTAATTTCGCTGTCGAATTAGCTTGAGGAATTTGCGCGCGCTAATAACACGAAAGTCGTGCGGAGTAGGGATGCGCAATACAATACTGAGGAACCACCTTAACCCTGGCTGATGAGTCGTTGAACTATTTTTGGTTTTCCTTGGCAGTTCGAGCTAGCGGTGTTCTACAGTGGCATACAATCTAGGGTGCTTACAATTTGTCACAAGAAATCGGTCGGGGTGAAAACTGAATTACGGTAAGCGGGGTTTTCCCAAAATGACTAGTACCTAGAAGGGGAGAAAAATAATTAAAATCAATCTCTCGTCTCATTATCTCCTCTGATTTTATTTTAGTAGTCTTAACATGCAGAAACGATAATATCAACTATACTTAAATCTTAAATAGTTATTACTGTTATTTAATTAATCAACGATATATATCTACATTATATGCTATGGCCCGCCTAGATTAGCACTAGCTATCTGCGGGCCAAAGAACATGTAATTTTAAAATGAAAATAACGACTATAGTCGCTGTTAAAATGAACCTATGGCAAGAAAATTTACCACGGTCCATTTTGAAAGGAAAAAGAAAAGCCGAAATGGCTAAAAGCAAGCACCCCTTGGACATTAAACGTGTACCGCGATGGTAAATTTCTGCTCAGTAGTACCACTTATAGAACTTGGCTGCGTCCACTGAAGTCATGTCTCTCTCAAACAGTAGCAGCAATTCACAGTGTTTGGTGTGTGGGAACAGGTCCACTGGTACCGCCTTTACCAGGCGGAATGGAGCTGTTTTGATTCTCTTCGAAGTTGGCCTACACAAGCTGATCAACAAAAATTCATTAGATAAGGAAGAGAAATACTTGTTATCCAATCATGTAAGTCAGAGATAAAAACAAGTTGGTGGAAACTGTATCCATTAAAGAGCTTCCAAAACCACTCCATATATAATTATATAACTTAATGACCACATGTGAAGTCACCAAACTAAAGACAAGCTATTCTTTCAATGTCCAATTTAACCTGTCTGCGCCAAATCAACGCAGGAAGAAATTTTACGTCTGTTAGCTAGTTAGACCATCATTCAGATTATGAAGGAAATGCCATTGCAAAGATAAGATAACAGAGAATTAGGAACACCTCTTGATCTCTTGTTTGTCTGCTTTGGCTGCTTATTTGCCTAATTTACTGAACGAAAAAGAAAGTGACAAATAAGCCAATAGTTGTTGCTAGTAATCTTACTCGAGAAAATTGACGAACGCAGCGCTGGGGTTACACGACACATAGATGAGTTTGTCCATTCGACGACTCTTCCTGATGGCATGAAGAACTGATTGATCTGTAAAATGACAAGAAAATAAACGTCAAGCAGAAAGAAAATCAAACTTATGGCTTGATACAAGGAAACCTTTTTTTTTTCTTCAAAAGAAACTGTAAGATCACTCTGCTTCAATCAGTCGTATAAAGTTCACTACAATATATATCGAAATATTTGTCAGTGCCAAGCTCATGCAAACCTCCGAGCTGTGACCAATCAGTGTTCACAGACTCTTTACTCTTCAACACACGTGAAAGAAAAGGTTCCCATCCCCTACTCCGCTAAGTCTCCCGTTTTGCGCTTGCATCCAGTCTCTCGCGATTCTATTCGCGTGTTCAACGATTGAAGAAAAATACGAGAAAAAAAGAGTGCTGTGAACAGTCTAACCGGAGTGCCACGAGTGATTGATAATGATCTTTGTGTTTTACTCACGCAGTCCGGCGCGAGGAGGGTCCATAATGCCAATGATTTTTGTTTTTCGTGGCATGTTCTTGAACACATCAACAATGATGTCTTCTGCTTTACCGCACACAAACTGAGCATTCGTCACTCCTTCAGAGCAAGACATAACATTAGAATGAATCACTCAGATTTAACCAAATGAATAACAAGGCAACTGAAAGCAAGGCGTTTAAACTCACCGTTCAGCTGGGCATTTGCCTTGGCGTCTTCCACGGCGTTTTCAATTATTTCCACACCAATTACGCGTTTGACGCTCTGTAAAAAGCAACATCGCATCCCATCAGAGAAATTACCATGACGATTAATTTTCACCAAATTTAAGGCTTTTTGGTTGGTTTAATTTCTTGCAGCTTACTGTCGAAGGGAATTATGTGGTTCAAAAAATGTTTGCGCTTGAAGCGATTTTCAATTGGTTTATAAAGGAGTAGTGTATAATGTTTACATTCTCGGCACTTTTGTAATTTAGTCCAATTGAGCGCCAAGACATACCTGAGCCAGACAGAGACCAAGAGCTCCAGTACCACAACAGATATCTACAGACATCAACAGAAATAGGTCAATAGTTAGTTATTCTGATCAGATGGACGCCTTCAAAGGTCGCTTGGTAAACTGACAACAGCATGCGTTCCCATATACATGTATATTTATTTCAGTATTTTATAACAGAATTTCGCAATTTCTCGTCTAAGTAGTTCTTGGTAAGGTGATATTGATGCTTCACCTATAATAAGTCCAAAAGGCAGAAGCCAAGTAGAGATTGAGGCCCCCTTTCCCTACAAAAAGACAGCCTAACTCTAAGCAATGAGCAAAACTTCACAGAACCACCACATACCAAGAACAACTGTCTCATCTAGGTGGTCGCCACACCACTCTTTAAGTAAGTCAAACAGCTTTTCGGTTGCCTTGGTGTTGACTGGAGAGAAAACAAACCACACAGGTAACAATAGGCCGATTCAGAGGCACCTTTTGCCTGTGTCAAAACAAGTCTTAGTGCAACACCATTCATACGAAAATGTGTTCCACTACAGGTTCACTTTCAAGTTTCATACCAAAGGTTTTGCAAGAGGACTGGTTTTGAAACAGAGGCACAAGGTAACTAAGCCTTTTGAACAAACTGAGTAACCACGCTATCCAGCGGAAAGTAATTTATACTATGGCTAAAGTTCCCCGGTTTTTGAAAAACAAAACAACAACAACAACTGGGGGCAGATGAATAGGACTGGGGACAAGCCTACTCCAATTATAGGTACCCCAGGCCCAGGAGGGGAGTTACATATAAAAAGGATGGGGAATCCCATCGTGCCTTTTGGGTGTTAAAAAATCAGTTTTGGTACCGTTTAGGGTGTTCAGCCACAAAAAATCTACAGAGGGATATTTTGCAGTACCTTATAGGGTGTTGAGCTGAAAAAAAAAATATGACAGACAGGAGATGATGCATTGTTTTGGAATTGATAACTCTTAGGGGTGAAAAGGTTTAAGCCATGCCCAGAGAACTTGACCTTGATACCTCTTAAAGCTTTTTCCAAAATTTGTAACAAGCAACCCTGCCCTTTATACAGGGTTCGTACCGTGATGTATATATGAAATGATTCATATTTGAACTGCAGTTATAGATGCAAGTGAAGTATGATCCTCGCAGTAAATTTTCCAATTTAAGCAACTGGAAAGAATCACCGGTATCGCGGACGTCATGGGTTCGAATCCCGTTGAAGCCCTGATTTTTTTCAGGCTTCTTCTTTCCAGTTGCCTAAATTGGAAAATTTACTGCGAGGATCATACTTCACTCGCAGGGTTCGTACCCTTTTTCAGAAACAAACTTCCAGGACTTTTTCAGAACTTTTCCAGGACTCAGATTGATTTTTTAAGGGCTCTAAAATTCACATTAACCCCTACAATCCTAAGATCCCAATGTTAATTCTCCTCACTTCTTTCCATACACTTCAAATCTTTAGCTGAGTTTAACAGATTTCCAGGACTTTCCAGGACCAGTGACCTTTTTCCAGGACTGGAAAGTCCTGCAAAAATGCCATAATAAAATTCCAGGACTTTGCAGGTTTTCCAGGACCCATACATGTACATACGTTTTTATGAGAGTCCCCCCTACCCCTTGGGAACCCAGGATCAAAATCTAGACTGATTACAAACACTACACATACTACAACTAGCCTTGGGAGACTCTGGTGCTCTATCAGATCCCAAGTGATTCTCATAAGCATACTGCTAAAAATCGTCACTGCTTGGTGAAGAGAAGTCTGGAAAGATCAGTATGGGTCACAATTTAGGATGGAGGGTGTTTAACAAGCTTCCTACCTTGGAAGAAAGAATCAGGAGATATCCTGAACCTCAAGCCACAAAGCTCTTCATAAATGTGCTAAAATGTACACAAACACTACAGTGAGTAGACAGTCCCCAGCAATAATCCTTGATTTGTAAGAACAGAAAAGGTTTTAAATCTCTAAAAAATAAAACCTAACATTTTTGCCATAGTCATCAGCAGAATCTCAACAGATACTGATTATGATTATCAAATCTAACCTCTTCTCCCATGATGTGAACAAAAGGAGCTTCTGCATTCCCTCCAACAGCTCTGTAAATATAATACAGCATTCAACAAACAATCTACAGACACAAACATCTGGATAATGACTTTTCCAGTAACATTCAACAAGAAAAGGAGATGCTGCATTCACAACCAGCAGTGTTTAAATGCATTAACTTCCAGCTTTTTAAAGTATTGTTTGCTTATTTTACTTGCTGCAGCAAAATGGTTTTAAAATTTTAAACAATACAGCATAAGAGGTCAAGGCTAGCCTGTGAAAGAAGGCATACTTCCAGCTGTCACTTAATTCCATCAAATATTTTCAGCAGAACCAAGTGACAGCAGGAAACAAGTCTGCATTCACAGACTAAGTCAAGGAGGATATCAAATTCTGAACATGGTCCAATTCATCGCTTTTTCTGGATGATCCTTGATATTACTTGATAAAGAAAAACTTGCCATTTCACAATACAGTCATACCTTGTGTGGTTTATTTGCAGATAAAGGGATGTCAGAGTAACATCTTTGCCATCTCCAGTTTTAAAATATTCACTGATGCGATTTTTTTCAGCCTCTATTTCTTCCTACAGTGAACAAAGTTTGAAAATTACTCTCAATGCATCAACACCATCAAAGTGTCTCTAAAGCAGTTTGCTGAATTGTTGTATTCTCAAGTCCCTTAACCCACTGACTCCTGTGCTGGCTGTAACTGGCCATGACGAGCATGGGCCTCTGTTCCACTTCTTACATCATCACCTTTGACCAAAATTGGCATCATATATACTCAAGTTCTGCTGGAGGAAAAGATCTTCCCAATGATCAAAGTCATCGGCTCAATGGAGCAAGGGTACTCCATGGTAAGAATTGCATGTCTTAATGCTGCTTTCTCAGGAATTATCTTAAGCAGATGGCAGCTAATTTGACTCATATCTAGGCTAAAAATGTCCTACATGTAAATCTCCAAAAAATGTAAAAAAGGCTGTGGAAGGCAATGGGTTAAACATTAATATGAGCAAAAAAAACAACTTTTTACCAAAAT
Organism: Catalaphyllia jardinei; assembly: GCA_022496165.2. Lineage (NCBI taxonomy): Eukaryota > Metazoa > Cnidaria > Anthozoa > Scleractinia > Caryophylliidae > Catalaphyllia > Catalaphyllia jardinei. Next base: position 17,053,925 of record CM042753.1, read on the forward strand.
CTCACATTTGGGAATGATAAACTGTTTAATAGTGAGATACCCATTCTTGTGCATTTTAACAGAAAGTACTTTCATTGCTTCACCTTGGTCATTTTTTGTGGACTGAACTGCAGGACGGCCATTGTGTCACCATACATGGAGCTCCGAACAGTCAGCGTCTGCCAATAGCTATCAAACATAAAGGGTACACAAAACAGCCTAGTTAAGTAAACCTGATACTGTTACTAGATGCAACAAGAATTAAATATGAAAAGGGTTATTTCAGGAAGTGTCTCACTACTTCAGCAAAATTTACAGCTTTTAAGTTACTTTCTGTCAACTAGGGTACAAAATCAAACAAAGTGAATAAATAGTGGACTTGCACTTATCTCAAAGTAAGTTTCCTGGATTGAGAAAAAATTGAAAGGTGATGCGTGACACTATGAAAACAGTAAAAAGGTAATGAAAAACTCCTTGAAGTGTCAATGTCAATGTTCATTGACACTTCAAGGAGTTTTTCAGTTTCCTGGATTGCCACTCAAAAAAAGAAATCAAAATTACAGATATATTACATAACACAGATCATTTCTCTGAGTCACAAGGGTAATGACTTCCAAATCCCAACTGGCAGAATGATGCATGAATCAAACTGCACACTGCATGCACTAAGAACAAATCCACCAAATTACAATGCATAACAAGGTCGACTTATCCACTCTTGACCAAGCTGTCTTCCAAGTATGACTGTAAGAAACGTCAGGGTTGACATAATAATATTCAGTAACTAACATGACAACCTACCCTGTGTGAAAACAAAGATCATATACTGGTAATGGAGACTGTCTCACATAAGCCTGAAAAGCCTGCAAGAAGTACACTTCTAATTAGTCATCTATTCAAAATACCCCCCAGGGGATTCACAATATTGCTTGGTGATAACAGAATTGACGTTTTCATGGAAATCTGTGTACTAACAGTACCTTAGCTATAGCTTTGGCCTTTTCTGAAATATGAATGCATTCAGAAGGTTCTACAACTCCACTGTAACCCTCTACAGAAAAACAAAAATATCAGACACATCCTTCAGAAATTCAACAAGACAAGGAAGCACACACATGACAGTATGTTTCTGAGGTTTAATTCTAATTCTGGTTCATCTTAAAACATGATTGATTCAGTTCCAGGCTTAAAACAGATGTAGATGTTCTCTCTCAATGAAGCCCAAATATTTTTTTAAAATGCGAGTTATGAATGTTGTGGTTAGTCAGGGTAACAAAGATGAGACTGTAAATGATGATTTTCCCTTAACCTTATAAAATACTGGCTACATAACAACTGTAAACTTTACTGAACACTAGCATTACAAACTTTAGATGTTCACCACTCCTGGGAATTATTTTAAGGACTAAGCACAGATTCTGTATTTCATATTTGCTGATCATTTATGACCCTAAAGATGCAGACATTATAAGGCCTATAATTTATATGATGCTTCAAAGAGAATGAAAAAGAGGTTTACCTTTGTAGGAGCCAAGACGGAATCCAACAGTTTTGGCTACAAAGGATGGAAGTAGTAACAGTCAACATCTAATCTCGAATTACATGTAATTACAACATTTAATTCTTTAATTACAGAACTCGCAGACAATTATTGCCTACAAGACTTGTTTGGGGAAAGGAGAACAATAACTATCATGTGTACCCTGGAGTAGACTAATTACAGTTAGACTCTTGGAATTCTTTATTAAGTAAATGTAAAGGCTGAAGTTTAAAACAGAAACTAAGTTTTCCTGAAAGAAAAAAGACAAAACATATTAGATATTTACAGTCACCTTGCTAATCAAATAATTGAGTTAAATACCACACCAACAGATTTCAACATACTGTATATCAAATTACTGGTAGACATCAGGGTAAAAGGAGGCATGCAAACAGCTCTTTTCAGCCCGTTCAGCTCCATAAATGTTAGGCACAGCCTTTGGAAAAATGTCCTTGGTTACTGAATTTATTAGGCCCTATTTACAATATTGTACAAAGTCTACATCACCAGGAATCAGCAGCAGTTCACTGTACAAGTGGTGCAAACAGGGCCACATGGGGATTTTTCAACAGGAGCTAAATTTGCCAAAAGAGCATGTACTCACTACTCACTCTTACAAATATCCTACCTCCATCAGGGCCATCAGCAATAGTGAACTCACACTTATTACGATACCCATCAAGAACAGGCTGAAATGTTTGAAAGGGAAAGTTAATGGATGGGATGAGGTCTGACTTCATGAATTGCATTGCCCATCACATTGCTATGGTTGTACCTAAGGGACCCACAACATTCCATGCCACTGTGAATTTCTACCCACATAATTTATAAAAATAGCGGGTTCTCTCTTCAAGTCACTTCTTTCAAAGGTCATCAATTTAATCCTAGTGATGACTGCAACTATGAACTCCTAAAATGTAAATAAAATGCATTTTTTCCAGCACATGTATGCAAAACGTTGCTTATAATAACAGATCAAGTCTGTTGGTCCGCCATAGGAAACAATGCAAGTATGCAAGTCTGAAAGACACAAAACCTAACAGGTCTTCAAGACAGTGTTTGCAAGCCGTTATGGAATAACGAATTTCCTACTCACCGATTCTACACAGTCTAGCAGCTCACAACAAATTCCATTCCTCTTGGCACTACAAAAATGAAGTCTATTGATTAAAATCCAACTTACTACTGTCAATCTAAGGTACACATACAGCACTTACCAATATCACATCTAATGTCCATTTAACAAATTGATGTCAGTTTTTCATGCCTATGTCCTGTCATTGATCATGAATTTCATCATAACATTGTCAAGTCAAAGTAGCTGTGAATCCACAAGCTGAGAGGATTGACAGACTACTTTGACAATGTTATGGCAAAAGTTGCTGTCAATAACAGGTAAGATGTATGAAAAACTGACATCAATTTCTTTTTTTTTACGACAATAAATTGTCATCTTGTCTGCTCTCACTCTTTGAACCACGGCAAAAATTAAAAATTCATGTGTTTGTCTGCTGATTGATGATAAATATTAGCCAACAACCATGCAAGAATTTCTACAGTTCCTGAAATAAGACTCTCTTTAAGACTTAAATCTGCGCCGATAGATGGTAAATATTGTAGCTTGGCCTGTACTAGTATCAGCTTCGTATTGCTCCGTTTTATTTATTTTAATTCTCTAGTGTGCTTTTTCCTTGTACCTGCATGTCTTTTTGTAATTTTATTTTGTATTTCACTTTTCATTTTTTTTCGCTTATGATATTCCACAAAAAATGTAATGTTTTAGAACACAGCACGGTAAAACAGTAATGTATTGTAATGTAGTGTATTATTCTGTACTGTAGCTCTGTATTTAAAAAATAAATAAATAAATAAATAAATAAAAAAATAAAAAAAAGAGAATTTCTACAGTTATTGTAAAATATGTATTTCCAGGGAGTTCAAAGAATTGGCCTAGGCCTTGTTAGACTGGACATTAAATGAAGGATTATGCATAAATGGATCATATTTAAATGTGTTACAAAGAACATTCCATGTGACAGGCTATATATCGACCCTGTGAAATGTACCCCACAAAACTCTGATTTTTCTGAGCAAATTTAATTACATGCGCTATGTTTTACCTAAGTCATAGACTGCGAGCTGTCTCTCTTTTCTTCAAAAACTGTGGGAAAAACACAAAACAAGTGTGGGGCGTGGCTGTGACTGTGATGCAGTGAGCCACTAGTAGCGTGGGCGTCAGAAGACAAGCAAAAAGAGAGACTGCAATGGTTTTATACAAAGATTTGGATGTTACTTTGACATGTCACATCAATGACACCTCCACCCTGTTTTGAATATGACACTCTGGTTTAAAATTTTTCCGGTACGATGTGATAAATGGTTCGACAGATTGCAGCTGAAACCAGGAAAATGACTTGTTCATGCTGCTTGGTCAAACAGCTCTACTCAACTTTTACGTCCTTCTAATACCACAGTCCTTCAAAAACAAGTGTGAAGCTATTCGAAAATTAATAAGGTTGCGAGACAGAAATTCAAAATAGAGCGGCAAATGTCATGAATGGTAGAAGTCACACCATAGAAGACAAACTTTACAACACAGCTTTGGTGTGCACTGCATGTCACTTAAAAAGGTCAATGACAGATGTACATCATACCGCCATAGACCGACCAATAGAAATAAACCATCACCAGAGTGTCGGGCATCCAAATTGTTGTATAAAACCAGTGCAGTCCCTCTTTTTAAGTTAATCTTCCAACGTATTAGCGGCTCGTGGCATTGCCGCTTGCACGTCACGCTGGCAGTAACACTCACGTGCTTAATGGTTTTACGTTCTCCCCCACACATTTTCAAGGCAAAGAGAAACTGCTCAGTCTACCAAAGTCACAAGACAATGCAACTACAATAGAGTGGCCTACCTTTCCTGTTCAACCCAGTTGTTCTATGACAAAATGACAAAAATACATAAATTGATACAGGCAGAACAGATATAATAATAACAAATTAATTGATTAATTTGTAAACAATTGAAACTTTATTCAGCACGTTAACATAAACATACTACATTTCTACAGGAAGTGAGCAGCCTGCTATTTCCCACACTTCATACATTATGTAAATTGGTTAAATATTCAATAACAAAACCCAGAAAGGTACAGTACTGCTCAGAAATAACAGGGTTCCAGATATGTTTTCAAGGCTGGGTGTCAATAATGAATTCCAATGGGTCAATTCCCACTATTTCCCCCAAATCATTATTAATTTTCTATCAGTTTGTCAGGTCATGTAGGTGACCTTGTCGGGTTTTTGACCTGAGACCCCTTGCTTATCTGGAACACTGGAAATAAGCGACCTTTGCATACGCAGTCCATACACGCAAACGCGTACGACAATACATGTACGGCCATACGCGTGTACGCGTATACGTATTTTGGTATTTGTTTGTTATTCTCCTCTAACTGTTTCTTTTGTGAAGTATTGTTGGACAAAACAATAACTGGCTTTGTTAGGAAATTTGTTATTTATGATGCACCGTGAAACTTTACTGCCGTCAATCTTGTCGACAGGCGACAGCTAGTTGTTTTTGTCTCTGCCATTTTTTGAAGCGTCACGGCAAGATGTGAAATGGTTCTGTTTGGAGCAAGATGAAGTCAATGATTAAAACGAACATTAAAATTTTCTGATGGAAACCCGACTACAAGTTTTTCCGGATATGTTGTGCAACGAGAGTTTATTGAAATAAAATTATTGTATCGCTACAGAATGCATTCTACATAAAAAATTCTGTGATAATGTGGCTAGTGCTACCGTATTTGGCACGTAGCGATTTAGTCAGCCCATATAATCCCAGTATTACCGGACCATTGAAACAACATTCAACTACAGTATTACAAAGAAAGCAACAATAAGCTAGGTCATAAATACTAATAAGCATACGCGTATACTTGCATACACGTATGGCCATACGCGTATACGCGCATGGGCATACGCGTATACGCCTATGAGCATTTGCATATTTCGCATATGTCTTGATTCGCTTATTTCTGAGCGGTACTGTACAATGCAACAAAGCAAATTAGTAAGAACTGTTGTAACAGGCATGTATACACATGGGTAACACCTCCCTACAAAGTCTTGCTATTAAATTATGTACAGTATCAATATGCCTTTTAATAACATGAAAACTCAGGACTTCACATGCTAATATTAATCAATTCTATTTTTTGCTCCCATCAATCATATACACATAATTAAAACAAATTAAGGAAATGTCAAATAAAATGGAGGATCTTTATCTTCCAAGTTGTTTTTGAAGTCATTGAAGTGAAATTGTTTTCCCCGAGAGGTCCACTTAGATAACAGACCAAACATGTGGCAGTGAAGAAAAGTAACTGTCGGTTGGGCAGAGTTTGTTTGTCATCAAAAGACACAGTAATACTGTTGCTATTGTCGCAGTTGTCTTTGTTAAAACTGTGTATTCACCACTGTCACAACAAACCTTAATCCTATGCTAGATACTTAGTAAATAAACATTCATACCTTCAGCACCATTATCGCTTTCAACTTTCTGGTGAGTTTTCCCAGAATTTCCAACATGTTGTTCCGCTTAGTCTAAAATCAAAAATTGGACATAATAAGTTTCAGTGCGACCACAAAGATTAGCAGCTTTTATTTATTACTACAATGTTAAGAAAACCAGAACCAAACAATATGTTTCTCATTCCTAAACAGACAATAACCAGCGGAGCTAAACTGAACATACAGTGTATGTCCCTAAAGCAGTAAAAGTGCCAGTTTTGCTCAAGATCACCAAAACCTTGATGATTGTGGACGTTGCTAAACATTATGTAAATCCATATCTTGTATGCAAGATGTTTTCATGGCATCCCCAAAACTTGAATCTAAGTAACAGTCATATCAATAAAGTAATGGTATTACCAATGAGATACCTGTACTTCACACCTTCATTGGCAAAGGCTCTTATAAAAAAATGGGTATTTCTAGTAACTCAAAATGACTGCTGAATTGACACTTTAAACCAAACAGGTTAATAGTAATAAGTTATAAACATTAGTTACCTCCATTTGCTTACTGTATGGCTGATCCCACAGTGGAGTTACTACATGGTTTAACCTTGTCAACCAAAAGACAAATCACAGAAACATCAAAAACTACCAAAATAAAGTATTTATCAAGCACATAAACTAGTACAAATTAATTACTACATGAAAGAGCATGTATATGTAGTGTCCTGTAGATCCCTCATTTTAATTTAAAAAATGGAATTCATGCAAGAGGAAACGATAATAAATATTAAAAACTTTCAACTGGAAGATGTATATTTACATCTTCTTAATAAAAACTACTGATTAGGAAATATACTTGGGTTGGAATATTATGCACCCCATGCTTGAATGTAATGCTCAAAAACAAAACCAGGTGGCTGAATTTCTCACCTGACAGATATAGCAAGCTCTTCCCCCACATCTTCATCATCCACCTTTATTCTCTTAGCATCAACATTTGAGCGTGCTGCATCTGAAGGCATTCCATGGATCAGTGACCAAATTTCACAAATTACAGTAAATGGGATGAATGATACAAAAGAGACCAGTACAGAAAGAATCAATCACTACAACAAAAGGTTGTAAAAGATCCCTTCTCCAACCTCAAAAGTATATTCACCCCCTTGTTAGTTTCCTTCTTTTATCTTTGTGACAGCTGCAGTGACTTTATGGTTTAAGTGCACCGGGTTTAAACCCAAAATTCTTGATGATCAGTTTACTCTTAGTTTTAAAGCTCTTGTGTAAGCGTTCTGCAGCTTTTAACATTAAGAATTGGTGGCAATAGTTATAAATTACGTAGTTCACATTTCATCTCTTTTGCAATAATTAATTATCGATTTTGAAGTTGATGGCAGATGCAAGTCAAGTCTCTGGTTACTAACCCTGGATCATCCTCTTTCTTGCCATTCCTTCTGCTCGCTGAAGTGCCAAAGGATCAGGAAGAGGCTGAGCAGGCTAGAAATATACATCACAAACTTAAATCACCTTCCTTACACTGTAGTACATGGCTTATTTCTGCTATAAATTACCTCTAAAAAAAAGTAAAATTTGATACAGTTTATCTAGAGACTTTTCCAGACCAAAAGCTAAATCCATCTATGGGGATGGTAGGGAGCATCAATGCAGCATAATATGCACTTCTCTAAACATGTCAATACCAAGAATCCCCCTCCCCTTCCCCCTCTAAACTATGTTGAGATAAAGAAATGCTTTCAGAACAGGCCAAAGTGTACAGAGCTGCAAAAACTACGACATTGCTTGGAGGCGAGGGGAAAAGGTGGAGAAAGAAAGGCACATCGTGTTGATTGTTTAAGACTTTTGTCCCTCATTGATGGCTGAGAAATAAAAGAGCTAGACTTAAAATGTGAAAGTCAAGGCTTCAAGTCCCCTTCTGACCACTAGCTGGCATTGCGTGTAACTGTGTTGAGCAGTTCCTAATTTTATCACTGAAACATTAGCAAAAATTATTGTCTTATTTTTGGTATCCCAACCTGAATTAAAATAACTGAAATGGAATTTCAAATTCACCCTCTGCAAGTTATGCAATAAGCTTTTGCAAAACTATCCTTACTGAATGTGTATCATACCTTAGCAGAAAGTACTTTTCCTTTCCACTTGTGTCCTGATAATGATCTGATGGCCAACTATAAGAATCCAAACAAGAGAAATCACTAGGCTAGCAACAATAAACATTTCTCACATCTTAATCAAGTAAAAAATGTAAAGGGACCTAATCCAGACTGTTAGTATGGCATAAGCTATATAAATGTAATTTATTCTTAGTTTTGTGATAAATAGATCCTACAACCACAAGCACTACTGATATGATCAGCAAAATGTTATTTTGTAAAAACAATCCCCAAATCCTTATGTCAGGATTTATGAATGTATGAAAAAGTGAAGCCTTGGAGCTGACTGACTCATAGCTGCCACAGCTTATCCCAGTTCCTGTTACGAAGTAGCTAGGAGTATTTCTACTCCCCCTACATGTAGATGGGATGCTACATGTAGTCCATCACAGGTCTTTCCCCTGCAATTTGTTAAGTTTCCCCTACAATTTGCCGGTACCCATTTATACACCTGGGTGGAGAGAGGCACTGTGAGAGTAAAGTGTCTTGCTCAAGAACACCAAACAGTGTCCCTGGCCAGGGCTCAAACCTAGACTGCTTGCTCCGGGAACGAGGGCACTAACTGTGAGGACACCATGCCTTCCACATTTAAGATGGATATGGGGGGTAAGTTTCTAAAGAAACTATGGTGCTGTGTCAGTGGGAGTATTACAAGACAAATTGGCTTTATCAACTGGGTTGATAATGTGAATTGGCCACCGTAAAGAGAATCAGAAGCTGACGCCTCGAGCATTAGCCCTTCGTCGGAGTGAATGACAAAGGGCTAATTCTCAAAATGTCAGCTTCCAAATTTCTTTTAATTTCTTTTTTGTTCTATTTTAATTTTCGAGGACTCTCTTGTAAATCACTTATCAGTGAAATTGATATCCTCAATAAAGATTATTATTATTATTATTAATATGGATATGGCTGCCCAGAAAGTCTTACCCGTCTTTCCTCTTCATTCCTACAGAAATTGAAAACAAAAATAGTCAGGGTGTGATTTCATGTAATGGAAACAATGTTTTCTTATGTGCATACTGTAACTAATACTTTATCTGATGGGTAAGTAAAAGACACACGAAAGAGCTATAAAAGCTGCAATTGTCTATTGCAATGTGTACTGTAACCTTTTTTAAATAAATTGTTTAACAAAAATGGTATTGCACTATACCTAAATGTGACATAGGCATGGTTTGCTCCTGGTGGTAGTTTCACTTTCACAGGTCTTACATTCAGCCTGTTTGCTATCATTTTCTTGAATTGCTGAAAAATAGACAAAAGTGCCAAAACTGTTACCCTGAAAAATAATCCAGTTTTTCTTTGCCCACATTTAAAAAGGTACTTCTCTTCAAATCATTCGCTGAAATAATTTACTCCAATGATGTAAACTACCCACACTCAGACATCTGAAGTTTCAAGCAATGTGATTCACTCCCTACCAAGTGAAAAATGCGTGATCTAAACAAAAACAAAATGACTGGCACAAACAACATTCTGTCAACTGGTGTTTCTGAATCAGAAATCTTGTGAATTCAAGAGGATTCTGTACTACAAAATACAAGAGACTGAAATTTGCCCTGGAAGTTTTTGAAGGAAAGAAAAGACTTACTAATGTTTGAAATTCAACAGATTCAGGACATGTCCGGCAACCAAAGATTTTGTCAATCTACACAAACTTGACTGCAGCAGCAGCATCAAGCACTTAGTCCCACCAAGCATCTCCACAAATATTCAGGAGTCGTTGTGCAAAACAATATCTAGTTTTTGCTATAGTCTTGCACACATGGTACAATTTCAAGTTGATCCTTTGCCAACTGCTCTATAATTTTCATTTCAAATGAACTTCAAAACTTTTAACCAATATTTAAAATTCAAGCAGAGTCAAGACATGTCCTTAGCAACCAACAATTTTCTCAATCTAAGCAAACTTGACTGCAGCAGCAGCATCAAGTACTTAATTCTACCAAGCATCTCCACAAATATTCAAGAGAAAGTCTTTCTGCAAAAAATAACCGTTTTGCCACAGCCCTGCACACATGGTATATTTTCAAGCTGATCCTTTGCCACCTGCTCTTTAATTTTCATTCAAGTGAACTTCAAAACTTTCGATTTAGATTGCTGATTTGAACAGCTTTAAAAGATCATAATATTTTTGCTAATTTGTCATGAGCATTTTATCGAAGATTAAACAGATTTGCCATATTTAAAGCTTTTGTAAATAGCTTTGTACTGCTTGCTTGTTTATAAGGCATGAATTGTGAGGTCAATTAAATTGACTTTAAATGGTTTTCTTCTGAAAATGTGGAGATCGTCTGTTGTTGAGATCACCAAGTGTGTTTATTCTAAAACAATCTTATTTCTTTCAATCTCAGTGAAAAGTGGCAGAAAAATAATATATTTAGCCTGTGGGTTTGTGGCTCAGTAACTATTCCTCCATTATTCACCTCTATTTCAAAGGGTAATTAATTCTATGCTTATATAGAACAGGTCTTTTTAGTCAAGCTAATCTGAGCATTATTCAGGCTAACCAATTTGTATTTTCTGGGTAAAAATACCTATGGCAGGGTTTTCAACTGTTTTGTAAAGTAGCTGACATACTTCTGAAAGCACCGGACGTGAATATTTTCTTGGCGACGTAAGGCGCCTCTCAAGCGACGAAGGCGCAAGCACTTAGGGGGGTCTGGGGGCATGCTCCCCCAGGAAATTTTTAAAATAGAATACTCAGAAACTCCATTTCCAGTGTTTCTGGAACCAAGGAAACAGTTTCCTAGGCAATGCTGGCACTCACTAAAATTCTCTTTAAAAAGTGAATTTGCCAATATTGATCTCAAAGTACCGGACGTGAAATGGCAAACGACCGGACGAAACGTCCGGCCTCCAGCCTCAAATGAAAACCCTGCTATGGAGGCTGGCAACTTCTGACGCCAATCACTGAGTCTATTTTACTGACTCCTGGACATCCATTACACTCGGTATTTTCAATTAAACAACACGATCAGGTGGTCAGCATAGTTTTTCATTATCAAGGGCTTTGACCCTTAAAATTTGACAAGAGAACTCCCAACACCATGCAGATCATATGCATTGCTTTAATTTGACTTTTGAAAAAGTAACAAGTTAACTGAGCTAAATCTAGAATGTAGCTTACCTTGTAACCACATTTCTTTGGTAAATTTTGAAGTTCAATTTTGTAGATCTCAGAAGTAAATTCATCTCGCTTGGTATAGAAATAAGGATCGGATTCTGCCTCTTCTTCGTCTGGTTCGTCGTTTATTACGGCATCTTCGTCTTTGTCCAGCACGGCAACCTCATGGTCTTCATCTTCGCCATCTTCCGGCTGCTCGGGTTCATTTTCAGGTTTGTCTTCCATATTAACCACTACATCTAATCCATCCTCAGGTCTTGATTCATCATTTGATTCTGAAATTTCTGACTGTTCGTTGGTAACCTCTGTGTTAACTTCGCACGTTGGTGCTTTGTGTAAAGCAGCAGCTGCATTTGAACTCCAAGAGCTGGCTTCTGTTTGTAGCTTTGCAAACTGAAACAAAGGTGGAAATCCAGGAATAGGCAACGTAACTTCTTGTTTGACATTCAGTGTTTCCGTAGATAGCAAAGAAGAGTGGTTAACACTAGAAGGAGCTATTTCTTCCGCACCATCCACGTTCTGTTCGTCCGCCATATTGACACGGCGTGGTCACATGGCCGTATTTTTACATCACTGCAGTAATGCCTCTCCACTTTTGGCGTTTGGCCGAGGTCGACGAAACGAAAGGAATCTGACGACGAATCGAAGTTACTAACAACAAATGCACTCAATGCAGTACACTTATACGTAGATATAACAATAATTTACGCAGCTTAAGTGCAACGTACTTTCGCGAATAAATGAAGTTTCCTCCCTCATCTACTTTATCTCGCACCAAGCAGAAGAGCGATCTGGGAACGAGTCGATGACAGTATAATGTAACCCCAGTGGGGTACCCAGAGAAATTGGGTATTATGACCAAAATCTGGGATTTGACCTGGCCAAAAATTCGATACCCTAATAGTAATAGTTGAGGCTGGCACAGTTTCCCTAAACATAATTTATGAAGGTTTTTGTTGATGATCTTATTGATAATGAGTGACTAACTGTAAGGGACCGCATACGATAAAAGCTGCCAATGTACTGTAGGATCTACAGCCAAAAAAATGTATAAAGACAATAGACTGCAAGGTTGATACTACTTGAAAAACGTTTCGAGACACCAACATGACAAGAACCGATAAAGCAGGATGGAAACAGTGAACAGCTGTTTTGCCCTTGTTAGGCTCGTCAGCACTGTGTAGAGAAGATATGTAACGCCATGCACACCAAGAGACAACGTACTTTGAACTCACTTGCGTCCCCAGACAAATGCTACCACATCACGTGCTTCGGGGTGCAGGAAGACCAAAGTGTCACGATTGATGTCTCGAAAAGCACAAAAATAAATGTGGCTGAACAAGGCAAGCAAAACATTTAAACACATGCAACCGCATGGCCAGTACCATGCTTTGATAATGATGAAAGCGTAGCTTCTTCTAAAAAGCATACCCAATTTACGACTAGAGTGCACACGGCCATACCCTATTTATCCGTGGAAAACAAGAATGGCCAAAATCAATACCTATTTATGACCAAAACTGCTCAAAAACCATAGCCTTTTGGGTCCATCAAATACCTGTATAGCCCATATAAGGGAGTGCCCCCGGAAATGTAACTCTCTGTGAAGGAGAAGCTACAAACTTGTAGTCATCGCTCTTTCTTCTCCGTACTGTGCACGCAGGTGTTTGTGGGTATTTAGGTACAGTTGAACCCCGATATTCCGACTCTCAGGGGAAACGAAAAATAGTTCTGTGCTTTCCCAAAGAGTATGTTTGGCAAAGGGTCATACATAGATTTTGACCACTTTGGTCTGAACTAGTTTCCACCCTGGCATGGCATTGGGAATTTTTTTTCTCTTTTTGACAAGGAACCGATTTTCCCTACCAACACAATCATTGGCGAATTTGTTGCCCTTCTCAAATGTTAACTCAAATGGAAATTATTTCTGGTCAGCGGTGTCATGTATGCAGTCGTGTGATTTGAGTTCTGAAGTAATGTTAGATGTGTTATCAATTTTTGGTTCAGGTGCGTCTGAAATAGGGTATGAACTGATCACGACGAATCACAGATTTTGCTCTGAAATAGGCCAAGGGTTTCAAGGTTAGGGTCGCTCACTCCCACCTAAAACTTTGGAGAGTACCTTCCCCAGGCTACTATGCAAGTTCTGTGTCTGCAGTGTTAAACTCTGAAACTGGGAGGGAGGATCACCAATAAATGCATCCTTTTTTGTTTTATTGAAGTCAACTTGTATGACAGATTTTTTATGTGTTTACTGAGTCAAAAGCTAAACTGGTAGGCGGATATCAGTTCTTGAAATAATAAGTGCAGTGTTTTGACTATGGTTAGATGCATTATGGCGGCGTAATTTGGGGCATTGCTATAGTGGGAGCATGCCGGGATAATGGACATTTTGCAGCAGAGGATAATAATAATAATAATAATAATGATAATGATAATGATAATGATAATATGAGTGATAGGAACCGACGTTTCGGTGCATCTTGCGCCATTATCAAGGTTACATAATTAATGATAAAAAGCGGTTTGTAAAAAGGCTAAGTTGAAGCGAATTTGCATAACATAGCGGCAAGCTAATTACTTAAATACTTTAGCACGAAGAGAATCGGACTGCACATTCAATGTTGGTGTAAGCTCTTGAATATACAGCATTTCATTAACAAGGCAGTCAAATTTGTTCATGCATTTCTTGATTACTAGCCGTAAGCTTAATCAAGATCTAAGCCTGCGTGAGCCCAAGCCCAACATTGTAACCCAGCAATGCGTTGTTTATTTATTCAAGTGTGACCTGTGTGATGCAGGTTATGTTGGGTATACAAAGGGTCACCTTCACACGCGCGTTGAGGGACACCGTCAAAAGACGTCATCAATCTGCAAGCATTACTACAAAGAACATAACACTGCTGTTCCGAACAGTTTCTTAGCACGCTTCAATATAATCAAGAAATGCATGAACAAATTTGACTGCCTTGTTAATGAAATGCTGTATATTCAAGAGCTTACACCAACATTGAATGTGCAGCCCGATTCTCTTCGTGCTAAAGTATTTAAGTAATTAGCTTGCCGCTATGTTATGCAAATTCGCTTCAACTTAGCCTTTTTACAAACCGCTTTTTGTCATTAATTATGTAACCTTGATAATGGCGCAAGATGCACCGAAACGTCGGTTCCTATCACTCATATTTCTGGTAATGATAATGATAATGATAATGATAATGGTAATGATAATAATATGAAGAAGAAGAAGAAGAAGGAGAAGAAGAAGAAGAAGAAGAAGAAGAAGAAGAAGAAGAAGAAGAAGAAGAAAAATTAACAATTTCATAGCTGTAACGAGACATTTTTACTTTCATAATGACAAGTGCTCTCAGTAAGGATTTAATATAGGGTTGGTTGCTACTTTCGAATTCTGTGCCCGCTGCGAACGGATCAGAGAGTTTATGCTGATGAAAGTTTCATTGAAATAAGAGGGTCGTAAAGGGGGGGGGGGGGGGGGCGGGGTGGTCTCTACCACAGTTCACGAACAGAAAAAATAGAAGATCACGGATCGCGGAAATAAAAATTCCGCTTTCCCGAATCACGAAAATAAGCAAGTAAGATATTCTTTTCAATAACCTGTTCATACACTAGAAAGAGTGTTTAAAGAAAGGAAAATCGCGAATGGCTATGTTTGCAAGTCACATACCTAAGACACTCTGTATAGACGACTCTAACCATTCGGAGGACTTGTGTCTCAAAATCGCGTAGAATAGAGGGGTGAAATCACGAATATCGGTTACTAATTCAGGTTCTTCAGGGCT
>CM042753.1:17074059-17096044 GCA_022496165.2 Catalaphyllia jardinei
TTTGTATACCTACGTTTTCATTATAATTTTATAGTTCGTCCGAATTAAGTTTCGGCAATGTGAAGATTATTCTGAACAATCCTAACCCTACTTCGAGCCTTTGACTTTCGCCTGGAAAAGATGTTTACTTCGACGTGAGTATATTTTGACTTTGCTTGTCTACATTTTCATCGAGTATTTGTACTTGTCTGGTTACGTTTTCATTATAATCTTAATTCGAAGAAGCGAATTTTTTCATTGCCAATTTTAGAGACCAGGTTAAGCGTTTTCGTACAACTGTGGCTTAAGTGATTGTGGTGTGTTAGGATAATAAAGACCTTTGTTTTCCTTCACCGTGCATCGTGAGAATTGGTTGTAGTCAGTCAGAAATAAAACATTAAAAAGGTAATGAAAAACTCCTTGAAGTGTCAATGAACATTACAAAATAAAACAAAACAAAAAATAAAAAAAATAAAACATGTCAGTTTAGCGCCCAAGTTGTTGTCCCCATGTTATAAAATAATTGGTTCATGCTTTTAGCTGTGCGGATATCGAGTTATGGATTCACTTGGGAAGTTTAGAGAGCACAAAAGAAGCTAGAGCTGCTCTCGGCTGCGCCTCGAGCAACTCTTACGCTTCTTTTGTGCTCTCCCAACTTCCCGTGTGCATCCATAACTCGATATACGCACGCTAAGCATGAACCAATTCTTAATGAGACACACTAAGCAGATCATGATAAGATCGGCTTGATCATGTATGCTTTACGGATCAGCTTCTCCTGTGGTCCTATCAAGCTAACTTTTTTGCCTCTTCTTCTTTTTCTCTTCAAGTCGTCTCGATCTATTTCTGATAACCAAATTGTTGATTATATTTGATATTTATATGTATGTACATTCCGTTGTTACTAATGTAATTAGCATTTTTCCTACTTATAAATTCAACTTCTAACGCTTTGTAAATCTATCAACTGAAGATGACAGAAGTTTCTGTCGAAACATGTTTTACAAATTTAAGAGTGTTGTCGTTTTCTTTAAAATTTATCATAAATACTATTTATTAGACTATTTGCAATCTAACTTGAAATATTTGTGTGAGAAATATTTGTGAGTTGAATAAAATAGGGTTGGTTTGAACATAATTTCAAGCACTCAAAACTTTCAGCTGCATACTCCTCGCGATTTTCGTATTTGATTGCTCAAGCACATGTAACTGCTTCTCAAAGAAAACTAAGCTTTGTTTCGTTTTCGATTGTCTGAAGTTAGCGGAGTTCTTGCGCCCGTTAGATTCCCTCGAACTGTATTAGCTGTTCATGTATTAGTAACCATCTCGGGCCTTTTACTCGTCAACTTGCTTAAGTCAGATGACATCGGTCATCTCAAGGTTCAGTCTGGCGCTAAATGTTATTGGTTTCGCCACCTCAGTTTGTTACAGGAGGCTTAGAAAGAAACGACAATAACAACAAACGCAGGAGTACTCAACGAGAAAATTTCCAAAATTACTTCGTTTTCAACCAAAAAGATCTTTTAACATTCACTGAGTGCTATTCGGTTGATTAGTAACTTTCCTGGGAAAATAACATCCGCTCCTCAGAGCCAGCCAGACAAAGATAACAAAATGTTCTTCCCAGCCAGGAGTTGCGTCGGAGATCTTTTTTCCCAGCCAAAAACCTTTATTTTTTACCTTACTTGCCAGCAAACAGGCCCAGTTCTGATTTTCCCAGCCAGGAAGGGGATTTGCATTTTTTTTTTCCCAGCACTATAAAAATGCTAAAATAATATTTAATTTAGGAGCATTTTGGAACTTTCCTTGAAAATTTTAACCCATGCAGTTACTGTAAACGTCACTCACCACCATGGAAATTACACGGCGTGTGAGTATATGCAATATAACATTAGATTTTTCACCTGACCTTAGATTTTTGTCGTAAAATCACTCCTGTTAGCTTTTCATCTAGTACAATCTGAACTTTAATTTTTTCTTCTTTCCTTCTTGCAATTAAAAATTTTAAAAAAAAAGCAAACACAAGAAATGTAATGTACAGCAAAGTTACAAAAGGTACAAGTAAACCAACAGAAAGAACTACAGGTAACCGAAATGTAAATAACAATATCACGCTGATACTGAATACACATGGCAAAATGCAGCAGAAATAAAACTCCACGAAGGCACAGTCCATCACTGACGTTGAATATACATGGCACTTTACAGCAGAAATCAAATGCCAGAAAAGCATAGTCTATCGCCGACGCTGACAATCGCCGCAAAACTTTTTATTGATTTATTCCCCACCACGTACCACGTACCACGTACATTCCGAGCGTTACTTTTACCCAGCAAGTTTTGTGCCCAAGAAAATTCCCAGCAAGGAAAAAACTTTTTTAATTAAGTTCCCAGCCAGCTGAATTTAAGACCGAGGAGCGGATAATTTGAGGAGCGGTTCCGCTGAGTACTCCTGCAAACGGCTTCCACTCATTTTGCCATGAACAGACTGGTAGATTAAACGAAGCGAAAAACTGTGCGCTGCGACAAGTTTAAATCATGCTTCAATAAGTACGCATACAAACTTGTTGTGTGTCACATGTACAAATTTCTAGAATCCGCCGTACTGGGAATGTTCTAGTGCAAGCACTTTCAACGTTTTCAGCTGTTAATTTTTCAGTACTGTCTAATGAGTACGAGGTACGGACTTGACTTTGCTAAAAACAAAAAAGAACCGAGCCGGCAAGAACCTGTTATTAACGCTACGCATTTCTTATGTGCTTTTTCTCTAAAACTTCGCAACCACGAAAAAAAGACAAACACATTATCAATTCCGCGTGACAAGTGGTGTGTTCCACATTTTTCTGCTCAAGCCACAAAGCCGTGAAGGTCATGGGATTGCCAAATAAAGTAAGACCTAGCCTTAGTATTGGAATAAACAGGTGTGATTATATTGTTTATTGCGACTCGGTGGCACCAATTTGCAAATTCAATTCTAATTGCAGACACAATTTTTACGTTGCATTAAACATGCAGCTATTTCGCCGAACTAATTGGTTCGCAGATTTCTCTTTTCAGTTGAACAGCTGTGTTTCCTAGATGATAGGAGCCGACTGAGTAAAATACTTGCAAATTCTGAGCTGATAAAAAAACTGGGCGAGAAATTTGAAACTGTTGCTCAGTTTTGCTCACACTCCACAGAAGCAGATTACTGAATTAGAGTCGCGAGTATAGCTGTGATCGGTATGAATCCAACATGAGCGGTGAGAATTGACTGAATATTGACCGAAGACGTTTGCTATCTTGTCCACTGAATAAAACATAATTTCAATACGAAAACGACTGGTTGTTTTCTCTTATGCAGGGCTTGTCAATGTGGACATAACAGTCAGCACGAGCAAGCTGAAGGAAACCAAAGAGTTTTACACACAATACTTGAAGTTTAAAGTGGAAAAGGAAACCCCTGGATTTCTTTCTTTATCACCCGGACCAGGTACGTATTGAAACAAAATCTTTTTCCTCATGTGATTACAGTAGACCTTAACAAGGACGCCGTAGAGTTTTCTTCTTTGTTCCTTATTCTTGTTATTGTAACTAACACCTGCTCCTCTCCCCGACCGCACCCCCCTCCCCCTTGTATGGTGGTAGGGGAACGATTGTCATTCATTTGAAGGTTGTAAACAATTATCATTTATTATCATTAAGGATGTGAGTAATGTTGGGGAGAACCCATATAATTCTGAGCAGAACTTCAGGTCCAGAGGTTAGGCAATGAGCTTGAATTGTTGGCCCTCCTGGGAGAACATGACGTAACATACACGAGAAAAGTCTGAGAAATAGTGTAACGTGAGTGAGTGAGTAAGCCCATAAATCGTCTAATCAGTGACCATCTATTGATATTCAAGCCCAGCAATAAATATAGACCTAGAAGTTTGGTAAGTATGCTGCCACACTTTTAACAATCATTCGTTTTTGAACACGATTTTTATTTAATTGTAGGAATAGCTTTTCTTGATTTCGTCGTGGAGGGTGCAGAACACGCATGCGCCAGACCACAGCTGGCAAAGAAATTCGCGAGCAAAGGCATGTTCTTCACGTATAACTTTGGAGACGTGGATGCTGCTTGTGAAGAGTTTAACAAATCCGGGTACCAATTGGCCATGCCAATCAAAACTGAACCCTGGTTTGAACGTCACTGTTACGTCATAGATCCAAATGGAATACCGCTGAATCTGGCGCACTGGAACGAAACTCCAGCTGAACCTTCAGGTTAAGTAATTCCGTTTTACAATCCGGTGTTAAGGACGTTTGCGCTAAAATTCTTCAGTCGATAGTTTTTTTTTAACATTTTACTGCGGTCAAGAAATGAGTCCATTGTGTCAGAAAGGCAAAAATAATGGAGGTCACCGACTTCGTTCCAGAAAAAGTGGAAAACTACCCTGATTTTGAAAAATTGGCGCGTAGTCTACACCTTGCATACGGTGGCTGAGCCCGCAGTACGTGCGGCAGTCAAAAGTTAGGTGTCCTACCGAAACGACACGAAAATAGCCTTTTTCTTGGCCGCTGGTTAAAATGAAGACAATGCTAAAACTGCTTTGGCCTCTGTTAATAATTAACTAGAGAATTCCGGGTTTAATTTGACGACGAACAGCACAATTTGTTCAAAACAAGACTACTATTATCCTAGATAATTTGGTTTTATCAACTGAGTTGATAATGTGAATTAGCCACCGTAAAGAGATTCAGATCGAAGCTGACGTTTCGAGGGCTAGCCCTTCGTCGGAGCGAAAGGAGCGCGACCTCTGGGGACGAGAATGCGCCCGATTCGCTCCGACGAAGGGCTAGTGCTCGAAACGTCAGCTTCGATCTGAATCTCTTTACGGTGGCTAATTCACATTATCAACTCAGTTGATAAAACCAAATTATCTTGTAATACTCCCACCGACGCAGCACCACAGTTTCTTTAGAAACTTACCCCCTTTACTATTATCCTACATGGCGACGCTCGAGGAACTACTATTCAGTTTGGCGCCAAATTAGAAGATTGGGGATAAGATGTTTCATATTTTTCAGTTTTTGCAATGTGATATGGTTTTGGGAATTGTAAATCCCCTTTAGTTAATATTTAATGCAATCTTCAATGAGAAAAGGTGCTTGATTTCAATGTTTTTCCTGTCAACTTACATTCAATAACATGAGGACACTAAAATATATTTTTCCTACCTACTGAATCCTGATTGGTCAATTCAAATTTCCCGCGCGCCAGCCCTATGCAAGGCAGGGGTTTATAGATAAAAATGTCGAAGGTGCAAGAAACATTCCACTGAAACTGTGGCTGTTTACCTTGTTGATCATATTTCGAACACATGGGCAAGCAACAGTTAACCAAAGCTGCCTTTACTGAGGACAAATTTAAAAAAGGTCCTCGATCTTGTTTGATCACCGCTGCCTTCTTCATAAGCTACAGCACTATGGTTTTTGAGGACGCAGTCCTGGTCCAGAAATTATCTAACTATTCGTTCTTTAGACTTCAACGTTCCGCAAGGTTCCTTACTAGGACAATTACTATATGTTATTTGCATAAATGATGCCTTAGTGTCTGATGCACTCGGAAATTCGCATGTAAAGTCGACGATAATATACAGTCATCTACTAGACTCAGCGCCGTAGCTAGTAACAGGCAAACCGAGGCACTTGCCTCGGTAATTTGTTTTTCGTTTTTATTGTTTATAGTCGTCATAAACACCCTAAATACCTAGGAAGAGAATTTAACCACGGACACTGCCTAAGTCAAAATTCTTTCATGGACATTGCCTCAGTCTTCACTATTTTCTGGCTACGGCCCTGGGTCTCATGTTAACGCCATCAGGAAAATCTCCAAGATCTCAAACGAGTTGAACAGTGGTTGACGAGTAAAAGACTAATATTAAATCATAGCAAAACGAAAAGGCTACTACTCTTTGGAACAAGGCAACTATTGTTAACTTCATCAGACTTTGTACTGCAGATCCAAGGAAAGGACATAGAGAGAGTGACGAAGTTTAATTATCTCAGGGTACTCGATGAACAAGTTCTGTCACTGGAAAGAGCATGTTGACTCGATTTGTATCAAAGTCAACAAGCGACTGGGAATTTTAGCACGAATAAGATCTTGCCTTACTCTTAAAGCAGTGAAGTGTGTCTACAATACACTAATAGAGCCAATCCTGTATTATACGGACGCCCTGTGGAGTGAATTGTCAGCCATCTCCAGCAAAACTCTACAACAGTTACAAAATCGCGCTGTCCGCATCGTTTTAAGGCGTGTCTCTTCTAAAGACACTTTCAACATTTTAGGGTGGGTAGAGCTAGAAACAAAACGGAAAAGAATAAATTTACCTTAGTATATAAATTTCAAAATAACATGGTAAAATATTTGAGTGACTATTTCACTAGAAAATATAATGTGCATAGCTACAATACTCCAGACTGGACCAACACCAAGGGTCTTGAAATAACTGAGGAGAAAGTGCTGTCTTTGTAATTATATCTGCAAATGGTTAGACGTCCAGGATCTTCTCGGATGAAGCCTATAAACCGTAGGCCCCGTCTCCTGTATCATCGATGTTATGGTTAGCAGGGGACGGAAAAGACCCAAATTGCGTATCGTAAAGAGTAGGGCATGAAGGTCCTGGTGTTGTGGTCTGGCCTTTGTTGTTATACTGAGGGTTGGGGTGGGAAATGTCCGGAGATATTAGCTACGATAAAGCTACTCGAAAATCCGAGGGTAAATAAAGTATTCACTCACTCACTCGTAGAAGAACAGATTTGCACCTGCCCAAAGCCAAACTTAGCCTTGTAAAACGAACTTTTAGATATTCGGGGTAAGCTCTTTTCAACCTCTTACCCTGTAGCATTCAAACGCCGAGTCACTTTCTTCTTTCAAAGTTTCAATTGATAGCTACAGTTTTCAAATTTTACAGACACTATATTTGTATAAATTATTGTTTTTAAGTTATCGCCCGTATTTTTAAATTTATATCCTGTTTTTTTAAATTTTATCTTGTATATATGAAAACGTCATGATGTATTTTATTTTCGATTATTACATTTTTAGTCCAGGGCCCCTCTGGATATCAGCCTCCTCGCTGAATGGGCCAACCCAGCAAAATAAAGTTTACATTACCTTACCTCACCTAACGGAGGCGGACGATCTTGGTCATATTTTGTAGAAGTGTGTCTTTTGCGTAAATAATTCCAATTGTTGTCAACGTTCACAAAACGTAACCCTTTAAGAGGCATTTGAAACCGTCGCACAGATAACCGAAGAGCCAAAAAGAACGGAACTCCATGGTGCATTTTGCAAAACATTCAAACTTCTAGTCGAGAGGTTTTCTTCATTTTTTCGCTAAAGGTTGAAAATCGGTAGAGAAAATGATCCATCAAAAGAAGAATGAGGTCACCGAACGTCGAAGATCGTTACTTCTAGGCTAAGCTTTAGTAATCACCGTCTGCCCTATCATTGTTCATATTACTTAGCGCGCGCACGATGTGGCGTGTGAATCTGCGTGCGCAGTGAGGATGCGCAAAGAAAATTAGCGCGAACGTCCTTAAGTACCGTAAATCTAAGCCAAAGTTATCTCTACAGTGCAGTAATCAAAGCTCGAAGCATATACGCGTAATTCGTCTGAAGAGCGTGTGCTACAAGTCGCGATAGGTTTTGGTTTATTTCTGATTAGTTGAATCAATCACCAGGCGTAGACAGTAAATCAAACGCTAATTATGTTCCTCATCGTGATTACTCTTTGTGGATTTGTCATTTCTTCTTTGTCATATGGAGAAAACCGGATTTCGGGAATACACACAAACGGCTCTCGTGTATAAGTAAGTTGTAATTCATCGTACAAAAAGAAATAGGCTAGTAGTGATAAATGAACACATTTTCTTTTCCCTTATAATAATAGGTGTTAGTAGCATGGTATTTTACTACACCTCCCATGATTTGCAAGAACTACAAACTTGGTATGGCGGAAACTTGAACATGACAGTGGAGAAAACGGTGGACTGGATCGGCTGGGTGATAACGCTGACCGCTGGTAACGGCACTGTGGAGTTTCGTCCTTTCAAGCCTCGGAACATTACTTATAACCCAGCGTCTCTCATTCCTCATCTGCTGGACGAGTTTGACGGACATGGCCTGTCATACACTTTTAACTTTAACACCTCGAGTGAAGTTGATAGGTAAGATTTATGACTGACAGGCGTCGCATCTGCCTGGTCACTATAAAGTCACGTTCTTTCTTCCACTATTATATATCCCGACATACCTTTTTATAGAAATGATATGAAATTATTGTCGCTTATCGATGAATTAACAATTGTAGGACAGACACAGATGATTCCATTAGCATTCTGTCTTTGTTTCGTTGTTGTTATATCTAAAACCAAGAGATTCTATTTAAACAATAGAGGGTTTCTGTTGAGTAACTATCGCCTGATAGTTGGCCCGCGGAAATTTGATGTTCTTAAAACAAGGGTTTGCCAGAGAAGCGAAGGTTCGAGGGCAAATATGGTAGTTTTAAGAACATCAAATTTCCAAGGGGGAACTATCAGAACGATAGTCCCAAGACATAAACACTCTATTGTCTTTACTGTTCACCATTAAATTTTCTACTGCACGCTGGTTTAAAAATCATGTTGAATTATTATAACTCTTTTAGATGAAAGCCATTTAAGTCAAATGTAAAACTTGAAAAAGAAAACAGACAAAACCCACTCAATACAATTTCAATTGTTTATTTTCTATAAGCCCGCTTATTTACAGGAAAGTTTTCCCGGACGACTACTATCCATCCGGGTATTTTCCGCGGATGGGCACTATGGGCTGATAGTGTCTCTCCGCGGACGAACACTATCGCGTCACGTGATGAATTTAAAACAATAAGAATCGGAGAAAAAGTAGTGTTGAACTATAAGGGCTGATAGTGTCTCTTTGGGGATGAACTCTATCGCGTCACGTGATCGATTTAAACCAATAAGAATCGGAGAATATTTTTGCAAAGGGTGCAAGTTATACAGTAGATGACATTGGCTGAGGTACAGGTGAAATGATCAGTGGTCTTAATAGATCGCTTGGGTCCCGACAATTTTTCAACGTTGCAAATGAAAGGACATGTTTTGCATCGTGCGCGTGCACATTTAAAAGTACCGGGTTGTTCACTCGTTTGAAAAGCACTTCTGACTAAAAAGTTACCTATGTTTTTGTCGCGTTTGAATGAAATTAATGGCGGTTGCGAAAAAATTCTGCCAGTATCGGGATCATTTTGAAGTAATTTAAAGTTTTTTAGAATGATGGATTTAACTGCGTGGTTGTGAGGGTGACATGTGAGAGTGAATGGAATTCTATTGTTATTCTCCTTCTGAGACGTTTGTAGTGCTGACTGCCGATCAATTTGTAAGGCGCGATGATGGCCTGCTTCAACAACAGAGGCAGGATAGCCACGTTTGTCGAAAAACTCGCACATTTCTTCTGATTTTAAGGAAAAATCAGAGTCTACACTACAAAGGCGACGAAGTCTAAGAAATTGAGAATAAGGAATGGAATTCTTGACATGTGATGGATGTGAAGATGAATACAACAAATAACTATGAGAATCTGTGGGTTTGTAGTGCACACTGGTGCATAAACCGTTGCCTTCGACAAAAACCTTAATATCTAGAAATGCTAAAGAAGTATCGGAAATTTCCCAGGTATATTTAAGAGCCGGATGAAACGAATTAACAGCAGTTATAAATTGATTGAGTTCCTCTCTGGTGCAGGAAGTGGCGCCGACACAGCCGTCAATGTAGCGACGGTAGAGGTCAGGTTTGGGGCCGTTGTATTGAAAAATTGGTGTTCAATGTAGCCTACGAAAAGATTGGCGTAGCTGGGTCCCATTTTGGTACCCATGGCCACACCATTGCTTTGTTTATAATAACTGTCGGCGAATGAAAAACAGTTTAGTGTTAAAACTAGTTCAGCCAAGCGGAGCAGTGTTTCCGAGCTTGGTTCCTTAACAGTACGTAAATCAAAAAAATGTTTGAGGGCTAGAAGACCTTCGCCATTAGGGATGACGGTGTAAAGAGATGTAATATCCATAGTGAAAATAAGTTTGTCTTCGCCCAGGAAATTGAAATCGCGAAAAATTTGGAGTGCGTGTTGACTGTCTTTAACATATGACGGTAAAGATTTGACGATAGGTGCCATAATTTTGTCCAAATAGCTAGAAATGAGTTCGGTAGGGCAACTACATGCAGAGACAATAGGTCGGCCTGGGTTGTTAGGTTTGTGAATTTTAGGTAAAAAGTAAATACATGAAGTTCTAGGAGTTGTGATGATGAGATTAGTAGCAGTAGCCGGCAATTCTTGTTTGACTATAAGATCATTAATAGTGCTCTTGACAATTTGTTGGTTAGTGGAAGTGAGATCTTTTTCGACTTTAGCATAAAAGGAGGTGTCAGAAAGTTGCCGCAAAGCTTCTTTTTGGTAGAGGTCGGCCCGCCAAACAACTAAAGCGCCGCCTTTGTCGGCCGCTTTCACAATTATGTCTTTGCGCTTACTAAGATTTTTTAGCGCCGCCCTCTCTTCCGAAGCAAGGTTGGAAAATTTGGTGTTACGATTGAAATTTAGTTTGTTGATCTCATGACGGCATTTATTGATAAAAAAATCTAAAGGGGCAAACTGGCCCTCTGGGGGAGTCCACTTCGCGTGATAGTTGACGAGAGCGCAGCCCGAGTCTGTCTTTACGAGAGGATAGGGTTTCACGGGAAGTCCCGAGTACATTTATTTGACTGGCTAAATTCTGAAAGGGTGTTTGTTCGAACCTGAGATGGTCTCACAGACTTGGACTCTTCCAAGTAATGATTAAAAACAATTAACTGGCAGGAAATCTTTGAATCGCACGCCTGAGAGAAGTATCGTAGTGTGCTAATACTGGATTGATTACATACCCGAAAAAAATAATTACCTGCCACAAAACCAGGAACTGAATTGAAGATTCTCTCCTGGTTTTTCGCCTGAATTTTCTCAGCATGTGTTCTTCTCCCGCCTGGGTTCAAGTATACATAGAGTAAGAAAGAGAGATTAACCCCCGGTATGATTGCGTTACAGGTGGTGCCACTATCTTCAAAGCCGCAATCTGTCTCTGAAGCGTCCGTTAGGCTCAGTGGGAGGTCACAGGAGGTGTGCAGTAGACGATCCCAATGGCGTGGTCATTAACATTGCTACCCCCGCTTGGAATGAGTACGAAGAGGAGGTTAACTGCCCACAACCTACCGCGAAGGCTGCCAGGCACGTGGAGAGAGCCTCGATGTTATCTATGACTGCAGCTCTTGTAATGGCAGTCTTGTCTCTGTTGTAGTTCGGGATTCAACTCCATTAACTGGATGTGCATGAATCTTCGTTCCTGTAAACCGCATCTTGATATAGTATTATTCTAGACTGTAGATTCAAGATAGTATCAAGTTCTATTAGAAGTGTTCTAGGATCGCCCATTTGTTTAAAGTAAATCAATAGCTGTGACGTAATTGTAACGATAGTTCTCCATTCAAAACACGGCACTTTCCGTTTTAAAAAGGCTTCCGTTATATCAAGTGGTGAAGAATTTTAATGCCTAATATATTTTACTTAAGGGATTGCACAGTCTTCATTTAGATATTAAACGAAGGAAGTAACAAAACGTGTTAATATCAAGAAGAAGTGGTCATGTTAGCTAGCTTTAACAATCTTTCCCCTTACTTAAGAACTCCATTTAAACAAGGTCGTGCTTGAAGCCCAGAGAGCTGTTACTGGGTTAGTTTGCGAGCGGGCTCTTCTTCTCTTCACTTTCTTTCCCCGGGAAGAGGCTGGCCGCAGCCGCTATATCTGAGTGACCTAGCCAATTCAGTATCTTAGCTGACATGTGTTTTGCTGTCGGGCTGATATCTCTCGTCAGATAGTTCTCCACCTAGTTCTTTTAACAATACACAAAAAGCAATACGTTTTGCTGCTCTTCCCGAATGGGATCTGGTCCATGATCATCGCAGATTTCTTCCAGCTTACCCTAACAATACGGTCTTAAACTCATCTCTCCTCCAAAGGTCGGACAGGCACCATGCGTGGCATGAGAGTGAAATGTGTTTTCCCAACACAATGCAATTATCCCGGAGTCTAAAACCATCCATTGGCGCACCACGTCTCTACAGCGATTCGAACTGCGTAATACATGAACCAAAGTACTGCCTGGGTAAACCTCTTCTCTAACATTTCGGCTCGCATAAAATACCCTTTCTATCTGATCGTTGCTTGATATGTGTGCTGTTAACACTGATTGGGGGAAGTACTCGTCAACACAAGTGCGGAAAGCGAGTGGGTTTAGTAGTTTTTATAAGACCTTAAAATCATAGGCGAAAGGGAAATTTTACCAGGGCAGCTCGGACAGCACCTTTTCGAGGAACCTATGGTAAGCGTTCATACTGTGGTACGATTCCACTGTCAACTGCATTTGTCTTTGCGTGTGTTCACCTCGAAGGGCTTGAATGTGGCGCGATGTCTTGTGTCTGGGTGCCTCAAACTGAGAAAGGGTTAGCCACTTCTTAATTTTAAGATCCATTGCTGATGCTACTGAACTGCCATACGATGCTGAAACTTTCTTCACTCTGACACCCGCGTACGATCTAAATGATCATGTTGGCGTTTCTACGGGCGGAGGTGACGTTGACCGTCTTCCTTTGAAGATATCGGGACAGACTATATGTTAGTAGCTTAGAATTATTCTAAACACACATGGTGGAATGATAAATGCTAAGTCACAAATGGTGGTCAGGTGATAAAGCACTGCTCTCAGAGTAGGTTTTTGGATCTTTGTTTGAAAACAGCGCGAGCAGAGCTTTTATAATCTGTCTCATTTGTCCATATACGGCCTTCACGGCTTCCCACCGGCATGACCATCGCGCTACCTTCAAAGACTTCAGCGTCAGTCTCAGACTTTCACCTTCTACTTCTGTGTTAATAAACAGGGCGTGTCGTTTAAGACTTGCTTCTAGAAGTTGTACAGAGCCTGGATAGTGCCCAGAGCGTTACGCAGTGGTTCAATCTGTGTCATAATATCCTGAAAGGCGAGATTGAGCACATGTCCGTAACAGTGAACGTAAATAACGAGTGGGCAGCACTCTTCCATTCTTGTTCAGTCCCTTGTGTATCATATTAGCTGCGCCATCTAATACTTCACCAACAATGTTCTTGAGGTCGAGATAGAGCTCAGTGATAGCAGACTTAACCAGTTTATAAAATACCTCGCCTTCGATTGATTTCGCGGAATAGAGAGCAATGAATGATTCTTTCTTCGTGATATTCAGCGAAAGACTAAGGCAACGAGAAATTTGTTCTCTCTCGTTAATGTCCGATGATTCGTCTAAGATAATACCATACCATCCGCTGGCTGGCACATGGCAATGTCCGATGTTTCGTCTAAGATGATACCATACCATCTGCTGGCTCGCACATGTTAATGTCCGATGTTTCGTCTCAGATGATACCATACCATCCGCTGGCTCGCACACGGTAATGTCCGATGTTTCCTCTAAGATGATACCATACCATCCGCTGGCTCGCACATGTTAATGTCCAATGTTCTGTCTAAGATGATACCATACCTTTCGCTGACTCGCACCTCGTATGTGATGCGCTCGCGAAAGAGACTAGCACTATTTTGACATAGTTTGTTTTGTATCATGGCAGATGTCCACTGCTCGTGCTTAGGAAGCTGGTTATCCAGTTTATCCCACAGCCAACATATGCCCTTGCAAAGCAAGTGAACTAGTTCCCAAAAATTACCTCGATTTATATCAGTGCTTTCATCCAAACCATCTCGTTGTCATCTCATCTCGTTGTTTCACATATTGTTTTTGCGGCTCTTTTTGGCCCTGCTGGCAATCCATTTTACCATGGCTGTTTGATGGTTCTCACTCTTGAGGTGTTTGCTGAGACGCTCTAGCGTTTCCGAATTGTCACACGTGAAATTGTGGGCACTTAAGTATTTCTGGCATGGGAAGCAGCACGCTCTAATAGCCGCGAGCTATATAGGAGGCGATAGAGCTTCTTATTTGTTTTTAAATATCTAAACAACATGGCGGGAACTACATACAAAAGTTCACGAGGCACTATGGCTCACATGCTGCATACGTCACCGGAAGTGCATTTGAACTACGTATCATCACATCCCTCTCCTCCTGATGAGGTGAGTTACAACAGCAAACAAAATAACAACTAAAAGTTTGTGACCAATGGGTGTGGTTCTAAGGTACAGGAGGGCCATGTCAGGGTCTCTGTGGGTGGTTTTGAGAAGATCAGCTTTAACTGATTTCACTTGGCTCTTAATAAAACCATTGCTACGTGGATAGTGTGGGGAGCTTGTCACATGCTTGAAACCCAGTTCTCTTGCAAAATCTTGGAATGCTTGACCATTGTAGTGGAGCCCATTATCGGATCTTACTATCTTGGGAATGCCTTCTCGCGGAAAATCTGTCGCAGCATTTTGATTACGGCGTGGCTGTTTCCTTGTCCCCTTGGTATCTGCCTAACAAATGGATACTTCGAGTAATAATCAGCAACTACTAGGTCCTCAGAACCATCTAAGGTAAAGAGGTCTGTGCCATTAGTGTGCCATGCCCTTGGTGGCACCTCTGTGAGGATCAGGGGCTCTTTTTGCTGGCTCGGGTGCAGCTCTTGGCAAGTGCTACATGTCTTAGTTATTTCATCTATGTCTGTGTTAAGCCCTCTCCAGTATACGGAGGTCCTAGCCCTGAACTTTGTCTTCTCAGTTCCTTGGTGTGCTGCATGGAGCTTTGTCAAGCTTTCCTTCTGTAGCACAGTGGGTACTCTTCATGGCTATCCCATATTCTACAGCGAGCTCATCGCGAAAGGGCCAATGAGGTTTTGAGGGCACTGGGACTTGCTGGATGGTCATCGGCCAAACGGAGTGGATCATTTCCTTCAGTGCTTTGAGCTCTGGGTCTGATGCAGTTTGTTCTCCAATTCTCTGCAAAATGCTGTTACTGAATTGAGGCTGGATGTCGTGCACTTGGACATTCATCCCAGGTATGGGTTCTTTTTCTCCTGGTGAAAACCTGGAGAGTGCATCTGCGATCACGATGCTCTCGCCTGGTTGGTAGCCGATGACAAGGTCACATGGTTGCAGTCTCAGCCGCATGCTCTGAAGACGCGGTGTACGGCTGTCAAGTGTTTTAGGTGAATACTCTCGAGGAGCTTGTGGTCAGTGTTGACTGTGAAACTGTGCCCAAACAGGTAAGTGTGAAATTTCTCACACCCGTAACCACAGCAAGTAGTTCTCGGCTTGTTATCCTGTAAGAGTACTGTACCCAGGCCTTTCAGCGAAGCGTCAACTTGTAAGGTGACCTTCTGATCTAAGTAGGTTAGAGTGACTTCACTACTGATGGAGTTCTTGATTTTGTTGTAGGGTTCTTGGTGTGCTGGACGCCAGTCAAATTGGTGATTTTCCTTTAGGAGCTCTCGAAGTGGGGCTGTTAGTGTGCTTACATTTGGGATGAAGGGACGTATGTAGTTTGCCAGACATAAAATTTAAGAAGGTCTGCAATTCTTAGCGGCTAGCTGCAGCTGACATTTGTTTCAGTGCTGAGATTTTGTTTGGATCTGGCTGGAGCCCACCAGTTTCAGGCCTGCATATTGGCATCGTCTCCACATACCCTGCATGGTACAGTTATGTTCCTCTCTAGTTTTTCCAAAAACTACGATGTCGTCTGCAATTCCTGCCACTCCTTCGCACCCTTCAAATGTTTGGTCAATTTTGGTCTGAAAGGTGTCTTGTGACATTTTCAGCCCAAAGGGCTTGCGGTTAAATCTGTATCTACCGAAGGGGGAGTTGAATGTGGTGAGGTAACTCAACCCCTTGTCGAGAACAACGTTCCAGAACTCACACTTACTATCAACAAAGGAGAAATTTGGGTAGGATCTCTTCTAGAATGGGGGTAACATGGTGTTCTCTGTGGATGGGTGCGTTGAGATCTTTGGGGTGTAGGTGGAGTCTCAACTTCCCATTTTGTTTCCGTTGGTAGACTAGACTGTTATCCCAGGGTGGGGGGTCACCTTCCTCACGTTTTGTGATGATGCCGTTCTTGACCATATTATCCAATTCACTTTTGATGTCATCTTTGAGGCTGATTGGCATGTGCCGTGGAGGATGAATCACTGGTGGAACATTGTGGTCGACTGTAATATGGTACTCCCCTGGAACTTCCCGATGCCATTAAAACACTCAGGGTACTGTTTAAACCAGATCTTGCCTGTCTCTTATCAGGGTGGTTTCCTTGGCTTGTTCAAGAGTCTTGTCCTTTAGGCATCCATGACTACTGGTGCGGGGATGTTGTGTCTGTATAGCACAATTAAACTGTAGCAGATTCAGGTCAGTGGTGTTTGGCAGGCCAATGGTTGCAGGACCTGAGATGTCAGTGACGTAAAAGGGTACGAGTGTGTTCTTTTTCCCGTAAGTGCAGGGTATGGTGACTATGCCATGCTGTTTAATTTGCGAGCCTCAGTAGGCAGTGAGCACAACATTCGAGGACAACAGTGCATTGGGTTTGAGTTTGCCATTGTTGTCTACTCGATGTGGGAACATCTCACGGTAAAGGCTCATGGGTAGTATGTTGCCCTGGGCCCCAGTGTCAAGTTTGGTTCTTAGGGTGCTCTTCCTGTTATCGCTCTGCGCCAGGTCAGTTTACTTGAATGGATACAAATATTTCATCTCGACTAGACTCGGGTGTCCCATGTGTTAAATTTGCTATGGTGACTGATTCGAAAACAATGGATTCCAAGGATGTTTCTACAGCGGAATCTCTTGAATCTTCTATGGCGTGAATCCGTTGTCTGGGGGTCTTGGATTGACAGACTTCTGCAAAGTGGTTTAATTTCTTACAGTAGAGGCATGTCTTGCCATGTGCTGAGCATTTGGCTGACGTAAGTTCTCATTTCCCGTAAGTTCTCATTTCCCTGGGAGGTTTGAAAGGTGGAGATACTTGATATGATGGATGGTGGTTTTGGTGTTGGGTATTCTGTGTCTCTTTCTCTTGGTTTCATCTCTATAATAAGTGTATGGACCCACCTGCGGTTTTAGCTGCCGTGGCTGTGAGCTGGGCTTGAGAGGATTCGTGTGACCTTGCAATTTCTATAGCATTATCCAGCGTTAGCTTGGCTCCCTTTGAGATTAATTTTTCTCTGACTTTGAGTGAGTTCGTTCCGAAGACTATTCGGTCTCGTATCATTTCTTCTGGGTCTTTGAAATCACAATCTTGGGCTAGAATTCGTAATGTCGTGATGAATGTCTCTACTGTTTCAGATGATTCTTCAACTCGACTGTGGAATTTGAATCTGGACAAAAACAGGATTTGCTTTGGGACTTACGTGATTCTGAAAACGTTCGTAGTATGTTTCTAATTTCTTACTGTCGTCGTCGGAAATGTCAGACCATGTGTTGTAGCTATCCCTTCTGCATTTCTCCTGTTCTGTTTGTTTTTGGATTTAAGAGGTCCTGTAAACATTAGCTTGACGTGTTGCTTGAAACGCCGCCAGTTTTCTTTCGGGTTCTCGCCGTCCCACTGCATAACTGCGCATTCGGCGATGCCGCTTAAAGCCATGTTTCCGAGGTTTTTGGTTTACTTCTGACACCATGTCAGTAGCCTCGAGCTATATAGGCAATATAGGAGACGATAGAGCTTACACACAAAAGATCGCGAGGCACGATGGTTCACATGCTCCTTACGTCAGTGCAAAGTGCAAAGTGCATTTGAACTATCTATCATCACACATGCTTTCTTCGTTTCAATGTTGCAGCTCAATCACAGATTCCATTTGCCCCAAATTGGGTTGAACTCTCTAGTAAAAGATTTTCTGCCAAATTGTTTGGGGTGGTAGCTTTTCAATATCGGTTGCTGAGAACCCTCTTTTACGTGATTACCATCAAATCCGGAGCACCATTAGCACAGTGATAAGTGACTTATCCAGACCACCATTATCCGCGATAACTGACTTCTCTGAAGCACTAGTGGCAGTACCATCACTATATAGCTCAGACGTTGTCTGACGCATGCGCCAGAGCACCATTATGCATGATCTGTTACTTATCTGAACTGGCAGAACTACCATTATTCATGATTTCTGGCTGGTACATCAACATCCATAAATCATTTTGTAGTAGGAGCACCATTTTTTACTTAGATATCTGACGTATCCGGAGTAGTATGTGATTAATCCACTATATATATATGCCAGTGTCATTCTGAAGACGTTTTCGACGTCGATGTTCTTGCGTTTTGGCAAACCTGCGATTGGTTAATCACCGTTGGTGAAAGCTAGTTGCGATTGATTAGGCGCACGAGGAACATCCGTAAATTTAACTTTCTTGTCTTTATGCTTGGTCTTTGCATGGGCTTCTCGGTACTCGACAACGATTTCTTTTTCAGATTTGGGACAGGTAACGAGACGGCGATAGGCTCGCTTACGTTTCTGCGGCGCTGGGCTCGACGTGTTGAATATCGAATATGGCTGGATATAAGGAGACAAAAGTACCTGCGTATTTTCCACGTTTCACTCAGATTTCTAAAAACACATAAGCGGTCGTGATTTGATCAGCTGAAAAACTAGCACATGACTCAATCGTCCGATTTTATTCTCAAGTAATGCAGGAGTCAATATAAACCCCTATCCCGGAACAAGGCGGAGATTTGTTACAAACCTAATTTAAAATATTCAACAAATTCCCCTCACCCTGGGGAAGCTGACCGCCTACTAAAGTCCTCAAATGTTCCCACCATGTGGGGCTTTCCTAACCTGAGATATTGTTGGAATAGAAGTCTGAAAGAACATTAAAGTACAGTTCTGTTTAACAGAACTAGCTGCAGTAGTAGATGAGTATTCGCTTTGTGTGTTGCTCCAGTTTTAGAAAAAAATGGCTTAGCTTTCAATTACAAATTTCCAGATTTAAATAACAAAAGCACTCACCTCTCAAGGATCCTTAAAGCGGACGAGTTGATCTTTAAGATGAACAACCGCTGACTTCACAACAGCTGGGATCACGACAAATCCCCACCTAAGCTGCGATGATATATTCCCTCCCTGTATTTAGACGCGGTCACGTAATCCTCTGACCATGTGCTTGCCGTGTTGAATTTAACATGGACTGTTGTTGTCATAACAACTACCTGTTTGTCGTCTTTATTTCGTCTTGTTTGCGCTCTACAATGGCGTAACATTACATGGTATCAGAAGCAGGATGATGTCGTTTCTGTTACTGTTATGGTTATTGTTATTGTTATTGTTATTGTTATTAATATTGTTATTGTTATTGTCATTGTTATTGTTATTCGTTATGCAGTATTGCCGCAGCAGCAGCTTCTGTTTCATCTGCCATGTTCGTGGGTTAAAAAAAAATGGCCGCGCGTTGACACACAAATCTTCACTCAATTGTGACTTTGAAAGCTATAAATATGAAATATCTCCACGGATACTTTTAACAACGCGACATCATCCCACTTCTGACACCATGTAATGTTTCGCCATTGGAGAGCGCAAGCAAGCAAGCAAGCACATGGTCAGAGGATCACGTGACTTAATGCATGGCGTCACAAAATAGTGAATTGAATTGGTGAAAAACACAATCAAGAGTTCGCGAAATCAAAGTGCATGGAGAGGATGACGAGGATGCTTCCTTTTGTTTTTACAGTTATCGTGGCGCTTATATGTACAAGCCCCAGGGTAAGCATACAGTACTGAGTAACTATCCTAAATCCCTGAATTAATGTATTAAAAGTCATCCTTTATGATCGCTATCTTTGGCTTCTTTGTCTTTGTGTTCTTTGTCCATCTTTATCTTCTTCCTTGCTTTGCAACGACGTAACACGTCGATATTATCTAAAGCTAAAGAGTTTGTCAAGCAACTTGGACGAACTTGTAGTATTTAAATTATATTTGCTGCTTATGTTTGTTTGTTGTTCACACGTATAATCCGTTTTGTGAACGTCTTCGCGTAGAATGGCAGTGAGATAAAATACGCAGATCATGGCACTGAACATTAAATCGGCTTGCCCAATTCATGATCGACTGATCAGCTTCTGCTGTGGTCTTATCAAGCTGATTCTCTTCCCTCTTCTCCTTTTTCTCTTTTTCTCTATATATAACAAAATAACAAAATTGTAAATGATATTTAATATTTGTCATAAATACTACATTTATTATACTGTATTTACAATTTCAATTGTAAATTTAATTATTTGTTTGAGTTAAAAAAAACTGACTTGATTTGAACTTAATTTCAAGCACTAAAACATTTCAGCCACATACTCCTTGCGATGCGTATAACTGTTTTTTGAAGAAAACTAAGCTTTGTTTCGTTTTCGATTGTCTGAAGTTAGCGGAGCCCTTTCGCCCGTTAGATTCCAACGGGGGTAGCTGTACAAGCATCTCGGCCCTTTTACTCGCTATTTTGCTTAAGTCAGATGATGTCAGTTATCTCAAGTGTCCGGCGCTAAATATAGCTGTGGTTTTTCCACTTCAGTCTGTTACTGGAGGCTTACAAAGAAACGACATTATCAACAAACGGTTTCCATGTCATCGAACAGAATGATAGCTCGAGCTTCAACGAAGCGAAAAACTGTAAACTGCAACAAGATTAAATCATACTTCAATAAGTACGTACACAAACTTGTCACATGTACAAATTTCTAGCATTTTTAGAATCTGCGCTATGTAGAGTATCACTGGCAATGTTCTAGTGCAAGCGCTGTCAACGTTTTCCCCTTAATTTCTCAGTACTGTTCAGTGAGATGAGCTACGGACTTTACTTCAGTAATTCAGGATTTTGCAACTATAACTCTACGTTATAACTCTATGAAGATAACTCTAATAATGGCTGTCCCCAACTGGTACGTTTATTCAACGTTTTCGATTGAATTTAATATGAACACCAGAGTAAAATTTAACAACTGTCGTGACAAACAGTACTTGAACCTAAGTTTTGGACCTTGAATGAAAAAAACAGCCTTGAAATATACACACTGCTAAGGGGAAAAGCCCTAACAGACTACCAAGGTAGATACAAAGCGGAAGTTAACCTAGCGGGGGCGAGCAAGTACTCATGAGACTACCATACCAGAGCTACCTCCCTGAAAACTATACTAAAACAATTATTTGCCTCAGGCTCAGCGCACATTGGTGAATACTCCCTGCAAATAATTGTTACTTATAATATGTAAATATATTTTTATTTGCTGTGGCAAATAATACAAGTAATGATAATATAGATTGTTACTGGAAAACTGAAGTTTTTATCCCAGAGTAAGACCAATTTCTGTTTTATGTTTCTTTTTCCATGTAATTAGTATATAATGTAATTAGTAATTAGTATATAATGTAATTAGTAATTAGTATATAATGTAATTAGTAATTTTATAATGGTATCTGTTGTAAAAGGTTAACATCAAAATCACTTGAAGACGTGAATAAAAACGTCCTGAAAATATTGAGCCATTTATTGGAACCTCTGGGTTTTCGAATGAGGATTTTATGAGTTGAGCAACAATCTTGAGAACCGATTTATTAGTCATGGATACCCGAAGTGTACAAACGACTATTGTTTGGGCTCAGAATATGCAAATTTATTACTCACTCAAATGTAAACACAACCTCGTCCCCAGGGCCTTATCGTCGACGATTTTCAAAATGACGGCAAAGACTGGTTCACACGTGGTACAACATGTACAAAATCTCCAAAAATCTTCAAACGTTTTAATCACGTGTCAGTTTGAGAAGTGGCAACCAAAGTTGGGTTCGAAATTTACTTTAGAAAGCGGAAACGTTCTGCAGAAAGCTGTGATGGCCTCCTGGATAGATAATCCATTATTTTCGCTGGGTTTTGTAAAGCAGGCCGCGCTGTTTAAGTATCTGGAGCGCCTCGTTGCATTAAATTATATCCAGAAATATGACTTGCTTGTTTGTCTTGTTCAT
>CM042753.1:17106095-17120985 GCA_022496165.2 Catalaphyllia jardinei
GCATCATCAAAACAGCTGAGTGGACACGCTTTGAGAGACTGATGCTTTGTGATTAGCACTGCACAGTTATTTTGCACCATCAATCGCATTTGATACCCAATTAATTTGCCAGAATTTCCTTTGGTCATTTTGGCATTAATGGCTTCTGCTGCCTTAGGAAAGCAATTGGCAAAACAGAATATAAATTTATTGAATTCTATATTTCCTTACCTTTCTATTGAGTGATGTATAGTTTGTGAGGGTTTCCTTGAAAACAGTGCACATACAAATTCAGTTTTCCTGAAGGACACCCATGAAGGTTAGGAGTAACCTTAATGAGTTCTAAAATATGGGCAAAAATAGTTACTAAAAGGAGAAAGTCACTCCGGAAAGCAATATTTTTTTGTCTCCCTGTAGTTTAAGTTTAATTAAGTTTAATAATGCTTTATACCACTGTACAAATATGTAAATAATATAAGGAGAAAAAATATATATATATAAATAGGTACAGAAGGTAAAGGAAAGCAATAGGGGGAAACTGAATTCCCATATAAAAACTACTCTCCAAGCTAAAAGATAATACAAATAAAAAATATATATATATATAAAAAATTACAATTACAAATACATTTACAATTGCAACTACAACTACAAACAACTAAGTACAAAGATAATAGTCAGTAATCGATTTTTAAAAACATTCAAACTGGAAGCTGACATAACAGAATTAGGTAAAGAGTTCCAGTCATTAACATAATGGTTAAAAAAAGAGAATTTAAACATGTTTTTTTTTTACTCACCAATGTTTCAGCCTCCAAAGTTTCTGCTATCCTGAAGAAATTTGTCTCAAACCAAGCCAGAAATTTGACTTTGGCTTTGGCAGCATTTTGTGCTTGGCAGACAGGCCATGTGACTCCATTTCATCCAACTCAAACGTGGGGAGAAGGAGAGAAACTCATAACTGATTTGGCATCATTCAGCAAAATGTACTTTTTCTTAACTGATTATTCACTTAACTATCTTCACTGCTATCATGGGCTTTGGAGTACAGTGTATGTTCAGTTCAAAATAACACAGCTCAACAGCAGTTATAACCAAGAGTGGTAGTTTAAAGGCTTGTCAGAAGCCATGGACAAAATGACTACACAAATATGTAGCCAGAACGCTGAGTACAGTTCAAAATGGAAGCATTGATGTTGGATTTTGGGCTTCTTTGGGGACAAATTTCATAATTAAAACCTGCACTTTAGAAGCTGAAACTTTGGTGACTGGCTAAACGTAGTGCAAGTTTTTCATTTATGTTCACAAAAAAGGTTTTTTGAGTGATGTCCTTTGAAGAAACACTCAGAAACAAATGCCACTTGAAGAACTTTTCTGCATGTCAGTTTAAACATGTTTAATGTATCGTTTAATACTCTTTTATGTTGAAATTTAGGGTTACTATGACAATCCCAAAGTCAATGCTGTTTTGGTTATGAAAGGAACTTTAGATGGTGAGTCATTGAAGAGTTTCTGTATTTTACAGTACACTTGATGCGTTGGGCACGAGAATGCTATTTTTACAAGTGTGTCCAAACATTCATTGGTTCACAGAGGAATTCAACATTCTTGGCCATTCTAAAACTACACAAGACAAGATCTGAAAAATGTTTTTCCGGAGTTTCAACATTCTTTGCAATTATTTTCAGGACCTAGAAATTGGATCTGATTGAACAGTGAATGAACTAAGAATGATGGTTAAATCTTAGAGAAAAGAACATTTTACAATAGAATTGAAACTTGGGGCTTTTTAGTCCTCCGAGAGTGTGGGAAGCCCCCTAAATGAACAGTGCTTTACAGCACTGCAGAATCTCATACTTTTAGATGCCCTGTCAAAGAGCTGTGATGTAGCCAAGGCTGCAAGGTGATTCCATTGGAAAAGGTGCAGTTAAGATATCTTTCAGCAGTTCATTTCCATAAACGATTAAACAATGAAAAATATCCCCTGCCCTTCCCAAATGGTAACACAGGTAATAAAAACATTAGCAGACTTAGAGGTATGGTGTGCTATTTAAACTTGCGTGACAGGAGAAGGTGTCAAGCACTGACATCTTAGTCAGTAAGGTTAGGAACGTTAAAGTATATGAAAGTGAAATCGGAGGGTAACAAAATTATGGAGAACTCCGTGCCCCCTGTAAAAAAAGTGGAGATGTAATCTTTACATAATTTGCACTAATTTACAGATGTTCCTAAGTTGCCCCCCCTGCCTCGGCCAGGAGAGGAGAATGAAGAGGATGATGATGACGAAGACAGTAAAGAAGATAAGCCTAAGAAACAGCGGAAGTTATCTGGCCCGAAGGCCATTGATCCTTATGCCAATGACGAATCAAGCATGTTAATTCCAATTGCTGTAGCTATTGCAGTCTTTTTACCAACTCTGTTTTGTTTGTGTAAATTGTGACAACCTACAGTTGGTTGATTTTATTTATTTCCCTGCAAGTTACACATTAAATGTTGTTTCAGAAATGTTTCAAAGCTGCTAAAAAACCCAGGGGGTTGGACTCCCACAGGATAAGGGTGGGGATGTTTGTCGTCTCACTTAGGGGTATAAATCAAGGATGCTGGTCTCAATTAGGGTGTTGATGACGAAACACCACTTTTTTAACTGGCAAAGTATCTATCAGTGCACTCAAGAAAAAATGAATGCTCATATTTATTATATGCAAGGTAGTCTTGAGGTAAATCCGAGCGTTCAGAATGGTTCTTTCTTGGTAAGGAGTTTACAATACTAACCGTTTCCATGGAAGCGGTCATAGGCTGTGTACCAGCAAATTCAAATCAAGCTCGGCCCGAGTGCCATATAATAAACTACGTACTAACCTAGCTTTTCATTGTAATGCAAATGAGCAGGGTTAAGCGTGAAAAGGCCTATTGAGTCTATTCCATTTTAGTGGTATGTTGAAGCGGTGAAATAAGGTTTGAGCCTATCCTAGATTGGTCTCCTCTTGGGATTTAATTCAAATATTCTGATGATCATCCCCAGTATTTTCAAATGTGAGTTCTTTCCCCAGGCTGAAGAAGGAAGCCCTTTTTCAGCTAAAGCTGTAATGATAAAATGTAGGTCAATAATTTAGTGTGCCAAGGTTCAGATATTTCCCAGGTTTTCCAACTTCTCAAAGCACTTCAAACAGGTGTCGAGATATTTACACAAAAGCTTATAGTGTTTCTGCAAGTTTGTCTGCTACCATGTGACATTATTTGAACATCTTCTGACTGAATTGCCTTTTTTAGCCATGGTAAAGTTTGCATGTCTCTGACCCTTTTTTGGATTTTGGAGACTAACTTGTAAATAGTATAAAATAAGTTCTGAGACCCTTACTGCGGGATACAGCGGGAAGTCTCAAGCGGGCTCCATCTTGCCCGCTCGGGTAGCAATCATAGGGCAGGATTCGGTTCATCTTGCCCGCCTACGGAGCTAGCCATATAATAAGGTTTTTGCCAGCCTAAGGGGTCACTTGGCTTGTATGCAGACTTCACCTGACCTTGTCCCACTGTACCTTGGAATACAGAGAAGTCAGTTGGGTTGTTGAGTTTGTAATAGTTATTGAAACATCTGTCTTGAATTTTGTAACACGACAGTTCAAAAGTTTCCACTGTTAATGCCTTCCTCAGTATCCTCTTGGATTTTGGATTACATCCATCTTATTTAGTAGTATACCAGTGTTTATTTAACAACAATGAGAATGGCAACAAAACTGAACAGGGTCATGTAATGTGCCGTAAGTTAAAGATGTAATTAAAAGTAGAACGTTTTAAAGAATTCAATTATTTGTTTTAATAAAGTTGTTTGATTATCTGTGTCCTAGGTCTCTTGTCACCTAACCGCCTACGCAGACATTGATTGGCTTCATCACGCAATCTTCCTCCCCCATGAACGTCTGCGGAAGCCAAGGGAACATTGGCGATCGAGTTAGCGTCATATTATCACTATCACTCACTATTATCACTATCACTCACCCCCTTGGTAGAACTTTCTTTCTCTCTCCAGTCTTCCACTGCATGAAAAATTCAAGATGGCGACTTAACTTTTTACGATGTGAGCGCTCGCTCGAAGAACTCTCGCCTGCTCTGCAGGCTAAGGGAACATTCCTTGCCCTTTGTTTGCTCGCGTCGCGATCCCCTTGCATTGTTTTTAAAAGAAAACTGAGAGGGCATTTTCTGTGTTCCTATTGAACGATTGCATGTATAGTTGATGAGGCTGAAATGTATCAACTCACAGAAATTGAGAGCGAATAATCCAATTGTTTTAGTAGGTTTCTTACTTAAATGAATTTTCTTCAGCTGGCCATTTACAATTGTTTTTAAACATCGTATTGAACTTAAACGCTTTAGAAAAAGTCGCGCAAACTGAATTGTCATTTGGAATTTCCTGTTGTGTATGCGCGATCGTCAGTTTTTCAAAATTTTCAATTTTTTTGAAGTCACAAAACCGTGAATACCCTTAACTTTGCAAAAAATGAGAAAATGTCACTATTTTACAGTCGAAGTCTATTGGAGCTCAGCCAATCAGATTGCAGCATTTGCAATAGTACTGTAGATTTATACTAAAAGAATTAGATTATTCGCTCTCAATCTCTATGCGAGACAGCTGACTCGGGCTGTGCCCTCGTCAACTATCACGCGATGGAAATCTTGCGTTCATTATCTTATTTGTTAAAGAGAAACAATTGTGATAAAGCTCTTGTTTTCTGATGCAGGAGGTATCGGTTATAATGACTATCATATATAACTAGCATACTACTGGTAATGCAAAATCCTGCAACCTGATTGGCTGAGCAACTCGTGCACTATTAGCCATTAAAAGTGCAGTAGCTGTCG
The DNA here is from genome assembly GCA_022496165.2 of Catalaphyllia jardinei. NCBI lineage: Eukaryota > Metazoa > Cnidaria > Anthozoa > Scleractinia > Caryophylliidae > Catalaphyllia > Catalaphyllia jardinei. The sequence continues at coordinate 17,110,932 of CM042753.1, forward strand.
GTCATCTAAGAAATGGCAACATTTTTTGAGCCTGTGCGATTTTGTTGAAGTTTAATAATACTCAGCAAGTTCGCGCGGGTACAACTACATTACTAGTTAATATAATTGTTTCTTGGTCATTGCTTCCATTTGAGGTTGCATGGCTTGTTGTTGATTATTTATCAACTAGTGTTACCCGCTGCCATGGTGTTCAGTGTTTTTGTTAAGTTGTTTAAATGGGCGGCCATGGTTTGATTGGAACTGTTCATGATAGTTTTTGCTGCTGCTGGCGAGGTGACCCATATCCTCAGTCTCGCGTAAGTCAGCTCCTAAACCTTGAACAAAATATCTTATCTTGTCGGCGTCCGACATTTTTATTCTACCAAACTTGCTGGTCAAATCATTTACTTAGGTGTCGAGGGACTAGACAGGTCCCTGTTGGCGGGTGATTATTGCTTGCCAGATGATCTAACTTTGATTCTCGTTCCAGAATGTCTGCCTCAAAGCTCCAGGCAATACTACAAATGTATCCTTTCTGTTCTCATCCAAGAAATAGGCAAATGTGTCCCAAAAAGTGATCGCAGAAAATCGTACAGTTTTTAAGCCTCTACAGCCTGTACTGCCTCAACATAGCATTTGGACTCTCAAATGTCTATGTCAGTAATTCTTTCTCTACTCCCTTAACATAGCACTCTGTAAGTATCATTATAGCACTCTGTAAGTAACCAATTCTAAAAACATTGCAAAGTCCTATCGAGAGACCATATTTCTTTTTTTTTCACTCCTGTGCTCTACTCTAGTCTAGTCTAGTCTAGTCTACTCTACTCTACTCTACTCTACTCTATTCTACTCTACTCTACTCTACTCTACCATACCCTACCCTACCCTACCCTACTCTACCCTACCCTACCCTACCCTACCGCCTACCCTAATCTACTCTACTCTACTCTACTCTACTCTACTCTACTCTACTCTACTCTACTCTTCTTTACTCTACTCTACTCTGTCTGCCAGGTATAGTTTTGCTGTTGACTCCTTAGTTCTTGTTGTAAAAAGTCACTGAACTTGCTCTTGTAATTGCTCTAACACCTCAGCTTGCATGCCATCTGTTGCTAGAGCTTCATGAGTATGTAATTCTTCTTTGTTTGTTGGAAATAGGGGTGATAGGGGTGATTCTTTTACACTACTACTATGACAAAAATAGTCTTCAGAGTCATGTTATCACTCGAATCCAAATGCGATTCGTCAGTACCTAGATCCTCTTCTATGCTTTTCTCGTAATTTAACCCTCCGGGAAAGTGTTTGTAAATATCAGCAGGTCAATCTATAACTGCTACCTGTCGGCCACCTGCTGTGAGGTTGTTTTCTTCTGCAATGTTCTCTTTCTCTCTCTCTTTTTCGTAGTATGCTGTTCTTCTATTTCAACGCAAACGTCTCTTTGGAAATCTGTGGGTGGTTCACTGGGGCTGGTATTCTCTCTGTGAAGTCTTAACTAAACATTATCTCATACCTTTGAGAAGGCTCGATTGGCTATACCGGAATTCGTCGTTTACAACATTACTGAACAACTTTCAAAAGAACACAGGTAGATAACAGTTTAACAAAAGACTATGGCAGGTAGTAATGACAGTTCAACGCTTATTTACAATTATGATCTTAGAACAAATTAACAGGTGTTTGCTACGGTTAATGAGCTGGAACAGTAACCTGTAACTCAGAAATGCAAAACGGACTAAAACAAATATTTGTACGTTGGATTTCTATTTTTTTTTTTTTTTACAAGCTTAAGTGAATGTGTAAAATAAATTCAATAATTTGATGTTCTCTCCTCACAATAGAGAGAGAAACGTCTGGTTTTCATTAAAGAAATGTTAAAAAAATGATCTGAGCTTGCAGTAGTGGTTGACCTTCCTCCAATTAGGATATGGTTATTATATAAACAATAGCTTCCATTTGGCGCGAAAATGTGCTCGAATATTTGTCCACGAACATTGTCTGTTCCGAGAAGCGAACAGTTTCCCGAGGAGCGAAGCTCGATGAAAACTGTGAGCTACGAGGAACAGGTAATATCCAAGGACAAATATCCGAGCATATTTTCGCCCCAAATGGAGGCTATTGTCTTATTATCCTTCAAATCTTTTTCGCAACGCGCACAGGTTTGAAAATTAGGGAATATTTAACAATTATTCAACGAGCGCGCGTTGGATATGAGATGATACATAGCCAACAAGGCGCGTAGCGTCTAGTTGGCTATAATCATCTCATATCCAGCAACAAAACTAGGCTACAATAAAAATAAAAAGGCACAAAAATCACGCATATGCTTGCCAAGTTTGCAGATCATGGTATAATGGCTCATAACCCATGATGGCTAAGCAAATGAAACCTCTCGAATTGCATTATCCAATGATCCAGTTTTTAATAATCTCGGAAAAAACTGGGGCCCAGTTTTAGCTGGGGAATATTCGCCCACGTGACGCGCTTAGACCAATCGTGCACGAGCGAAAAGATTTAATGGATTATAATACAGATTATTTTGGGTGCTTACCATTTGGCCAGAAAATCCGGAAATTTCGGTTTGAAGTCAAATGGTAAGGTAATTTTCCGGAAATACCATTCGGAAATTGTGGAGTACCTTCAGAGGTACTCCTCTTTTTCCGTTCGGAACGGAACGGCGGAAATTTCCTTACCATTTGCTAAACTTTCCAGTTTCCAGTCTCTCGTCAGCCAAAAACAATTACGGGAAATCGAGTTGCAAATGGTAAGCGCCACTTCGTTCGGTTGGTTTGTCGATTTTGGAAAACCCTTATCATTATTTAACGTTCGTCCCAACCGGTTTATTCTGATAAATGGTAAGCACCCTTTACTTTAGGTATCGGAGTCTTCTGAAAATATGTCATGGTTACATTCTCTCCAATACTACAGTAAGGTGTGGTAAAAGGGTGGTAGATTATCAGTTGAGATGCTTGACGTCATACTCACTTCTATTAGAAAAGAAAGGCCGCCGTACTCAGTAGCTGCGAATTCTAGAATAGCTTTCCAAGCTGTGTCGTCGTGCTCATTTATTCGCTTAACTTAGTGTCCAGGGTCGTGTCCAGGCAATTTTGAGTGCTTTGTCCATGATTTCAAAATCTAACATGATGTTAAAAGTGGTTTTTAAGATATATCCTGGGTGATTAATCGAAATATGGCATCAGCCTGTGAGTGTAATTGAGCCCTGGTCAAACGGCCCATGATAGTCGATGATAGTTAAAGCGCGCGCTTCCCTTTAACCACCAACTATCATGCACTATCATCAAATATCATTCATTTTGAGCTTGTTCAAATTCTTCATGATAGTCGATGATAGTTTTCCTCGTTTGACCACGCGTATGATAGTTCATGACAGTTTTTCGGTCAGCTGTTTTGGTAATCACAGGCCCGATGGCGGTCAATATTTTCACAGTCTTTTCACAGTTATAAAGGTAAATGGTATGTGAGAAGATTTGATCCGGATACAGTTGAGGAAGGCCATATTTATTCTTCTGTAAAAGACGAGGAAGTGTTCATATATTGGATTTACCTCGACATTTTCTGTGGGGAGGCTAAGGATTTTAAGGGCGGATCTGATAGTCTTTAGCAATTGGATAATCAGTCAAAGAATCATAGTGTTTGGGATGGACGTGTACAAAACATGGACCGGGGTCCATGGAACACCCCATGGACCTGGTCCATGGACCACCCCATGGACCCGGTCCATGGACCACCCCTAATTTTCAATAGGAAATCGCCCCTGTTAATATGAAAATTTACCGGAGGTCAGGGTATGAAAAAATACAGACTCGTATTTATTTCTTACGTCCTTGACGGTTTGTCTCGTAACAGCGGGTTAGTGGCTTTACGCGGTGTAGTACAACAAAGTCTTGCGACTGTACATAGCTTGCAATACAGGCGTACTTTGTGGGTACGAGCAATAAATACTCACCTAATCTCGTTTCAAGGCAGCTGCTATCTTGGATAAAGGAGCGCAAAGGGGCTGGAGCGAGTTATGCTATCCGGCAACCCCCACCAAGGTATTGTCAAAGGTCACGCTTCGTTCAATGCGAAAACTAAATACACCTCTGTGCTCTCCCATTAAAATTACAAGCTGGAATGAAAATATTGGGGGTAGAAATGCACTAGATCTTCTGTGTCTCAAAACGAGGTGGTGGTCTTCCCATTTATAGGGTATGATCCCAAAGCAAGCCGCTATTATTGTTCCCGCCAAACTGAACATTTTGTCCGTCACGTGACATTGCGCGCCAGGCCTCCACTCAGACCATGTGCGTTTTCGTCAGGGTGGAGCAGCTTGGTGAGTGTGATCTTGTGGTTGTTGAGATTTTCCGCTTTTCTAACTTAACATACTTAGCTACTATACCTGGCTTATATGAGCAGTAACCAATCAGGAGCCGAGAAAGACAATAGGCTATTGTTTTGAGAACAATAGGCTCTATTGTTTTCAAATCCAAGATGGTGTCTTGAAACATCGGACCAATCAGGAGATGAATTAAGAATTCAAGATGGCGGTGGCCATGAAAGTCGGCCATGTTGGAAAACAACCCACCAGCCTCAACGGAGGACTGGAATCGGTCTTACAGATTTCCATGGCGACACAAATCACACCAGGGTTTTCGCAAAAATGTCACGCAACTTCAAAATTCACGTGACTAACTTTGATAAATAGGAGTTTGTATTGGTCGAGAAAATTACCCACTCGACTCGAAGGCCTGGGATCAGTCTTTTCATATTTTTTTCCCCTCGGACTCGAGAATCAATCTATACACATGTAAATCAAATGAGAAACAATTGTATTTTCAAAATCCTAATTCTTTACAAGAGGGACCTGTGTCCAATTTGCAAACAAGGTGTGTGAACTTCTAATTGAAATACATCAAGTGGAAATGCAAATCTAAACTCATTGATCTCAACTTTTCCCTTGAGAAAAGCATCATTCAAAAGAATCTTAAACAAACAAAAGACATTTTAAGCCATCGTTGAAGAATTAACATATTGAGTCACAGATGAAATGTGAAATGAATTAAAAACCGAGGGCACGCTTAGAAGCTAAACATATCATCTAATTAAGATATTTCAAACAAACGTTCGCGCTTGAAGTAAAGATCAAAGAAACATTGCAAATCGCATCGCTCCTGATTCATCAGCCGCACAAATTATAGTTCGGTCTAAGCGGTTCTCTAATAGTGGCAAGAATAATTCACTTACATCAACCATAGTCTTTTCAAATTCCTCCAAAGCGATGCTCATCTCTTGATCACTTAGTTCCATAATCGCCAAGATAAGAATGCGAAAAAGTGTGTCCAGCTTCGTCACAAGTAAAATGATTTTGCTCAAGTCTGAAATACTTGTATATAAAAACGTGTATCCAATGAGAGGATGGGGATAGGGGGTATGCGATATCACATGGTTAACTATTAACTGTTAACTATTGTGATGACGGGGGATAGGGGGTATACCTATGTCATGAAATTGCTATAAACAAAACAGAGTCTGGTGCATAATTTATGACGTTTATTGAATAATAACAGCATGAAAACCAAAGAGAGAATTGATTACAACTTTAAGTCTTGACCGTCGGTGCTCCACAAAACTAGACTCCTTTCTAGTTTCTCGCACTCTTGGTCCCAGGTGCCAAAACGCACAATATTCTGACCTATTTTTCTTTGTTTTTGGCCACGAAGTCTTTGCCTGATCCGTTCCTTATTCTTGGCATAATAACTTCTCCAATATTTGTTGAGCCGTTCCCTGTTGTTTTTACAGTATTGTCTGCGGTAATTTGTGATGTGTTCCTTGTTTTGTTGACAATAGGCTCTCTGGCTGCTGGCGAACCTTTCTCTGTTGTTTTCATACCACCTTTTACGACGTGATTTGAGAATCTCGGCGTTCTCGGTACGATATCGTTTTTTCCGGGCCAGGATTTGCTCTCTGTTCTTTGCATAATAGTTTTTATGGTAGGCCTTTTTACATACAACCTTCTGGTCATTCCCCGACCGTTGATTGAAGCAATTCATCTTGTGTGGCGTCTTACAAATAATGATTAACACGCCAGAATCACAAACTCTTATAAGAGTCACATGGCCAATTCAGTGTATCACACTAAGGCTTAAACCTCCCCTTCCGCTACTTCTTCGTCGCCGTCATCATCAGGGAGCAATTTCTTTTTCATTAGTCTGTTCAACAGAAATTTCCGTTTTGCCACTGCCGACTCGGCCGCCTCGTCAAAATCCATGTCATCTTCCTCAGTAAAGCGTCTAAGAGTCTTCATGACTTTACGGTGTATTGCATTGTGTTTGATATGGTGAGTCCATTTTAGGCGCTCTAAATACGTCCTTCGTAGCCTTCTTCTACTTACAGGTAAAATGGCATTGAAAGCGGCATTTTCTGCATAATGTTGGGATTTTCCCTTATCCAGGAACTGTTGGACTTCTTTCAGGTAGGTTTCTTTGATATCTTCCTCGACTTTTTGACGTAACGGGCGCCATGGATCTGGTTTATTGTCATCGTCCGCTTCTTCTTCCTCTTCGGAGCTGCTAGTCTCTTCCTCTTCAGGCTCCTCTTCTTCCTGTTCCTCTTCTACCTCTTCTTCTTCTTGTTATTCGTCTTCTATGTTTTCATCATTGTCTTCTTCCACGGGACCAAAAATATCTGTTGAAGGAGTAGGCATGGTTCTCGTCGTCCTTCACCCAAGACAACGTGCTTTAAATAAGCCAAAACGATTGAAGTGATATTTAGTATATCAGTTTTGCTCAGTGATCAAACATCCTCCTTTTTGATTCGTCGATGCCAACGCGGGTATCCTTCGTGCGTCAAGAGGTGACTAAAAACGCGTTTCCTGTCGTCACCGGCAGGATGTAAATCTAGGACCCAAACGGTGGTTCGGTCACGTTTTGATACACGTCCATCATGTCTTGCCAACAAGTGGGAAAAGCTTGAAACAGTAAATTCTTCATCTCCAATTGATCTCGTGGATTTTCAAAGGCTACGATGTAGTGGGCGTTCCTGGAAATACTCTTTGCGTATTTCCCTGGTGGAAACATGTCCTAGCACAAGTACAACACCGTGATATTTTGGTGATGTGAATGTTTGGTGAATAAGTCCAGCAACTCTTTGTCTTCACCTCCCTCGACCATCAGATCATCTAACACGAGTAAACCACCTTTCGGAAACCATTTTTGCAAATGGAAGGTGGTAGGAACCCCTTCGTGAAATTGTATACCCGCGTCTTCCATGTCTTGGAATCCATGTTGCCACACCCCGTAGCAATAATGAATCGTGGGAGGAGGGCTTACAAACAGTTCTTCAAAATGATCCAAGAGTAAAGATTCGGTGAAACAAGTCTTGCCACAGCCGGAAGAACCAACAATCAAGATACCAGAGGGTGTCTTCAACCGAAACGCTTCTCCCATTTCTATTCCACTAGGTACCCCATGGTATTTTTCGGTAGGAAGTGTAATCTTTGGAGCATCCACTCGCGTTATTGCTGTTGACGATGGGAGGTCTACCAAAGGGAGTTTCTGCAGAAAATCTGCAAGTATTGCAGAAAATGTGCCGAAAATCTGCAGTTATTGCAGAAAATATGCAGGTATAGCAGAAAAAGTTTCTGCAGAAAATGTGCAAAAAATCTGCAGCTATTGCAGAAAATGTGCTAGTATTGCAGAAAAAGTTTCTGCAGAAAATCTGCAGCTATTGCAGAAAATCTGCAGGTACTGCAGAAAATCTGCAAGTATTGCAGAAAATCTGCAGGTATTACAAAAAATCTTTAGAAAATCCTCAGGTACTGCATAAAATCTGTATAAAATATGCAGAAAATCTGTAGGTACTGCAGAAAATCTGCAAGTATTGCAGAAAATCTGCAGGTATTACAAAAAATCTGCAGAAAATCCGCAGGTACTGCAGAAAATCTGTAGAAAATACGCAGAAAATCTTCAGCTATTGCAGAAAATATGCAGAAAATCCGCAGGTATTGCAGAAAATCTGCAGGTATTGCAGAAAATCTGCAGTTAATACATAAAATCTGCACGTATTGCAGAAAACCTGCAGGTATTGCAGAAAATCTGCAGATTTTCTGTAGCACCTGTATATTTTCTTCAGATTTTCTGCAATACGTGCAGAGCTTCTACAATACCTGCAGATTTTCTGCAATACGTGCAGATTATCTGCAGATTTTCTGCAATACCTGCAGATTTTTTGTATTAACTGCAGATTTTCTGTAATACCTGCAGATTTTCTGCAGATTTTTTGCAATACCTGCAGATTTTCTGCAATACTTGCAGATTTTCTGTAACAACTGCAGATTTTCTGCAGTACCTGCGGATTTTCTGCAGATTTTTTGTAATACCTGCAGATTTTCTGCGATACTTGCAGATTTTCTGCAGATATTTTGTAATACCTGCATATTTTCCACAGATTTTCTGCAGTACCTGCGGATTTTCTGCAGATATTTTGCAATACCTGCAGATTTTCTGCAATACTTGCAGATTTTCTGTAACAACTGCAGATTTTCTGCAGTACCTGCGGATTTTCTGATGTTTTTTTGTAATACCTGCAGATTTTCTGCGATACTTGCAGATTTTCTGTAATAATTGCAGGTTTTCTGCATATTTTCCACAGATTGTCTGCAGTACCTGCGGGTTTTCTGCAGATATTTTGTAATACCTGCATATTTTCTGCAATAAACAAATGGTGTGGCCATGGGTACCCAGCTACGCCAATCTTTTCGTAGGCTACATTGAACACCAATTTTTCAATCAATACAACGGCCCCAAACCTGACTTCTACCGTCGCTACATTGACGACTGTGTCGGCGCCACTTCCTCCACCAGAGAGGAACTCAATCAATTTATAACTGCTGTTAATTCGTTTCATCCGGCTCTTAAATACACCTGGGAAATTTCCGATACTTCTTTAGCATTTCTAGATATTAAGGTTTTTGTCGAAGGCAACGGTTTATGCACCAGTGTGCACTACAAACCCACAGATTCTCATAGTTATTTGTTGTATTCATCTTCGCATCCATCACATGTCAAGAATTCCATTCCTTATTCTTAATTTCTTAGACTTCGTCGCCTTTGTAGTGTAGACTCTGATTTTTCCTTAAAATCAGAAGAAATGTGCGAGTTTTTCGACAAACACGGCTATCCTGCCTCTGTTGTTGAAGCAGGCCATCATCGCGCCCAACAAACTGATCGGCAGTCAGCACTACAAACGTCTCAGAAGGAGAATAACAATAGAATTCCATTCACTCTCACATTTCACCCTCACAACCACGCAGTTAAATCCATCATTCTAAAAAACTTTAAATTACTTCAAAATGATCCCGATACTGGCAGAATCTTTTCGCAACCGCCATTAATTTCATTCAAACGCGACAAAAACATAGGTAACTTTTTAGTCAGAAGTGCTTTTCAAACGAGTGAACAACCCGGTACTTTTAAATGTGCACGCGCACGATCCAAAACATGTCCTTTCATTTGCAACGTTGAAAAATTGTCGGGACCCAAGCGATCCATTAAGATCACTGATCATTTTACCTGTACCTCAGCCAATGTCATCTACTGTATAACTTGCACCCTTTGCAAAAAGTTATATATCGGCGAAACAGGTAGACGACTAGGCGACCGATTTCGGGAACATCTTCGTGACGTAGAGAAAGACGACAAAAACGCATCTAAACCAGTCGCTAGACACTTTAATCTGCCGAATCATTCTACGCAACATATGACAGTCTGCGGCCTCTCCCTACATCAAGGAAGCACAGAAAGCCGCAAAACTCTAGAACAAAACTTTATTTTTCAAATCGGCACTCTTAATCCTCACGGTATCAACGAACGTTTTTCATTTAACTAATTTATTCTGTTTTTCACGTTGCCAGGCACCAACCAATAGCGTAGCTCCATATTTCTGTATATAAACCACACACAACCCACAATTCCTCGATTCGCTCCGACGAAGGGCTAGCGCTCGAAACGTCAGCTTCTGAATCTCTTTACGGTGGCTAATTCACATTATCAACTCAGTTGATAAAACCAAATTATCTTGT
>CM042753.1:17142380-17144880 GCA_022496165.2 Catalaphyllia jardinei
CAGAGAACAGGAAGAACTAGAGGACTTCCCAGCAGAACAAGCTGTAGATCCAGACCCTCCTGGTGCAAACGACAGCAACCTACAAAGGTCACAGAGACAAAGGAGACCCCCAGCGAGGCTCTCAGATTACGTTCAAATAATCTACTAGCATGAACACTGAACACTAATTTAGAGACGCGTAACCAGAAGGCATGCTTAACGTTGTTGATGTTATTGTAAAGTTTTGATCTAGTTAACCAATATGTGATTGTAAGTTTATTATCAAGGAGGGGAGAGATGTAGTGTTGTGACATCTGTCAATCAAACTAGCACGCGGTCGAGAGTAGTATTACATTCCCCTTGTAGTGGTTGCGAGAATGGAGTCATTAAATCAGAGTTGAGTTTTAACATACGGTAGTTTTACTTTAACGGTACAACACCACAGTACTGGACGAGGACAACGACATAACGTTGTTCTTTGTAGGTAGCTCCTACATGCGTAGGAATGTAATCCGCGACTACTTTGAGGGTACGATGCCTCTCTATTTTCCTGATGAGTTTAAGGGTCACTTCAGAATGACGAGAGAAACTTGCGAGCTGTTCACTCGCGCTGCCATGCCCACAGGAAAGATACCACTTGGGAACGGATCTGGATCCGTGGCTCCGGTGCAAAAGTGTTGCAAAAGGACATTCAAGTCATCTGTCGCATAATGACAAGTGGAACACTGATATTGAGCAGAATAATTGGAAGCCATGTTGAGTTGATTTCCAGGCTCTGAGAAACTGGGCCCGAGCAGGAATGGTCAAATGGAACGGAATTTTCCGATTATTCCGATTTTCCAGAGTTTTAGGCCAACCTCGCGAGGTACACCCAAAATTTCGGAATGAAATTCGGGAAAATGTCTGTACCATTGGCTCCCCCACCCAAAATTTCCGGAATTTTTGGTCAAATGGAAAGCGCCCCATATCTCGATTTTGGAGGAAATTTGTTCTGCCGAAATCGATCGATAAATCCTCATAAACCAATCAGAAGCCATTTCCACTCGAACAAGATATTTTAAAAGATTGCGCCGAGACTGCACGTGTGAGAGATCTTCCAAGCCAAAGTTTTGCATCGTTGAAGTGTTAATACTCATTTAAAAGATTGAAAATGGAAAGAAACAGTTTTGAGTAATACTCAGTTCTCACTATGGTGAAGAGCAGCGACCGATGAAAGCTTGTTACAATTTTTTTCACCTCGATTGCGTCATTGCTTGACTCAACGAAGTAGCCATGGTCGCCCACAACAACACAAGCCGACGTTTGGGTAAAAAAATCACAGAATTATTACCTCAGAACAAAACCTTGAATGAGAACATTAATTCCAAGCTTTCCTTACGTGATTTGGACGAAAAAATGACCTCAGCGAGATAGAAAAGAGAACAAAAGAAAAAACAGAACAGACAACAACATGTGAATTATTCAGTGTTCGAAACAGAAGCGAAAATAAAGCTTGCTTCTGGATAATTTCACCCTTAAAAGCTAGCAGATGGTCCCAAATTACTTTCTGTATCCTTACAATGTCCTGTCTTGAATCTCTGAAAGATTGCACCTCAATTTTAAGCAAATAAACATTTCTTCGCAATCGGCGCCTCCTTGCTTCCTTGATCGAATATTTATTTAATTAGCTAACTAGTGAGAATCAAAAGTAATGCCAATTTTCTGTCACGCTTTCAAAACAAGGCACGCATTACCATCTTCTCTATTGCCAACATCTAAACAAAAGCTCTTCAAGTGCATTCAGGCCCGCACTTTCTAACCTGTGGTTACTACTAGTTCTTAAAATTAATTATATTAATTCCTTCGTCTTTGAGTGGGATTTGATTTGATGTCATTGATTTAATGGATTAGTGGCTATTAGTTGTGTCTGGCAATGAATGTCCTGGTAGCAAAAGCAAAAAACCGGATCCAGGAGCCCATCACTATGCAAACCAAAGCTCACAGAGAAGCCTAGACACTTACCACCGAGAGGAAACAGCTTTTTTTCCAATAGAAGATAATTTTACGGCTGTAGCGTTTTTGACCGCACTTTAACAACTCGATTTTTTTAAAAATTTGTTCTTTATTGTAAACACACATAATTACTTACAATGCAGTTAATCTACTTACGAAACGGTACGATACTTACTGCACTTACAAATAAAAAAACACTACAATATTTAGTCGACTACTCACACTATTTACCATGCGATACATTACAAGGAAAGGATATGCTTACGCTATACATAATACAACTTGCATTACGTCAAATTAATATTTATGCATATACTTAGACTAATACCTAAAAATACAACATTTCATACCGCTTACTTAAAATTTAATTTTTATATAATTTTGATTATTTTAGTACTGGAGAGCGTCCTTCAACGGGTTCCATTTCCTTTCGAAAGAGTTAAGGGTGCTGTTTTCTAGAGCTATTTTCTTTTCAATTTTCATGGAGATTAACAAAAGTTGTAAATATACTTGCAGCTTAGGTATGGAG
>CM042753.1:17149880-17177380 GCA_022496165.2 Catalaphyllia jardinei
CGCCAAATGCAATGTTCACATACTTCCACTTTTATGTTTCTTTTATTGTAAGTTTTGTTTGCATTTAGTCCGTGGAGGTAGTAGCCGGCTTGGCAATCAGGAAACTGGAGAGCCGAGGTGATTTATTGCTTTATTTACAAATTTCTGAATATTTAATGCATGAACATTATTGAAAGAGACTGTCAGTGACTTGTTAAAGGCATTTTTATCTACTCCAATGTATCGCAAGTCAGAACAATGATTCCTACTGCTGCACACAGTAATTTTAGTAACTTGGTTGATAGATTAAATTGACTTACTGGTACTTCCAGCTCTCTGGGAATAGTTTGTTTTAACTAAGGGGAGTGAATGAATCGGCTACAACAAAGAAATATGATCGGTATAAGAATACAGTGTGCTTACATATCAGTCAACATCAGCAAGTAGTGAAAGAAAAGCTGTCAAATACAATTTGTTGTACAGCTGGACCTCTCTTAAGTGGCCACTTTCCAAAGTCCTGAATTATTTGTCAGTAAACTGCTTTATTCAGTACTTCCTTTTGAGCTAAACTTTTTTACAGACTGTTGATGTAAAAATGCCCCTCCTCGCAAGAAACTTGATGTTGTGTTACATAGTTTTGTATATTTTTTCTGTACATACTTAACACTAAAAATATGGTATATTGACTCCATGCCCTCTGTGTTAACATTAAAGAACTCTGTACGGACTTGAAATGCACAAATACAATTTATTTATTAATTTACAATGCATATATTTTCACATGTGTTCACTTTTCAACAAGCGTTTTGCTATATAGAGGCAATAAAATTATGTTGGCTGCCATTTCTACCTAATTTAAATTGTACCTGTATTTAATATTAAAAGGTCAACTTCTATCATAGATAGCAGACGCCTCTATTAAGTGGCCAGTTTTCAAAGTCGCGAGGGTGGCCACTTAATAGAGGTCCAATTGTATCCTTTATTTAGGAAGGTGATGAGACGGGGAGTTCTCATGACCATGTTACAACAAGCTGCAGTTCAGTTGCCCATGTGGATGGGAAAAGCCTCAGAAAGGTAAGCTAATACTGGATGGCCAAAAATGTCAAACATTTGTTATAGTAATGTAGATTCATATCCACGCACATATACAGTTTTAACCTTGCAGTCCACGCAGTGTAATAGCTGTATACCTCTTTGTGTACATTTGCTGATTTTTTATTTGATTTCATGACAAATGTCTTCAATTTCCCAGTGGGCAGAAGTCCATTTGAAGGCTTCGGTGGAAAAAGGGCGTTAGGGTTTTTACTCAGAAGTGAACTTTGTCAAAAACGCTCAAAATTTCACATGCAGTTTTGTTTACGTGTGTCAGACAATGCTCTGCATGTTTTCCCCTGAAGTTTGCTTCCTTTTCGAAATATTACGTGTGCGAAAAAAACACATTTTTCCAAGAGCATTCTCTGGGGACCTTTCGTTGAACGAAAAACAAAAGAAGCCTTTTGTTTCGCTAAGCGATGAAGTCACTATAATAGCTTCATCATACTTCACTTGCATAGCTTCATTCTCTTACTACTATTTCGTTAGCGCAATCAGGTAAGGCGCTGAACGTGCCAGATTCGAATTTGTTTTGCCGAGACACCGGTTCGATACGAGGTCGCTCAATTTTTTTTCCGTTCTGTTCCTTAAGTTCTTTGAAAAATCAAGATATCTATTTAAAGAAATTGCGTATAGAGCTGGAATCTAGGGACATTTTTTTATACAGGCTATTGTGACGAAAGCACACAACACGTGAGTTTCGATCGAGCGTCAAAGCGCGCAGAGAGAAGTGAGCATCTTAAGCATTGTTTTTAAGTACCTTGTAGCCTGCCTGGTGGTTGAGAGGCATCATAAAGCCTTGATAAACCCGTAAGTCACCAACACGTTTTAAAGAAGCAAAATGTGTTCTCTAACTTCCAACGCAACTGATATAAGCGGCAAGTTATCAGCGTTTGAAGTTAGGTCGATCCAGGCAGCAAAGTCCAAGAGCAGTTCTTGCCCAAGAATAAAACCCTGTCGTGAGTTGTGGCCCATTTGCCAAGCGTTGCTAGCATCAAAGTTTGGAAAGTGAGAACTGTTTTTAGACTTTCTTGTACCATCCGCCGTGTTTACCCGCACATGAGGTGTAACAGAACCTTCCCGGTATGCATTGCGATCACGTTCAGCAGGGCAAGACAAGACAAGATCAGTAAGACAAGACAGGACAATACATATTAACTCACACTTTAACTAATTACAGAGCTTGTTTTTTCCTTTTTTATTCCAACGTAATATTGGCCAAGAGGAAGCAATCGATTGAAACCTAGATATTTGATCCAGGTTGCGTTGATTTTATTTAAATCGGCATGATTTGTAGTGTTTTAAACTTCTGGGATCAGCGGCCATGCAGATGTATGGAGACCTGTACGTTGCACGGAAGGGTTAATCTATTAGTCTGTCAGCCCCTCATTTTTGAGCTTATACGTTGCAGGCAGTTAACATTTTGTTGTTTTCTAAGTGAAATCAACATGCTTGCCGTCAAGGGTTAACATGAAATCAACGTTTTAAACTATTTAGACCTAAAATCTCCGTTTTTGAGCTTACGCGCTGCGTGGAATGGACAGTTTGCTTGTTTCTAAGTGAAATCAATGTGCTTGCTGTCACCCTTTAACGTGAGATCAACATTTTAACCTGTTTAGGCCTGAAATCGCCGCTTTTGAGCTTACGCGCTGCGTGGAATGGACAGTTTGGTTGTTTTTAAGTGAAATCAAGATCCTTGCTGTCAGGCTTTCACGTGAAATCAACATTTCAACCTATTTGGGCCTGAAATCGCCGCTTTTGAGCTTACGCGCTCCGTGTAATGGACAGTTTGCTTGTGTCTAAGTGAAATCAACGTGCTTGCTGTCACCCTTTAACGTGAGATCAACGTTTTAACCTATTTAGGCCTGAAATCTCCGTTTTTGAGCTTACGCGCTGCGTGTAATGGACAGTTTGCTCGTTTTTGAGTGAAATCAAGATCCTTGCTGTCAGGCTTTCACGTGAAATACACATTTTTACCTATTTAGGCCTAAAATTGCTGTTTTTGAGTTTATACGCTGCATGAAATGAACAGTTTGCTCGTTTTAAAGTGAAATCAACACCCTTGCTGTCATGCTTTAACGTGAAATCACGTAAAGTTAACAGATTTGGCTGTAATTTGAGTGAAATTGACGTCTTTGCGGTCGCGCAATAACGTGAAATGAGTTTAAACGGTTTTAGAAACCTGAAATCAACATCTTAAAGTGCCTATAAAGTAAAAAACAATTGCTGCTTATTTGAAAGGTTTTTCTAAGTGAAGTAGAATGGCATTTTCCTTTTGAGAATATCTTTTTTCTTTTAAGAAACATTTACGTTTTTGTATTATGCAAATGAGGAAAGTGATGACGTCATAGGTGGTTCCACTAAAATAGTACAACACTCAATCAAGAATATCTCCAGAAATATTGGAGCAATGTTCTTCAAACTTGGCACCAGAAACGTACATCACAAAAGGAATAGAATGACACCTACTATGTCGTTACCATAGCAACAATCTCAGTTCCAGTCTCTCTGTGAAAAACCAAATATCCTTCTTTGCTATCTTTTAAAGTGTGACAGAGGGTCTAGCTCGGCACTCAAATGGTTCCCATATTGCCTTAACTATCCCCATTAGATTGTTGTGAGTAGATGATCCTTGTTTAGGATAAAATCTGGGAATTTTAGTCTTAATCAAAACAGGACCAGCGACATAACTGTTGTCATGGCAACGGCACGACGGGTGTCATTTTGCTGCTTTTGTGATGTCCAGTCCTGATGCCAAGTTTGAAGAACACCGCTTTAATATTTCTAGAGATAATCGTGATTGAGTGTTCTACTGTTTTAGTGAAACCACCTATGACGTCTTCACTTTACTCGCAAAAACGTAAATATCTCTAAAACGAAAAAAGATATTCTTAATAGAAAAACGCCATTCTTCTATACTTTAAAAGCCCTTTCAAAAAAGCAGCAATTATTTTTTACTTCATGGGCACTTATACGTTACACATTGATTGTTTTCCGTGCCTCAACACTGTGCTAACTCTAACGTGTCCTGGCCCTAAGCAATAATCCTAACCCTGAATTTTAACTGTAACCCTAACCTGCTTGTTCCGTAACCCTAACCTTCAGCGCTAACCCTAGTTTCGGGCGGTAATCCCTAATCCTAACTCTAATAAAACTGGGAACTCTTAACCCTTAAGGGTTTAAGTCCTTGTGGTGGCGTGATAATGTGAAATCCAAATTGTAACTGTCTGTAAATGACCTGATATCAACATTGTCTAGCTTGTGCATTGCGTGAAATTAAAGTCTTTGCGGTCGCACGTTAACGTGAAATCAAAATTGTAACGGTTTTAACCTGAAATCAACATTTTTTAAGGTTACACGTTGCGAAAGACCAATATGCTGGATTTGAAGTGAAATTACCGTCTTTGCGGTCACGTGCTGACGGGACAGCAAATACAGGGTTTTTTGCATATGTAATATGTCAAAAACGACACAAACTTCAGGGGAAAAAATGCAGAACATTGTTTGACATACGTAAACAAAACTACATGCGAAATTTGGAGCGTTTTTGACAAAGTTCACTTTTGAGTAAAAAACCTAACGCCCTTTTTCCACCAAAGCCTTCAATTTCCCTCTTCATACAGGCTGTATGTTTGGCAATGTTTCATCTACAGTTCACATGTGTCTTCCATCTATTCATTGGATGCAACCTTCACATGTTTTAATTCATCAGATATAAAAATATAAGATAAAATGGCCATTACCAATCTTTGGAAGTATGATTGGCCAAACAACTTTTGCCTTTGATCATGACAACTTTCTGTGACCTCAAAAAAAACACATTGGTAGTGAACTTAAAATTGGCTTTGTGAACGTGGCTCTTAATATGTTTCATGCGTTAGAGTGTTACTTTCATCAGTAAAACGTTAGTCATGTTTCGTCCCCAGTCCTCCTCCTCTTTGCGGCAGCATTCAAGCTGAATCAAACTATGTGGCTCAACAAGGAGATCATGTAAGATAACATAGAATGTCTCATACAGAATTATCAATCCAATTGACCGATTTCGATGTATTAAAATTCAGCCTAGAACAATAGACCTCACTACGAGGCTCTGGGGAATAACTACAGAGTTTGTGGGGTTTATTCCTCAGACTGCCTCGTTTTGAGTTCTATCGTCCTGGGCAGAATTTTAATATATCGAAATTGGTCTATTGTGTAAACATTCCATTTTTTACGATAACTGCAGAAATTCACAGCTACTACTATCCATCTCAGACGTCCGTGGACAAGGGCTTTTTTTCGGCTCGCTTCAGGGACCGTTGGTTTTTGCCCGCGGTTAAAAAATTCTGGTCACGTGATAACATTTTTCCGGCGCTGTGGCTTGCAAAACGCTAATGACGTGATGCCATTTTGATTGTTCCCGCCAGCGGCCGCTAAAGAGAAAACCGCGAGTTGAAGAGATGTTGAAAACAAAGACAGGTCGAAGTTATATCCCAGGAACAGCATTGTCTGAGGACATTAGACGAGGCATTATAGACACAATTGTGCAAAACGGTGGAGGCCATGTATCTGTTTTTTTGGGGGGCAGTTACTCTGATGTTGCGAGGAAATTTAATGTAAGCAGACAGTCTGCAAAGAATGTGTGGAGAAAATTTATTGACAGCAGAGAAATTGGTCCTCGAGACAAGAAAGGGGCTCAAAATCCCCCAAAGTTGTCTGGAACTGAATTGGAAATTATCGAATTTCTGAAACGAGATTCACCATCGATGCCCTAATCGAAGATTTACAGTGTAGTACATTCTTATTGCGCTGTTCCCGGTGGAACTTCAAAGGGTGCGATAAGTCGCGCCATTAGAAAGAGGATGTCATGTGGTCCAAAGACTTGGAAGCGAACCTCAAATCGGCCAATAAACAAATTTTCGCCTGAGAACGTTAATTATTGCCAAGACGTTCTTGATTACATGTCCACCGTTGATTCTTGCAAAATAAAGTGCTTTGACGAGGCTGGCTTCAAAATGCCTGATGTTGCAAATCGAAATTATGGCCACTCCGCTCTTGGTGAGCCATGTATTGAAGTTAAGAGATACATGGACGCACCAAATGTGACACTTCAAGTTCTTGCTGGTGTGGAAGGAATTTTGTACGCTAATACAGTGGATGGGGCAACAACTACACTTGATTTTTTTGAATTTTTTCGGAGAGGCATCAAATAATTTCTTACCAAACAGAGAGCCAGTTTTTCGTTATGGAGACCATATCCTGCTAGACAATCATGCGACCCATCACAATGAAGGGGGATATGCTTTGGGGTGGTGGATGGATCAGCACGACATGGAAGTTGTTTATTTGCCAACATACTCACCAGAATTTAATCCTATTAAGCTAGCTTTCAACAAAATGAAAACCGTTGCAAAACAGGAGAACATTCGCCAGTCGTTTCATCGAAATATCCATGTCGGAGTGTACAAATATGTTGAGTAAATAACAGAGCATGACATGCGAGGGTTTTACAGACACAAAGGATATATCGCTATTTGATTTTCACTACTACTTCAAGTACCTTCCATGTGTAGTTCATTGTTTGCAGAAATGAGAAAGGACTGAAAGGTAAAACCCTTAGCATGCTCGTGTACGTTGTCCGCCATTATACACTCTTTTTCTTATCAGAACCTTTTAAACTCATTTATTGCGAAGCAATGGATGCGTTTTTGCGGAGAGGGGCAAAACGGCGTTATCAGAAATCTGCGTAGACGGAAGTGACGTAACAAATTGGTTAGATTTGAGCAGCCGCTGACCAAGTAGCTAACTTGCCACGAATAGCAAACATCACCTTCTGGCCCCAGTTGTTCAAAGGCTGGATAACTCTATCCACCGGATGAATCACTATCCAGCGGATAAGTGTTGACAAAACAAATCACGCTATCCGCTGGATAGTGATTTATGCGGTGGATAGCGTTATCCACCTTTCGAACAACTGGGGCCTGGATGATTGCAAAACACCGCGATATATTTTTTTAAATATTTCTTTTTTTCTCCGAAAATGAGCCCGCGTATGTACCCTTCATTCCATCTCGCGTTACGTGCCCGAGAAGGCAGCCACATTTTAACGAATGTTGTCCACGCCGACACCGCCAGATGGGATGTATACTTAGTTGATACATAGAGTGAATTTAGTTGGAAATGTTGAAAAATTCTAGAATTTGTGGAGCCCAAACTGTTTCGAGATGTTCGTCGGATTCGTTGGCCTCCATCACGGGCTCAAGGAGTGCAAACTCCTCAGCTCAAGCCAGCCATTGTGAATTTTGATTTCCAGCTTTTGCGATTTCTGGTGAGTAAATATTGCTTTCTTTAAATGTTTGAATTTGCTTTGAGCAAAACATACAGCCCACACGTTAAATCGAAACGACCCAGAACTAAACTAAAGTCTGTTTCAGACTAGAAGTCCAGAAATAATCGCCAGGTTTACGATCCCTTTGTGACAATTGCTATAAAGCTCCATTCATTAATATTTACAATATTTATGAAACGGCTAGTTCCATTGAAATGCCAAATGACTACTTTTGCGTTATAACAATGGCCCTAAGTCGAATCTATCAGTAACAGATGATATCCTGAAATGCATAAAGTGGAATGGTATCTGTACTTCGTTTCTGATTATCGTCGCTCGTGTGTTACACGCGTAGACCCAGATCGATCAGGCAAAACAAGACATCAGGTTTAATGAATCTAACCATGATACCAAAACTGACAATTTTAAAAGCTATGCAACATTTGGTGACCATTGTAATCAGCCAAATGGGGTCGGAATGCAGGTAAATAATCAATTTAGTACCTTAGATTGCTAGAAATAGAGTTGATCAGAGTTATCTGCAGTGTGTTTTCTTTCACTCAAGACTCTTGTCCTGCTAGGCCCGGGTCAACTAAAAAGGGATGTGCCCTATTTCTGGTATCTTCCAAATTATTTTTATTTAGATCTTTATCATTTTTTATCTTTTTAATTTCAGGGGCAGCAGTTAATGTTACATCTACTGGATTATTTCTTATTTAATAGTAAAAAAAGTAATAAGTAATTATTATAAACAATGATACACTAGTCAAATGAATAATGACAATGACATAGTCATTATGACTGTCTCTTATTCCTTGAAATATAAAATATATTGGTACATATAATACCACTACAACCTGGACTAATACACACTGAAATACTGTTTTGAGAAATTTCCACCACCAGAAATCAAGACTGACACTTGAATAAAGTGATTTATTTAGTGTTAATGAACTGTCAGACTACCTAATATCTTTGTTGTGAAACTTCTTCACCACCATTTTGGAATTATTATCAGGTTAAACTTTTGTTAAATATTAAGAGTTATTTGAGTTAATGGTATGTGACCAATCTGAACAAAACTTACCATCAAGCATATTTGCTAACCATTTGCACAAATCGTTGACAAGAAAACTTTTCTGTGTAAATGATACACAACCCAAATTTGCACAGTGCTGTGAACAAGACATTTTGCTCTTGAATATCATAATATGATAATATGTATTTATTGGACTTCAAGTGGCACAAGCCTCAATAAAACTCCAAGAGACTACGTTATAGCTAGTAATATATAAAGTAAATGATCAGTTACGTCTGTGTACTTGTATGCTTCTCTCCGTCCACTCAACCTTCCCACCGTGGAAGCAACCAAACTAACAAAATAGGCTTAATATGATGCACGTGATATAGAATATTCTCCTTTAGTTTCATTCAGACCTGTATTTTTTGTAACATGGTACATGTTTAAAACAGTTACATAAGCTTTCTCAAGGTTAACTGATAAATGGTGCACTAATCACTCACATTTTCTTTAAATACAATATCATACATAAACTGTAACAAGCAAACAGTGAGTGAGGCTTTCACTTCATTTAGACGACACAATATTTGCTAAACAATGAACTCAAATGCTTGACAACAAAACATACAGAATGATGCTATATTGTCCTAATCTATTGTACACAAATGATTCTTTTACCCAATCAATCAATTGTAAGCCTGCTGATAGCTAAAATACATGTCAGGAAGAAGCTTGATGCTTATTGATGCACCACCAACATTGTTAAACACTATAATACACAATAAACACTTAAGTCATTTCATGGCTAAGAGCATGAATGAGTTGGCTCATAAGAGCCCTTTGATTTAGAATGAGATAAACCAAAATTTTTACTAAGGTATTAAGAACATGCCCATGTTGAGAGTCAGTTAAGAGCGTCTTTATCTTTCTTATTAGTATATTTTTACGAGTAGCATGAAGGTAAAAAAAAAATCTTCCTCGGGGCATCAGAGAAAGCTGCACAATCAACTTACTTGATGGCACATCACGACAAACAATGCACTTTGATAGGTTTCCTGGTCATTTCCACATTGATTTATTGAATTACAATACCAAACAACTTTAACAACATGTTGAGAACGTTTTCATGTTGAAATCGCAAAAAAATAAGAACGTTCAGCCTCAGCAGTAGAAATGTAAACTGATTTCAGTTCAGAATGTGTGGCACCAGCCGTCTGGGAGTTCAGATTCCTTTGCTGATGTTTGTTTGCTTTTTTTTAATGGACTTTATTTAACTAGAATTATAATTTAGAGATATAATAAAGAATTGACATTATGTTCGAAGCGTTTATTGCATATGTGTTGACATAAACGTGTCGGGTTGAATAACTCTGGTTGCAAATGGTCGCGTAATAAACAGCGGCAATGGCAAACTTTCAATTGGATTGTTTACATTCTCATTGTTTCTGCGGAACTGAATCGCTTTTCGTTTGGGGCTCCCTTTTTACTGTAAAGAAAATGATGAATCAAGCGAATATTTTTTAACCCTTCAGGCGAATTCCTGATAAGTAATTAGTTCAAACCTTTCATTTCTCATCTTTCCTTCTTCTGGACTTTGACAAAGGCGGGAAAAACATGAGACAGGCAGTCCACTTTGCGACCACGGGAACAACTAAAATGACAGCGCCGCAAAAATGTTATCACGTGACCAGAATGTTTGAACCGCGGGCAAAAACCAGCGGTCCCTGAAGCGAGCCGAAAAAAAGCCCTTGTCCACGGACGTCTGAGATGGATAGTATGACAATGTTACATGACGAAATTTATGATCAATAACACCACAGACGCATGAAAAACTGACGTCAATTTGTTAATCTTTGCATATGGCTGGCCCCCCCCCCCCCCCCGCATTTTACCGGTCTTAATTGCAATATGTTCCCTGTCTTTTTTTCCTGTCCGTGCCTTCTCTACTGATTACTAGTTCTTCTTGTCGTAGGTTGCTGCCCGTGTCCGCACGCCTGATGGTGAAGAACAGTTGATCTTAGCGGAAATTGTCTCTTTCAATCCGTCTTCAAATAAGTACCTTTTCTGAGTCTTTGAACAGTATCGGGGAAGTCTGAGTGCTTTTATTGTTTAGTGGGTTGAAGTACCATGCGCAATACGTCAACAAGGATATATGTGGTAAAGTAAACGTGGAGCTAAATTCTCAACAGACTAAGACCCAGAAAACGAAGCTAACATATGTTCGTCTGAAGTCAGATGTTTGCACCGTTTTGCTCGTGGCACTTGTGCGATGAAATTTATGATAAGGTTCAAAAGATCAGAAACACGTTAGGTACTTTTTCGATGTCGAAAGCTTTCATCTGTCGTGTGCTTGTTGGGTTTGCTTGGCGACTTATTACATTGAAACCTTTTCTATTTTCTCGTAAAACTCTTCCGAGTTTTTGTAAAAGTTCCATACATGTTTTCCATATCCTTGACTCAGTTTGTAAGATACGATGTTGACGACATTGACGAAGAAGCTGGAAGAAATGGCAAAGAGTAAGTAAAGGTGATCTGTACTGACTAAAAAGTAAATTACCAAAAAAGTCCATCACTTCACGCTTAGAGAAGCGAATGAATGAACATGGACAGGATATCGACAGATCAGGGAAGGTCTGGGAATACTTTTTCCGGGAATTTCTTGTCGAGACCGGGGCTGAGTATTGTTGATAACGACTGTTTCAAAATATTCAGTACAGATTTAATACTTCTATAAAATTGGCTTCTTTTCGTGCATTTGATCAGTTAGAGTCAGTGGTGAGGTCGGAGTTTCTTGTTTTGTTCAGGGTTCGGGAAACGATAACGCGATGTAGGAGTGAGCATTCGGCGTTGTAACAGAGATATAGTCACCTTCCACATAAAAGGTTCACTGTGCGCTCAGTAAAATGATCCTTTTCATGGTTAGTTACATAACGGGAATGCAGGCATTTTCGGGTTAAAATTACAAAATAGCCCGAAATTGCCTTACGTGCTAGATTCTGTTGTACAACAAATAAACGAAGTTTAAGGTCATTTGGTACCCTTTTGCGCATGTGCAACAATTTGATTTCTCATCCGACGGAACAGTTTTCATAGTAGTTAATTGTGAAAAAATCCTCCTCCATGGACCTCGCGAGGCGGGTGAAAATAGTAATACCGATATTGAAGAACTGTTTAGTCATCCATGAAAGATTTAAAAGTCGTATTTTGTGTTTTGAGTTGAATGCCGTCGAGAAATACAATGTTATCGAGAGGGTTTTTGAAGCGGCTAGAGACGAAAGTTACTCACCTCGCAGCCGTCTTGTTCGGAAAAAAAAGAAAAAACGAATAAAAGATGCAAGGGCAAGGACGAAAATCGGAAATGTATATATATATTGCTGCAGATATGCATGCAAATTGGAAGAAAGTAAAGGGTATGTGCTTGTAATCAACGGACACGGCCTTAACACAACATAAACATGATAAATATTTTTTACAAACAAAAGGCCAAAAGTCGGCGGATAAGATGTTCGAAAGGCACGTGCAACTCTAAGCTGACTCGCGGCGAGTTCGTGGCGCTGGTGATAGTATTACGGTTTCTATTGGTTAAAAAAGTGGTGTCAATCAAGATCGCACATGCGCTTTATCGTGACAATGGCCCTTAAACCGTGATAAAGGCTTTTCTTTTTTCCAATTGTCCATAATGGACCACTTTCGATATAATAATATTCAGCCTAAAACAATAGACCTCAGTGCGAGGCTCTGGGGAATAAATACAGAGTTGGTGGGGTTTATTCCCCCGAGCCTCATTCTGAAGTCCATTGTTTGAGATTGAATCTTAATATATCGAAGTTGGTCTATTCCCTCCCCATATTGGACACAAACAATTGTTGTGAAATTCTCTTTGGAATATGCAGTCCTCCCAAGAGTATTTCATAACAATAGTTTATGCTAAACTTTGGGGGCAAACAGAGGGAATTATGGGCAATTGGAAAATAGAGAATTGTTGAGGGTTTCTGTTTGCTGTTGTTTGTAGACGCCATCACTTGAGTCGGAGACGTGTAATACCGCTGCCCAAGATGAAAGCTAATCCAGTGACACACCCTCAAGCTCTCTTTCAAACAGATCAGGTAAAGTATAGCATCGACGGCCCCTGCAGTTAGAACCATAACGTTCTATGTACATAAAGAACTTCGGAAGAAATCTTTCTGGACTCCTTGTGTTTGCTAAGGATTCACTCCGTAAGAACTTCATTGTCTCAAATTCACAATTTGAAACTCGACACAAATTAACATGTACTGCTTTATCCGTAGATTGTAATGGCGCTGTACCCACAAACCACATGTTTTTACAAGGCGGTTATTCATGAACCTCCTGCAAGGGTAAGTAAGTACCATTCCCGAACTAAAGCAGTCACACCTGATATGTGCACAGGGATGATGACAGGGATATCACATCTCAAGGACACTGCATTGAATGTTGGTCTAGCCCAAGAAAAAAAAGTGATATTATGAAAAGAAGTAAGGAAAAATCATCTATGGACAGAAGGTATTCAAAGGTCTCGAGGACTGACTGATATTTGCCACCCAACTTGGATAAACTTAGGGCCGCTTCATCTGAGTGCGGTTAACCGGGCTGGCTCAGTTTCCGATATCTCGCCTCGCCACTGTTTTCTTCCCAAAAATTCCCATATGCATGTGTTCATACGAGAAGCCGGGTTGGCCCGGTTACCGACGTCTCGGAAGGAGATCTCGGTAACCTGGACAAAAATTTTCCCATATGAACACTCCCGCCCGGGTGACCGGGACGAAACGTTTTTGAGAAAATAGCGTCGCTTTCTCATCATAGCGTCCAAAATGACGTAATTTTTGCCTTGTACGTGTTTCCTCTTCAGACGTACGCGAATTAGCGTTATAAGTCAGTAAAGTTACAAGAGTTCACAAAGCTACGATAGTCGCGAAAAATACAAGTTTACGTTCCACTATTTTGGTTTTGTTTCTTGAATTTCATTCCGGTCGACCGGAGTGAAATTTTCCATCCGAACAGAAAGCAAAATTCGTCCTGGTAACCAAGCCAACCCAGTTACAAGGATCATATATACAGAGGCCCCAAGTCTATCTGTAAGGACTGTACGTGTTCCTGACTGAGGAATCTACCAAAATGCTGCTTCCAATAACACGCCTTTTTATTATCATGACAGCCTCAAGATGACTACTCAGTGTCATTTGAGGACACTTCTTACGCTGATGGTTTCGCTCCACCTCTCAATGTGCCACAGCGCTATGTCGTGGCCTCCAAAGAAACAAAGAAAAGGTAGCTCCGACAACACCACCTGAAGGCCACTCAAAGAGATGCTTTACTCCTTATTTTACTATCGGGAGATTCTTGGAAGTAAACTTCTCTCTCGATCCGGGATTAACCCGCTTTAACCCGCTTTAACCCGGATTAAATCTTTATCCGGTCGTTATCTCTCTTGTAGCACAACTGAGAAGCTCTAGGAAGAACTGAACCAGCAATGTTTGACTGTAATAAAAAATCATTGTCATAAAAATGTAAGCTAAAGGAAATATCCTCACCCGTACACTTGTTAAGTGAGAATGTTTGAGGTCAAGAAATTAAACTAAACCAAGGCATTTAGCAGTGTGATTTCCAGAGCTCTTACCGATTCCTTGTTTCTCTCCAGGGCTTGGGCCTTAGTTTTGAACTCGGGTAGGGGCCAGAGTTCGTTTTCCGAAGCATGAAGAAACAAGGCACCTCACTATCTCACCGTGGTGAGATGCCAACCTAACACCAGGCTACACTCCTATTTTGTCTTCCAAACTGCCCCCAAAAGTCGCTGGTACCCATTCATGTACTCCCGCGTGGACTGCCGTGGGAGTTTGCCAAAAATATCACAATTGGAAAAACGTCGACAGGACCTTGGGGTTGAATTGTATTCTCAGTTATTGACCAAGCTCATGCGGTCAAGATGGCTGGATATTGGCCAAGTATTTTATTTGTTTTGGCGTGTTCACTGACTT
Source organism: Catalaphyllia jardinei (assembly GCA_022496165.2). NCBI lineage: Eukaryota > Metazoa > Cnidaria > Anthozoa > Scleractinia > Caryophylliidae > Catalaphyllia > Catalaphyllia jardinei. Next base: position 17,164,276 of record CM042753.1, read on the forward strand.
CGACTCTGTCTCGGTCCATCACGTAAAAACAAAAAGAAAAAGGCCAATATCCAGCCATCTTAAAACAAGGCCATTATTACGCGTTATAAGGCTTGTGTTTATAACCGAACTAACGCCAACTCTGATTGCTATTATAGCGAAGATATTTGTTTACAAACATTGCTTTTGTTATTTAAATGATGGAAGTGTTAAACAAAAGAACTCTTTGTTTCACCAGCCAATAGTTCTCTGGTTGGCATATTAATAACAATAGGTGACGTCACTGATATCTTTGCTATTCTCCCGTAATGCCCGCGGTCCGATTACGGACCCGCAAAGACAGAGCAAAAAGCCATACAATAAACGACTTATTAACCTCGAACGCTCACCTACCGCTCGATCAATATGGCATGGTCTCGGTCTGACGTTTTCCCGTTAAGACCTCACTCTTGGCAAATAAGTAGTTAATCTTGAAAACAAGCTTGATCAATAAAGGATTTGTAATATGGGATTACATACAATTTTTTTTGGGAGACACAATGCGTAATCCAGAAAAGACAACATAGCGCCATCTTGCCCGCCGTATAAACTTCCTTTGAAAGTCAAGAGCTCCGCCGTCATGGTCGGCGCAGCATCTCGGCAGAAGGAAAACGCTCCTGAATTCTTGAGTAACGAGGGTTGTGACGTTAAGAGCATGGTATATTATTACAAATCGGTTTAGGGGAATCCTTGTTTACAATATTTGCCTCATTAGCATAAACAATTCAGTTTCTGAAGGAGCTATAAATAAATCAAAACTGAATATTGAAAGATCATAGTACGATTAACTCTGCCAATGAATATGAGCCTGATGTATTGAATACTTTTTGTGTAACACGGGTTTAAAAACTCAAAATTTAAAGTGCACCTAACACCAAAATTTTTTTTCGATAAAACAGTGAAGCTTATTTTGTTGAGTAATCTGGCGCAGAAATTTTTTGATTTGGTTTGAAGCGAAGAAACGAAGAAAGCGATGGGTCGACTTCGTGAAAGGGGAATGTGCAAAAGCATTTATACAGGGTTCGTACCCTTTTTCAGAAACAAATTTCCAGGACTCAAATTGATTTTTCAAGGGCTCTTAAATTCACATTAACCCCAACACTCCCAAGTTCTCAATGTTAATTCTCCCCACTGCCTTCCATACACTTCATATTTTTTGGTTGAGTTCAACAGATTTCCAGAACTTTCCAGTCCTGGAAAATGCCATAATAAAATTCCAGGACCCCTACGAACCCTGTTTATATTAAGAGCCGTCTAGGAGTTCGTTGATCTGTTTTGTGCATTTCAAATCAGATAATTTCGTTTGACGCCTGGATTTTTAGGAAAAGGAGGGGATTTTGCTGACTCCTTGGCTTAATTAAGCAAGACGAATTTGGTAAAAACCGCTTTTCTACCGATTTATGCAGCCGTTGTTGTATCTAATCTGAGAAACAGCAGTCAGTCGGCGTAGCCGATAGAGACAGAAGGCAGGAGAATAGTGAGCGAATTTTTTCTGGGCAAATGTTGCTTGATATGTTTAAGTTTCCTTCCTTGGTCAATTCTTAATTTGAAAGAGGAATCTGGGAGGGTAATTTTGGCAGAACTCAATTCCTTTCCGGCGAAGTCATGGTGTGAACAAACACACTGATTTGGAAGATTCATCGTTTAGCAAGATTTGGCCATGAGGGAGACATTCAAGCAAGGAAATACTGAGAATGGGTATGTAAAGAACCCCTGAACATCCAAAATCTTCAGAACAAGATCAGTCTTGAGTCTTGACAACCTTCTAACTCACTGCAACAATAACATTCTTTCACGTTTGAAGGGAAGCGACGCTACAATAATTATTTCCACATGTTTGCACGTAAAGAATACAAACACTGTGTCAAGAGATAGTCAGTTCATATGCAGATCACGTCGAGAACGCATTAGTTTAAATAATTCTAAGAAAGTGAATGGACTTGACTGTTGTTTTCAAAGGTATATTATGCGAGATAGAAGGTGCGAAACAAATCACGCGCTACAAATCTTTATATCTTATTACTCTTTGACTTCTACATATCTTTGCCTTCGAGTCTGTCCTTCAGAGCTCGAATTCTTTGCTAGCATCCACCTCCTTGTATTTGGTTGTCTTTCCTTAGTTGGTCAGAGGCTGGGCAGCTGGGTGCTCAGCAAAAGACTAGTAAATAAATCAGCTTGGTCGCCATCGAGTGAAGTCCTACTTCATGTCTTCAGCGATATCTTCTGAGTCAAAAATCATTTTGGAATCCGATGAAGTAGAGGACATTTTTACTTAAAACAGAAATCTGTTGACTGTGGAGTCCCAGCGAAAAACTTGTGCGTCAAAATGGCTCCTATTCTCATGCAAAATAGAAGACCTGACTGGGACAGCCGAAGTGTTTGTTCTCGATTTAACTCTCCCGAGATTCCCCATGCGCGGTCGCGAACCATTAGAAACTCGGCTTTGACGGGGCATAAAAATTCCAGGATTTAACCAAATCAAAAAATTTTCGCGCCAAATTACTCCACAAACTAAGCCTTATTATTTTAGCGAAAAATTGTTTTTGGTGTTAGGTGCACTTTAACAAAGAATGTATGAGCTCATTAGCGCTTTTGCCACCCAGAAATTTTGCAGTTTTTGAAAGACAATTTCTCCTTCAATATTACATACAAAGAGCTAAGAATTTCAGCCTGTATTAAGTTTTGCTAGCTCTTTAGCTGTCTGGAGAAGTGTAAACGGGCGAGAGAAAAAATCGGGCGAAGAAAAGTCAAGAACGAGGAAAAGAGCCCCAGGGCTCTTCTCCTCGTTCTTGACTTTTCTTCGCCCGATTTTTTTGTCGCCCGTTTACACTTCTTCCCGCCCCCACTAACTGCCCCTGGGTCTCCGAGGATGGAGTCAATTCATATCTAACATGTTTACTTCTGTAAGCAAAGCCGTATGAAAATGAGCAAAAATGTAAACAATGACTTCAGCATGAATCCCCCTATAAACAAAGTTTTTCATCAAACTGTAAGTCAAAGACTAGACACCAACGTAGACTGTCTTTATAGCCTTAGTTTTATTTATTTCAAAAAGTGGCACTTCTAATTTAACTATAATTTACAATACAATGTCAATCACTCTTTATCATTCAGATATCTAATCGATAAAATATAAACATACATATTAACAAGACGAATGCTTTGTACCAGCTTTGTCTTGATACGAGGCGAAGTTCTAACGGCACAGTGTTAAATATTGTGTTCATCGCTCGTATTCGAAGAGTCAGCCAGCTCCCCGTCATCTCCATCATCACTTAAGGGTTCGTAACTATCTGAAAGAAGTGGGGTTGGTTCTTGTGACCTGGGTAACAGTGACGCGCTGCTTGGGCTAGAGCCTTGGGCCATATTGACCGCCAGAGACTGAGGAACAGGCGAAGAACGAGCACTGCTGGATGCAGAGCCAACGTTGATTGACAAGGTAGAGTAAGGGAAAGGGGTTCCCTTGGACGTCATTCTCGCTGCTAAAGACAATGAAACAACTGGCGAGTATTGACTTTCGAGTGAAGGCCACGGTGGAAGGGGAGAAGTGCGGTCACCCTGTGACTCGTGGTTGGGTGATTCAGGCGGAGCGGGAGAAATAGGGATCATATTAATGTAACAGTCCGTATGCAATGTGACTTCTTGGCTTGAAGAAACTTTATCTTCAGTTGAAGTGCCCACATCTTCACATGTTAGTGTGCTAGAAACGCGTACTGTGTCTGAAGGTGACCCCTGAGAGGGTTCCACGGTCGGTTCGTCCTCGGATTCTGGAATCTCTCCCTCCTCTATTTCCTTACTTTGTGAGGTGGGATGCTCGTGATCAGTTATTGAATGTGATTCCTCCGAATACCAGCTGGATTGTCGTATATCGATAGCCTCATCGGCCAAACCTGAAGTAACATTTTTCCCCGAAGACAAATGTTCGTGTTCTGACCTGCTACTCTCCTGTGAGGACGGAATCTCTCCTGCTGAAAGTGTATCGTCTGGGTGATGGACTCCTTCATCCGGACTTAAAACGTCACTTGGCTCTTCTGGTTTCGGTGATGCAAGGTGACCCATGTCTTTCATTTCCCTCTCAAGCTGCATATCGTCACAGACTGAGCCCTCCTCAGAGGGAATATGCGTGGAGCAGCCATTTTTTATGTCAGGTGAATCTACCCCGCCAGGCAATGGAAAATACTCACCAATAAAAGTAGCGTATGGTACTTGCTCACCATCATCAGAAACACAATCCACTGCTGAACTAACTTCGGGATGATGATTTTCTGATGGAGAGCTGTAGGTGTCTGGCTCAGTGAGAAATTCATGTTCCGCGGATCTCTCTAATGCATCAGCTTCATTGATGTCTTCGTCTTCCTGGTCTGCTTGATCTACCGTGGAGGATACGCCACCTTCTCTTTTTATCTTAGAGGTACTTGGGCACTCATAAACGTTTTCCTCTTTTCCCAGTGCCCACGCTGATTGTTCATTGGTTATATCTAGCAAAACTTCACCCTGTGCTTGAGCAGCCGAGCTGTCCCCTTCAGCTATCGAAGCAACATCGTCCTGAACATTGTGACCACAATTGTCAATGCTCTCTAAAGAAGGAGAATGCACGCTTCCATCAGGTCTAAGGTTAGCGGAACTGTCGGGAGTGATTTGTAGGCTTTGTTGATCTGATGAGTCCGCCCCCGATACAATTGCTGCCTTATCAGTTTCACTGCTTCCAACCAGACCGTCCTCACTTGAATCTACCCTCACAGCGTCGTTTACCTGTATACTACGAAACTCCTGAGCAGGTAATGCTTCTGACGAATCGTTCTCCATGACAAGTTTACTGGGAGAGCCCTTTGAAGAGTTGCATTTTTGATCTGCAACTGCATCCGTTTCTTCTCTTGTTTCCTGACCATCAGACATTTCCATTTCTCGTTCTCCCTTTGCATCCGCATCTGGGTTTTCGAGAATTTCTTCAGTCTCTTTAACAAACGTAGAAGTAGTTGGAGAATCCACTGTCGGTTCCTCTGTGCTTACATCAAATACCTGCAAACTGAGAGGTCCAGTGCTTGTTACCTCCTGAAGTACGCCTTTATCTTCGTCATCAGAGTAGTCTCTTGAAGAACTTGGAACATTCGTATCATCGGCAGAAGCGTGGCCAGTATCAGCTGTATCATTACTGTCACTTGGGACGCGTTCATGTTCGTCGGCCTTTCCATCGTCAGAGCTGCTGTCGGATTGAGTACCTGATTTCACTGTTGTACTTGGAAACAACTCATCACTGCTTTCAGAAGGACCTTCTGACTCCTCGGCAGATAAAGTTTCACTATCACTAGCATCGTAGTATGGCGATTGAACATTAATCTGAGAGCTTCTAGTCAGAGCTCGTATCCGAGGATGTAAAGTGGCAGAGGACGAATGTACCGGAGGTACGTCATCTTCAGTCGCCTCAACCCCTTCATCACCTTCCTCTGTCTCGCTGCCAAACGCATGTTGTGAGATCTCTACTCTTGCTGACGACTCATGCTGTGGCAAATAGAAATTTTCACTGTGGGAACCGCCTTGTGATTCTCGCTGGAAGGAGTATATCGTTTGGTTCACTTGCCAGATTTGTTTCTCCTTTTGGTCAGCGTTCGCCTTTTGGTCTTTTGATGAACATTCAGGTTGAAGATGTGGAGGTGCATTTTGATATTTTTTTGTCTCTGATGTCCGCGATCTTGAAATTTCATTTACTCTTTTTTCTTCTTGTTCCGTGCACAAAGAACTTGATGATGTCGCTAAAGTTGGGAATTTCTCACATTGGTGTACCCCAGTAGAGGGTGCCTGGTAAGGATGAACGTGGTGTCTCGATGGAGGGCGCCCCTCGGCATTACCAGAGTCGACATACGTTATTGTTTCAAAAATAGTCCTTACTTTGGCTTGCCCAACTACATGTGGTGACAAGGGACGATTTTTTGTAATGTCATCATCAACCTTTTGTGAGGAAGCTGGTCCTAATTCGGGGAAATGCACACCAAATTTCCGCTGAAAGTCCACGTCAACACTTTGCATCCCCTTTTGGAACGGTCCTCTAGATACACTATGCTCTAGATCGGGCCTTCTTAAAAGAGACATGTCTTCTAGGTTAGATCTTGTTTTTCTCGTACTGTCAGCCTCACGTTCTGGACTCCTCAAAGCTGGCGGCACCGTAGGCACAATGCCTTTAATCAAGGGAGGTGGACCTTTAGGGCTGGTTCCCTGTGGCGAGACAGCTGAAGTGGGACTTATAGCTGGGCGAGATATCAGTGGAGGAGGACCTTCAGGGCTCACAGATGCTCTTGTCGATCGCGTTCCAGGTGGCGATATAAGTTTACTTGGACTCCGAGACACTGACGCATTTCCGTGACCTGAAATAGAGATGCTGATTGGAGTAGAGCTGGAAGTACTACTGCCTTCTTGTAAGGGCCTCATGCCAGTGATGGGCATGAGAGGTGGAAGTTTGGGAACACGTCCAGTGGTAATTCCATATCGGAGAGTGCTAGAAACTCCTGGTGATGTTCTGGAGGGACTAGGAGGAGGAGATGCAACTGTTGGAGGTGATACCATACCAGTGTGTCCACCAAGTCCTGCACTAGGGGAATCATACGTCTCTTGCAATTCAGTGGTTCCTTTCTGTGGTGTATGCTCTTCAACGGGGACATCAACTTTCCTGGCTGCTGCAGCAACATCAACTAAAGTGGCAAAAGCAGACATCGGTAGTGCCTCTGCTGAAGGGCCTGCCTTCTCTTCTCTAGTCCGTTCCTTACTTCCTTGGCCCGTTTCATCTCCTATTATGAATTCATGGTCTGCACCCCTAAAAGGCTTCTCCCTGCCAGAGAATTTACTACTAGGCACCAAAACAACAGGCTGTGGATCAGGGAACTTTTGACTAACTCCTTTGGCTCCTGTTAAGTCTGGAATCACAGCAGCTCGATTACGCATCTCGGACACAGAGGTTGGCCTTGAAGGTTTTCGTGAAAGGTAGTTTCCTACTGGAGGAGAGACAGCTTTCGCTGCTTCAGCTTGTGTAGCAATCTGCGGTTTTATCTCAGGGGAAATAGTAAGTGGACGTTTGGCTGGATCCTTTGGTGACTGACTTGGAGGAGGAAACTTTGGTAACTCACCAGGGGATACCACCTGTTCAGGCATTCCTGGCGCATGCATATGCCTCGGCAGTTTAACAACAAAAGGGTTTGCTAACTCTTGCTCTGAGATGTCATTTTGACGTCTAACTGGCACATCGTGTGAATGATGTAGAGCGCGTCTCTCCTCGCTCAACGATACAGGATAGCGGTGATCACAACCAGTCATTTGTTGATATGTTGGCATAATGGACCTCACACTTGGCAAGGAATAGTATGCAGCCCCTTGTGGATATTGGTGAGTATAAGCGCCACTGAGTTTCAAATGACTTGGCAGATCTTCACCGTTCACACTCTGTGGAACAGATATTTGATGTACCCCAACGGGAACCAAAAATGGATGTTCAGAGTGGTGGTGAAAACTTGCCATTGGATGACCAACGTGAAACGGATAACCATAAGGTGGAGGCGTTGAACTCCTAGCTGGATGCGGGTGAACGTGAGGTTGATGGTGAGCTTGCATCGCCATCAATGCATAAGGCTGACTGGGATATTCTCCACCACCGGGAAACTCTCGAGACGCTGAAACACAGACATTACCAAGAGCTTTGAACTTCCGAATTGCCTCATTTGTCTCGTAATCCCTTAGTTTAGGATCAGGTTGCCTTGGAGGTAGGTAGGTATCTTCCTTTCTCTTTTGCTCGATTTTCTCGGTCACATCCACATTACTTGTCTCTGCTAGAGCATACCTTGCCATAGCTTGAAGGGTGGCGCGAGCAGATGATGATCCTAGGGCTATGCCTGGTGATCTCGCTGTTGGCCTCGCAATTTGTACTTCCCTATCCCTTGTCAAATCAACAGTCTCTACCACTGGCACTCGCTTTTCCCTTTCCCCACCTTTGGGGTCTACTGGCGTATGCGCGTGTCTTGCCTTATCTCTACCAACAGTGGTTTCCTGCCTCACATGCACATGGCGATCATGGTGGGCTTCAGTGTGCGACGAGCCCTCCCTCGAACGAGAAGGTACTGGTGCCAAATCATGTGCCATAACATACTTCTTGTCACGTGAAGATGACATTTGTATAAGTGGTGGCGGAGGGTTCAGTGTTTGCTGACGACTAGCCAGATTGCCTGGTGGAGTAGCACTTTGTTGTGGCCGTAATTCAGTATGGCTAATAACACGGTTGCTGGACGAAAGTGGTAGACTTTGTGGTCTCACTGGTTCAGTCAATTGTGGCATGTGCTCCGCTGAAGATGTAGGACCTAGAGGCAACACCAAAAAATAAATGGTGACGGCTTTTTTGGGGCAAAGCTGATTGTAACAAAACTACAGCAGTATAATTGAGATCAAACTAATCATAGTGCCATTTATTAAAACCTCACATACTACCGTAGAATTCAGAAAGTAACGGCCTTCATTACTTTAGGATTTAGCACGCAAAAGGGGCCGCAACTTTCGTGTAACAGTTATCTTTGGCTGGTTAAAAGACGTTTGTATGGTAACAGTAATTTTAGACAAAGCAGACGCATACTTCATGAAATAAAAGGTTCCATTTACCTAACCAATACAGACTGAAAAAAGGGCGAAACTATCATATCGTATTGTGTCGCGATGCAACTGATTACACTACAGTGTATAATTTGACTCTGCTGCCAGGCAAATACAGCTCATAAATCATAGCTTCGAGAAAAAGTTAGTTAAATTCGAAATAAAATCACAAATAACTCTTCAAGTTCAGTCCTGCAATAAAACTGATCCATCCGCACTGCTCTTTAGATCAGAGTTTGTCTTATAGTCACTTCTTCGGGGTTCAACAGGAAGGTAACAAAATTGACATTACTTTCGGCGAGCTGTTATTTTCGAGGGGGGAATTACTTTCGGAATTCTACTGTGTGTACTTACTGACTGATTGGGAGGGCCAGATGGGAAAATGTTTGGCTGGAGGTGGGAACGTAGGGACCGAGCGAAGCGTGGTCTGTACGATCTACCAGAGCCAAATATCTTCCGGTCCGGCCCGACATCACTTAGTCAATAAGCATTTTATTATATGACTATTTTGGTTTTTAATTTGTACTTCTTCACTTGTAAGGAGTGTTGACTTTCTTTCCGTACTTTCAAAGTTAAATGACAACGAAGTAGTTCTACACCGGACAGTTAGCCAGGATAGTTAACATAACTCATTTTTAAGAAAACAACGAAAACAAAATGTTGCGCCAAAAAATTGCCTTTCACTCGTATAGATTTTTCGGGGCCTTAAGCGTTTTACAGGCCCTATCACTTTGAGTTGTACGGCCTTACAAGAGTCCATTTTTCTTATGGTTTTCCACAGGGGGTAGCACGCTGTGAAAATGTTGATTGCACTGACTTTTGATCCGTAGGTCAACTTAAAGGTAAAGCCTACTGGCAAAACCTTCAGTAACATGTTGAAAACATTCATGAAGTTATTGGTGATACCCGTCCGATAAAATTACATGGCTTCTTGTTCGATCAGCAAAGCAAGTGTAATTGGATTTCCATCACTATTTGTTTTGTTCTATATTTTCCCAGGCGGTATTAGTGATTTTTTTTCTTTATTTATTATGTTTTGAGAGATCTTAATAATAATCATAAAAAATCATCCAACTTAGAGTCATAGTACCACAAGGCCAGCACCGCGTCTCGTTCGCTCAACAAAGTTAAGCCCTGTTTAGCGGGTTCCTGCTTGGATGGCTGACCAAATACGAATACCGGTACCCTGTGTTGTAATAACTTCTTTTTTTCTTTCTTTTATTCCTTTCCTCTCCAAGGCGATGTTAGTGACTGCTAAACTCCCAGTCTTGTGTAATGTCTTTTTTCTATTTATCAACTATTTTGTTCAAATCATTTCGCCATGTCCATATTCATCTTTGAAGACTGTACGAACAACAGCGAAACGCGTCGCTCGAGTTGACAGTGTTTATCGTCCAAAACGTTTAATCACAGCTTGAATCATAATTCGAAAATTCGTACACCTCATCAATTGAGATTTTCAATAATTTCTCGGTTTTCTGCAATCGAGTACCTCTATAAGCGGACACCTTCGGGAAATGAGCTATTTATATAATGAGCTTCTATATATAAAACGTTTGGGCGAAAATCTATTCAACGTAGATGATTCTGCGGTAAGATATTGAGTCCTTACGTCAAAAATTCAAAGAATAACTAACTTTAGAGGGTGCAATCGATAGTAAAACGGCCTTGTTCGAAACTCAGGAAGACTCCTATATGAAAAGGTCGGAATGCTCGTCGTCTCCAGGGATGTGTCTAGCAATGATAGGTGAGCATTTAGGCCGATAGCCTGCAAACAGGCTCTCGGTATGTTTTTTTGCTTTCAAATAGCTGGGGGGCGAGAGAGAGAGGAGAGCCTGCAATGGTCCTTGTACGATTTGAGTTCTGCTATGGTTGGCGAAATGGTGCAAAATTCACAAAGTTTATATTCATTCACATTCAATGCTGTTATTGTTATTCACGAATATATTTATTCGCATTCAACGACCGAGTTTACGTTCATGAAATCTATTTATTCACATTTAACGGTGTATTTCATATTCACGATTATATTTACATTTACGAGACGGCTTCATTCACATTCAACGCGTCAATTTTGTTCACATTCACGATCGAAATATTAATTCAACATTTTCTGCGCACCACCTTTGCGCATAATTAGGTCCTAGCTCCCGCTCTATAATTTCTGAACGCAACATGGCGGACGGAGGGTGACCAAAGACATAAGACCCCAAACACAAGTGTTACATGGGCTAAACTGAAGCTATGGACAGAGCTAACAGCTCAGGCTTTTCGATAATTTAACTAGACAGTCTAGTACAACGGTTTATGAGTGATCATGGGACTTTGTATCCCTTGGTGTCTGGATTCCTTCTTGGTACTGTGTCACGAAATCTCAGACCTCAGACCCCTCGAAAGTGAAAAAAATTAAACTCTTCTCAATTCTCATCACCAGAAAGGTTTTAAGGTCACACAATGCTCATATAGGCAACAGCCATGCTCGAAAGGAGCGAGATGCTTATCTTCTCCGTTTGATCGCTGTGACGTCGATCAAACGGTGAAAAACTAACAAGTTTTAAAATATAAGCTGTCACATTTGCTGATTAATTAAAAGAAATAGAAAGACAGAGTCGATATAATGTTGTTCAAATTGAAGTCAGTTTCGTATCCACCGGACGCGCCAGCAATAAACCGGAGAAAGAGTACAGTGGAGATAAGTATCTCACTCCTTTCTAGCTGTTACCTATGAACATTGCGTGTCCATAAACATTTTAGGTGATAAGAACTGAGAGGGGTCTGAGTTTTCGGGGTCTGAGGTTTTGTGACACACTTTTCTTGAATGTACAGGAAACAATTCTACAATTTTGCTAGTCACATGTATTCATTTGCATATTGCCTGCAGAACAATAAACGTCGCCTTTTACTTTTAAAACTACTCGCTGTCTTTACAGAGAGTATTGGCCGTGTTGACCCTGGAAACTCTAGAATCTGTTGGGCTGTCGTAATTCAGTTCTTGGAGATCGTATTACATGGCTGCTCCAAATAGCTTAAGGCATATTGACGGACATCATAACCTGGTGACACTATGAACATTTGTCATACATGGGGGTATTTATGTTTTTTCCCGCTTTAAAATTGTTCTTTTTTCAGTGTTCTACTACTAACAGAGTTAAGATTGTCCTAGATTTGTTCCTTACAACGCTACAAAGGTTTGAGTGGCCATCAAGTTGGCGAAGTAATCATAGGGTTGAAAATGCTAGGGTGTCTTAAGGAACAACGCGGTAAATACTCTTCCTGCTTCGAACCCTCAAAACAGGCGTTCTATGAGATTGTCTAGTTGCTCATCCCAATTCATCGAGAAGCCTGTTATCTCCTCTACCCAAAGGCCATCCTCTCACCCATACTTCACTATACGACGCCTCAATGTCCGCCTTAAAACAAGCATTTGAGCTTTTTTGTCCGCGTGAAAGCCGACGATCTTTGGTTGCGATTAAAATTAAATTGTTTAGTGAGGAAGCCACATCAGCCTTAGCTGGTTTTCATGCGGGTCATCTAGCATTTGGGAATGTTGGATTTTGTGGAGGGAGGAAAACTGGAGAACCCGGAGAAAACCCCTCGGAGCATGGTGAGAACCAGCAACAAACTCACTGCACCGGAACAGAGCCCCGGTCACATTGGTGGGAGGTGAGCACCCGGACCTCTGCGTCATCCCCGCCTTCCCCAAGACATTCCCCGATATAATTCGAATACCCAGGTCACCCCACGCTTCCAGTTTGGAAGGCCGCAGTGTCGGCCACAGAATACACTGCAAGGTTTGTGCAATTTGATGAGTCGTGTCCTATCCATTGTCTATGCATAACATATATTTCCTAGTATTTGATTCGGTACTGCGCTATTAGCAGTACTCGATGGAGAGCTACTAAAAATGCTCTAGCTTTTCTCTAACTCCCACTTCCGCAGTGTTCCATTCCTGTTTGCAATCTTGTAGGGATCGAGAGCTAGAGAAAAAAGTTCCTGCAAAAGTACCACTTGCGTTTGGGGTCTTTGGATTAGATTTACCCTTCATCGACATCATCCGTCACATTGCGTTCAGAAATTATAGAGCGGGAGCTAGGCATATTTACGGTCACGCACAGCGATTTGAATTAACAGATCGATTCACGCTGCAATTGTACGGTTTATTTAACTAGAAATACGGTCAAATAGGACTCCTCTGCTCCCTGTGCATTATTGCGTTCGTCAAAGAACGCTTTCATAATGCAGTCGAAATCGACATTCTTCGAATTTTTGGACGTGTATTCATCGTTACAAATTTGCCCCCTCCCCCCGAAAAATTCTTCAGGGGTAAATGACGTCATTGCAATCGACTATGTGCTTTGTCTGTCTCACGTTTTCTTTCACGTGTCGGCCTGCTTGTTATTATATAACTATATGGTCACGGCCAGTAAACTGGTACCGTAACTGAGACACGCGATAATACATGTGA
>CM042753.1:17179880-17222039 GCA_022496165.2 Catalaphyllia jardinei
TGTAAATTATATAACATTTGGGGACCTGCAACAAATTTGCCGGCTACTGCATCACAGAAGAATGTTGTGAACGAAAGTCTACAACTGAGATGAAAAAAGAAAGTTAAAATATGCTTTAAAAAGGGAAAGCCAAACAATCAGAAAACAGTCTCCTTGTAACCTTCTATTTTCTTGCGAAGTGTCATGGTATGATTAAGGGTTCGTCAAAATAGTATTATTACACCATATTTCTTTTTTTGTTGTTCATTTCGCAGTGTGAACGCCAGTAATAAATCTTGATGAAAATCATTTGGTACATCACAGAAAAACAAGAACGTCTGTCATGTTATACCTCTTCTAACATCATCTGATAAAATGTTCCTGCTGGGTGGCTCACCACGTATATACACTGGATAGGTATGTGGATACAGCGGCTTGACAGGGTGCCCTTTGGATCGTTCACTGCTCACTGGTACTTGACTCTGAGGTTTTTCTCTCTGGTCTGTTGACGTTTGTGGTACCACAGGGACAGGCGAATTACTGGTTGGACGAGCAGGCACACGGTTACTAATTACACTTACAGGTGGTCCAGAGGAAGCAAAGAGAATAGAGCTTGTTGGTGTGTGGCTTGGTTCTGATGAGTGCGATGAGTGTCCATAGGAATCTCCAACATGTGACTTGCCAGTGTGAGAAATGCCTGGATGGGAAGTTATAGGGTGAGATGGCCCTGCCTGTAGAACCCCTTTATTTGAAAGACTACTGCTGGAAGATGACGGAAGTAAAGCGGAAGAGTGCGGGGGATCCGTACTATAACCCAGAGGCTTAGATACGGCAGATCCCTGGTAAAGAGCATGCACATCTGAATGCGGGTACCCTGGACGGGAGGAAACCAAAAATGAAGGTTTCAGATGAGTTGGATCAGACTGTAAAACTCTTGGATCCACAGCTCTTGGATAAACCAGTCCAGGATATAAGGTTTCTGGACGCGGTGATCTTGAATGTGGGGTGTCATTCTTTGTTGACTCAGAAAGAGAAGGCCGGAAATAAACTTGGCCTGGCTGTCCACTTCCCACATTTGGCGAGGCTCTACCGATCGAGGCGATAACTCCAGGAGTGGGTATGAACAGAGTTGAGCCTGAGCTAGACAAGGCAAGACGAGGAGAATGAGATGAAACTATTCTGGGAGCAACCAATTCAAGGCTGGGAATGGAAGATGGAGAAGTAGTAGTTTGTGCAGCATCTCCTGGGGGTCCTATTGAGGTACTTATGGTACCTACAATCACAGACGTGGACTCTCTCCCGCTGGTAGTAGCTCCATTGTCGGTGGACGCACTGCTTGGTTTACTGTGTGGATTTGATGAATGGAAACTGTAACTGTCTGATGTTTGGGGTCGTATGTTTTTCTTTGGATTAGGTTCGCGCTTCTGTGTTATATTGGGATTGTCTTTTTGATGTTCCTGTGCTTGCCGCTGTGGTTGTGGTTGTAAAAGTGGCGGTTGCTGTGGCTGCTGTTGTTGTGGTTGTCTTTGTTGCTGTTGCTGCTGAGCTCGTTGCATCTACAACAAGCAACAGATATACCATGTAAAACATCACCGGTTGTCAAGTGCAACTGCATACGTTACATTTATCGCCCATGGCTTTGACCTACAACACTCAAGAACAACTACACTGCCTTGTTTTGTAACAAACTGCACGCCAACATACATGCACTATATCCAGTATAACTTGGCATACATGTGTTTATTCACCGGTCCATACACACTCAGCATTATAGTCAAGAACATTTGCTCACAGGTATCAAGACATTGGCGTATTATTTTCATGACCAGTATCGTTTTGTACTTCAGATTTTGAAGAGAAATTGTATTAAATTAATCACTATTAAAAATGTTAGGTTGAATTACTAAGAAGCCACTCACCTTTGTGGCCTCATGTTCCGCAACAAGTGCCTCCAGGTGTAGTTTTTTCTTGTAATTGAAATAGAAGTTCTTACACTGAGCACCAGTCTTGGTCACGACCCTTCGAGCAATTGCTTCCCAGTCACGACCAAAGTCTCTCAGCCCTGTGTGAAAAAGGGAATTATTTAGTAGAACATTAACAACCATTACCTCCTCAGCAACATGATTCAAGGTTTCCAAGTTTTATTATTATCGATATCATTACCATTACCATTCCATTACCATTATCATTACCATTAGCATTATCATCATCATTATCATTATCATTATCATCACCATTATAATTAAGATTATTAATTAACTTACAATTATAATTATTATTAGATAATGACAATGATAATATATACATGAACATATTTAACCACGGTAAACCCGTCAGCAAATGCTGTTATCAAAGAGTGCCCTAGGCAACTGAAAATAGAATGTAAAAGCAATAAAAATCCTAAAAAGATTGCCACATATGAAGTAAAAGATACAAAACTATACACAATATGTAGCGAGAGAGAAAAAAACTATATACAAATGTTAAAAATACAAGCAGATATCTTTCACTTCGTACATAATGATCGGGTAAAGCATTTGACAACTGCCTTAATAGAGTAATTAATTGGATCACAGAGGAACAAGAATTTGAAGAGAAAACAATTATCATCCATAGGGACGTAAAAGTTATAACAAGCTTACCTTGGAGAGCAATTTCTATCTCCTTCTCACTCCAACGGGATGTCTCGACGTGATCTAAACCCCACCAGAAAAAATGCAGGTGGGTAGTTAAAAATTGTTTCCTATAAATCGTTTTCAAATTTGGCGGCACAAGATCCATACTACATTAAAGCTCCATTACATTATCTCTTCTCTCTCATCGAAACTTTAAGTTCTTAGGTAGTAATGCTTTATTAACACACCTGGTCTCCCTGTGTGCCGGGCCGATGGAGTAGGCGTAGTTACTTGAGCGGTGGTTACTGGAGGCGGTGCCTGTTCGTCGTTTTCGTCGCTCTCTTCTGCTGAGTCAGTGATTTCCTCTAGGTCTTCCTCTCCCTCAGATCCACCACGTTCACCTTTCGCACTAAAACAAACATCATTGTTATACCTCCCAACTCAAATACGTTTTCCGATTGGAGGAGAACGCGTCACGTGCCGTGGGTTAAATCTCTCTAACTCCCAAGGGCGAATAAAACTCACTAACTCCCTGGGGAAACAACAACTTGAACTTTGGACTCGCACGTGATCACGTTGTGCCCCTTGAAAACGCGGGAAATTTGTGCACCAGTCGGCCATTGAGATAGGACGTTTCTCATTTATAGAGACGGCATTCATTATTCAAGAAAAGGGATTTAGAGTCGCAAAAAACATATCATGCAGATTAACAAAAGGGAAAATATGAACGTTTGTGTCTCCAAGCTTTTGGTTTGGCGCCACATATGGGTACCCTGCGAGCAGTTGGTTCCTCCTACGCCAAACGAGAGAGAAACCACTGCGATCAACCGTCTGCTTTTCCATCGAGCATGCGTGAGTGAGCACGCTCCATGTGATTCATTTGATGCCAATTTCATTTGTCAAATCAAACTTGAATTTCGTTTGGAATATTGCTGGCTTCCGGTGCCAGGCAGGCGTGAGAATTTCACGGGTTTACTGATTTGCATACCTTGTCATAATCTGTCAAACATCGGTCATTTCTTTTCACTCTGGCAACATCACCTTTTGGCAATCTTACCAGTATCCTCAAACTTGAGACAATTTATATTTTCGAATTCCAAATATTGGACAGAGAAATGAATTTAAAAGGAAAGGCAAATCACGCTTGTTAGCGACCTTGGCAGATTATGCAAATTGGTACACCTGTCAAATTCTCACGCCAGCCTGGCACCAAAAGTTAGCAATAATCCAATCAAAATTCGAGTTTTGAAATCAGGCTTGATTTGAATTTATCCAGTGACTAGCGACTGGACTTTGATTGCTGCACGGTGGGCTCGCTTAAACGCAACAGTTGTGCTATTCAGCACATGCGTGCGAGCCTAAACCGGCTTTTAAACTAGTTTGACCAGTTTAAAGTTAATTTATTCGTCCCTGGCGCTGCACGGCAGTTAGCTCAAAGGGACGAACGGTTGCTCGGAGTGGTTTTTCTCTCGTTTGGCGCATGAAGAAAGCAACTGCTCGCAGGGTAAATATGGGTCGCCCACGTTGGTCAACTCGCTCTTCGATCGCGATCGCCAGGTAGGAAAGTATTTGTGTAATTTACATCAAAATATGCTCTTCCTGATCAAATTAAACTCAGAATGCTAGAGTTAAGCATTAGACTTGAAGAAGCCAAAGCAACTTTAGTACTGTCTATATTTTCTGTTACCTGCGAAGAAAAAGACTGTTATCGTGATTTTTCGATAGGACAGGTCGGTTTTGGTAGCCGCTCAATTTGGCGAACGCAATGGCGTCTAGCAAATCATTTTTTTCGGAGGTTTTTTTAAATCTATTTTTGAGTCGAGAGGTATAACAAAACACTTAATGACTGGCCCCTCGGGAAACAGTGAGTTTTGTTTCCCTTGTGGCTAGTCATTAAGTGCTTATTGATCAATCAACTTTGTTTTGAACACACGATACAAAGCACTATAACACTAAGACCCCATACATTACAGCTTTGCTGAACGTGTTAACTTACGTCGATTTTGGCAATTTTGTTCCCACATTCAGATCTTGATATTTGCTGAGCCATTTTAGCAAATCGCTGCGCAGTGTTAAAGCGCAGTAACACACACGCTGTATCTTATGTTTCATGGTCGCATGTTATGCCTGCCTTACACTGAACTTGACACTATAGTAGGTTCAACTGTTGTCTCATCAGTTCAATAAAAGGTTACATACGCTGTAGTCAAACTTTAAATTCTGTCTGAACCTGAAAGATTTCATTCGAATTTCATGCTATGCGACCAGAAATATTCTTTGCATGAAGGACAAACATCATTCGGGACCTCTTTCACACCAAAAATCTTACGGGCATTTCAGCAAACTCACGGCAGAATGCACAAAAGAAGGCCCTGTCCACACAGATACGTTTCTTTTAAAACGCACACTGTTATGTTTTCTCCTACTGTCCACACTAAAACGTTTTTAATTTAAAACCCATACTCTCCGATGTGTTTTTACCCACTTTCCCCACTTAGACGTTCAAAAAACTTGCGTAGTTTTCCTCGTAAACGCATGCATTTTAAAGCGCTCTCCAGAGTAGAGGCATTAGAAAACGGAGTGATATCGTATTTAATATGAACAGCGAAAACAGAGGCTTTCGAAAAAGCTGATCTCATTAACATCATGTGCGCATGTGTAAATGACAGTTGCCTTGTTTTCAAGCGTTCAAGTGTGGACGGGAAAAACTCCGAAAACACTAGTCGGGACAGGGAGCGGTTTCGGAGAAAGCGCATCATCGGAAGCCCATCGCTTCGACAACGCATTTATGCGGGCTGGACCTAAAACGATAACAAACACGTTCACCGTTTTCATCGAAAATACACACACTTGACAACGCTGTCCAGAATGAACACATCTGAAAACGGAGCCCAATCGTATTACTGTAGACAGCGAAAACGTAGGCTTTCCAAAATGCCATCGTCACGACACAGGCGCAAATAACAGTTGCGGTGTTTTCTCATAGCGTATCAGTGCTTCCCAGTGCGCTCGGGTAAATGTTGCGAAAATGGAAACGTGGACACAAAATTTCAAATCACATTTGAAATCACCGTTGACGAGGCCTAACATAAAAAGACATTTACCTGCTCTCTGAAGCGCTCGTCCTTGCCTTGTTTGTAGGTGCACACTCACGACTGGATCCAAACTGCGACTTAAAACAGGAAGGGAATTTAATCAACTAAACAGGAGTAAGAAAATATAACCTCAGTAATTACCGAGCAAACAACATATTATACTGATAGATAGACGCACTTGTGGATTTTCAGCAGAAGCCACTTGAAGCAGAAAGTGGAAATTCTATCCTCGCCACCTCAAGCGTTTTTTTTTTCTACAAGTGTTTTCGTGTACTTCTGGGACTTGCTTATAGCTCAGGGGAATCCCACATAAAAAGGACAGAGGTGCGCGTCGGAAATTTTTGAGGAAAACCGAAAGAGTTTTGTGGGCATGGCTTGGAATTTTTTCACCGAGGTAAAGGTAGGTAAAGTCTGCATACGAGCCAATGTGGCTCACCAGGCGGGAGCTTATCCCAGTTTCTGACGCATGAAGCGACTAGGAGTATTTGTACTCCCCCCTGGAATGCTAGTACATCGCAGGGTTACCCCCAGCATTAAATTCTCCGATACCCATTTATACGCCTGAGTGGAGAGAGACACTGTGAGAGTAAAGTGTCTTGCCCAAGAACACAACACAATGTCCCCGGCCAGGGCTCGAACCCAGTCCGCTCGCTTCGGAGACGAGCGCACTAACCATGAGGCCACTGCGCCTGGTAGTACTAATTCTAAAACAACACATTAACTGACACTCATAATTTTCAATAGCGATAAAGACGACTGTTTCGAACACATTCTATTCGTAAAGATGATCAACAGCTTTCTCCTGTGATATGTTTTTCAGCTCAGTACCCTAAAAGGTACCGCAAAGGATTCCGCTGTGGACATTTAGAGGCTGAACACCATAAGAGCTACGAGCCCCCCCCCCCACCCACTCCCCCCAATAGATACATCAAGCACTCCCGTACTTGATATATGGAAGTCTTCCCTGGGTTTGTAGCCATATCTTAATAAATCTAGGTGGTGTATCAAGTTTAAACACGTACTTGATCTCTTCGCCTTTTCTTGAGGTTGTGCCTCCGTGACAGCTGTTTGTAATGCTCTTTCTTTTTCGTCTGATAGTAAAACAGGATACAGTCCGACACACTCTGCAAAACAACACAAGGTATGTCAAACCCTCTCCACAACAATCAATGTAGCCACGGAGTCTTCACTTAGTTGGATTATAAAAATATCGAGGTTTACATTTGCGAAATTTTGAGAATATTTTAGGAATAAACCTGAGGCTGAGATTTTGAACTGAAAGAATATAATTTTGTGTTGAAAATTTGTGAAATGCAATTATATGTTTTTAACTAAACCGTATAAAATTATTTGTTTCTCCAAACGGCAAAACTAACCAAAATAAGCGACAAAAACAGCACAGCCATATGTTTGATATTGATAACATTTCCGCAAGAAGTTAAGTGATCCAGACGGCAAACACTTGCCCCAATACATTCTGAGCTGCTCTATGTGCTACATAGACATGATGGGCACTAAGTTAGTAATACATTCTGAGACGGAAATGTCCTTGGTCATAAATTACAAGACTATTTTTAGCCTACACTCGGCAGAAAAATAAGAATATTCAACCTGGGCCGGAAAAACGATATTCTTACAAAAAGGCCCGGTGTATTACCGTTATTTCCACTGTTTTCTATGTTTATTTTACTCTTACTGTTTAGTGTTTAGTGTTATCCTCGACTCTAACCTACTGCAGTCTAAATGTTGGAGCTCAGATCTTTGATCCTGTGGAGCTGTAATGAATGTTATTGGGGGAGATCCAACAACGATCACTTTAACAACTGGTGTACAACATATCGTGACAAACTTCATATACAGCACTTACGATCACTAGGAAAAACAATAAACATCTTGCAACGATACCCGCTCGGGTATCTCTGCTTTACTTATTACCTCTTCCTACACACTTATTTTAATAATACTGCAATTACAACACTTCAATTCGCAATTACATGCAAATTCATACACTTACGCTTGCATTACACATACGTAGATCTGATTATAGCAGCTTAATGTAAAGAAACGACAGGCTTCCATAACCAACCTGTTCTCAATACTGACATTGAAAATATAAAACTGGTCTGTACACAATTAACTAGGTTGTACTTTCCTTACAATTACTTACTTTTCCGGGTAAAAACGAGGCGATCAAGTCGAAATCCTTTGGGTTTTGAATAAACCTACAAAAATGTCCAAGATAAGTCTTTTTGCAACAGACATGTAAAAATGTAGCAGATGTTTCCATACTAATGACAACCCCATAAGGGTTTTATTTAATTTGATATTGAACAAATCAGGAGTTGAACCATATTATTTCAATACTGGCCGTTCCGAAATTCAACAGGAAACTGGGGCGAGTTTCAAATTTGACGAATCGATAAACTGACACCACCACATGAAAGATCATTTGACCAAGTATGATGATGCTTTTAGGATGAACAGAGACCAAGCTTTGAAACTTGAAATATGCTTCAAAATCCATACAAACGTCTCTAATTTTGAGACAGTGCCCGATTTTCGTGACACTTTAAAATGGGCAAACATAGTGATTTTCATCTCAGCTTCTTTCAAACAGTGCATGACAGGATTTTACAGTTGTCACAAAACTAATGAAACATTTTAAGAGTTTATATGGTTTTGGGGGAAGCTGTCTCAAAATTAGAGACGTTTGTATGGATTTTGAAGCATATTCCAAGGTGCATAACTTGGTCTCTGTCCACCCTAAAAGCATCAAACTCGGTCAAATGACCAATCTCAATATAATCTTTCACGTGATGGTGTCAGTTTATCGATTGGTTAAAATTTGAAATCCGCCCCAGTTCTCTGCTGAATTTCGGAACGGGCCATTTATTTTCACGTTTTGAAACTCGACAGAGATTGTACAATCGTTAGTAATAACGTGATAGAAAGCAATTATGACAGTTTGTTCTCATTTTATTGTCTCGGCCTGTCTTAGCCCTTGGTTTTGCCCATAGAGACGGTCTCCTGTGTATTTAGCATCATTCCACCGTAATTCAATGGCAGGCTCAGGGGAAAGGTCTCTAGAGTGGCCCCAACAGCCTGAGATGAATTTGTTTCTGCTTGTTGTATCAAACTCTTTGCAGGGAGAATAGAGCATCCTTCTACCCTCTGGTGACAACCAGGAGCGCCCATCTTTAAGTACTCGTACATTATTAAGTTTCGTCGTCGGCATTTTAAAATTCTCTTTTAGTGTACCTCTTCTACTTCTGCTTCTTTAGCACATTGTTTACGTGATAGAAAACGATCCATATTGCGAATCGAAATACTGACACCGACAAGGTAGAAGATAGAGAGAGCCTGGGAACGAGGTTGCTAGTAACCATAAAGCCCCAGCCAAGCGATCGCAACATAGCAACAAAGCATATCGAAACACTGAAGGCGCAACATGCTGCGCGTGTTTGGTAACCCTGTTGCGACGTGTTGGGAGTTGTTGGCTTAAGTTTGAAAATGGCCAAATTTGAGCCAATAACCCACACCGTTCAGTTTTCACATATATAATAATGATATATAAATTGAACAAACAGTAAATTGAGAAAGGAAAAACAACCTGAATATTCTTCAAAACTCGGAATTAAAAGTAGTGTTCTTATACTCCATCAAATCTGTAGTAAGCCACCTTAGATTGCACGAATTGAATTTCGCGGAAACCAGCTGTTCTTGTAATAAAAGTAATCAATAATCATTACATCATACTCATTAGACAGCTAATGACTAAACAAAGGGTTTTCCCCTAAAAATATATGACTCGGGCAGATGCTTCATTTAAACTCATTCATCTTACTTGTCCTTAAAAATGCGCCTCTCTTTCTCTGTCCAGATATTTTTGTGCTTTCTTTCATTAAGAGTAGCCAGTGGATCTCGTATCAGCCCTTGATTAACAAAAAACAACAAACACGTTCAACTCCTCACACCTCTCTTTGAACGTTGCTGAAAATGTTGCTGTTACAGTAATATTCACTGACTTAATGTTGTTTTTTATCTGCCTGTCAGTGGCTGTAAGACCCCAACCCTCTAAACAATGGTCCTTTTTGTAACGTTGACAGCAGCCACTTCCAAAAGACAAGAAAATGAATTTACAACTACTTCAAATAATTAACAATTATTGGACAAGGTTGAGCAAAGTATGGTGATTTGTCAGAGACGAGCAGATCACTGCGAGGCACTGACAAATCACGATATTTTGCGATAACCGAGTTCGATAACTGTTTAATGATTTGACCACGAAGTTTGTTTTCGTATTTTAATCACTTCCTGACAGCTGAGGGAAGTGGTCTGCCATTTTTCTCTCGAGAGCGTAGTTCCAATTACGCATGAGCAGAATATTATTTGCAGCACAACATATGTTTAAACGGTACTACGCATGAGCAGACCATTATTTGTAGGCAGTTATTTGCAGGTCACGTGGAGGGCTCTTGGCCAATGGAAAGGAAGGACACAATGCGTTGAATGATAATGTCAATTAGTATAAATTTACCGTAGTCTATTGTGAATCCGTGAATTTGACTGGCTAAAGTACCGTCTTCTATCTGCTGATAGTCAACAGTTACGCATCAGCGCACATCGCGTTTGAACCAGATGTAACGTAATAAAACGGTTCTTTTCTACGCGTTACTTGACATTTTTTTCTTTTTATGCAATGAGACTACGGTAAATTTATATTAAAACAATTAGACTACTCGCCCTCGTTTTCTACGAGCGATAGTCAACTCGGCTGCACCTCGTTGACTATCTAACTCGGGCTCGTAGTCTAATTGTTAAATATTATTTGGATAGGTCTTCACTTTTAACATAATGTAATTGTACTAGACAGACTTTACAGCTCTTCATTCAACAATCATGGTATTTGAATAATAAACATAAAACGTTCATGGTGGGACAGAATTTAATTTGTTTTTGCCATCCGAGGTTATGAGCAGCAGCCATAGTACCTGTTCAATGTCTGTATTCCTAACTTAAAGCTCAGAGCATTCAAGGTTTGTGAATGATGAGAGATCTCCAATTAGTTTTTTTCCTACACTGACCACCAGTGATTTTTTTAAACTGCTATCAATTTTGAGGCAGGCGGTCTTGTTTAATACTTTACCATTTCTGTTGATGAACTTCACTCTCCTTTCTTCTTCGTCCAACATAGGAGGAGGCTCAACAGCTAAAGTGCGCATGTGTCGTTCATTGGCCTAATAAAATAGATACAATATAAAAAATCCAGACATTCGACATCCAAGTACTTACACTAAAGTACTCTGCAACTAACTTGAATTGTTCTCGATTAGCCTCCAGAGAGCGAGTGAAGAGTGAGTGAGTGAGTGAGTGAATACTTTATTTACCCTCAGATTTTAGAGTAGCTTTATCATAGCTAATACCTCCGGGCATTTTCCACCCTAACCCGAGAACTTCATGCTCTACTTTATACGTTAGCGTGTGGTTTCTTTTACGTCCCCTGCTAACCATTACATCGAAGATGCAGGAGATATAGTCCTTATCCGAGAAGACCTGAACGTCTAACCATTTGCAGATTAAATTACAAAGGCAGCACGTTCTCCTCAGTTATTTTAAGAACCTGAGTGTTGGCCCGGTCTGGGGCTCGAACCCTCGACCTCCCGCACGGCAGTCCGGCTCTCTACCAACTGAGCTTACCAGAGAGTTCAGATATGGCTGAACGCTAATTAGATTCAAATTCCTTATGATAAGCATCACAAAGTGTCCTCATCGGTAAAAAGTCACCAAAACACATACCATTCTGTCAAACATGAAGTAATATGAAAATGGCAAATAACCCTTACTAAATACGAAGTACTAATTAAACAGTACTTGCATTCAGTCCTGGACATAAATAAGAGGGCTGGAATTCTCAACTTTCATGTGCTTAGATACTGATATATACTGATATATATTTCTCACACAGTCATCGTAATATATGTTTTTTCTTAAACCATAAAAAAAAAATATATCACCTTTTACTTCACAATGTTAGATAATATACACATTCATTGTATACATACAGGTGTATGTTTAAGTTCCATTCCAGATTTTCAAAACTTAATAGTTTCCAAGAGCAAATATGTCCTCTTATACTCACTGACGTTTTTATAAAAATTAATAACACAATAAAATATAAAATATCATTTTTCATATGCACCGAACTATTAGAGTCTACAATGTACATAAAACTCCTAAAATCTAAAGAATATAAAATGACTTAATCTCCTGAAGAAAATGAGGCCTTTTGTTACACCAGACCCAAAGAGAGAGAAAAAGAGGTGTAGGTGAACCTCATACAAAAAAACATTGCTGGCATTACTTTTAAAACCTACTTTGTGGTTTTCAAGTGTTAAACAGCTGTTCTTACCTCTTGTTCATTTAGGTTGTCAACAATTTCATTAAATTCAGCTTCGCTTCGAGCCACAATCCCCCAGTTGCTTCTAGATCCCATTCTGAAAACATTTATAGTACACCATTCTTGTTAAATAGCAATAAACCACTTTACATGAAAAATGCTGGTACATTTCATTATTTCATTTTAAAAAAGGTGAAGTCTGCTGTGAAATATTCAGCAGCTTGTCAACCTAATCAGTAGATAAAAGAAAAAGGTAAAGGAAAAAAGAGAAATGAAAACAGAATAGTCTTTGAATAGGCATACTCGGCGAGCCAAGCCAATTGCAGATATTTGACAAATATTACTAAAGCTAAACACAAATATTATTAAAGCTAAACACGTAACTCTCTTCAAAGCAGAGGATAGTCCTCAACATCTGAGAAGGCTGCCAGGTCAGATATCAGTGATTAAATTCACCGATTTAATTCTGCACCAATCCCTTGTGTGTCAGAAGCGGGCAGCAACGAAATTTTCTTGTAAATTGTGCTTGCATTCAAATTTGGGAATGCAAAGGCGGTGCAAAGTAGGCTAATACATCCCTTAAGAGACAAAACAGTCAATAAAAGCGTGTGACATAGTTGAAATGTTCAAGGTAAAAAGGTAAAAGGTAAAGTCTGCATTCGGGCCAAATGTGGCCCATCAGGCCGGAGCTTATCCCGGTTTCTGTAGCATGAAACGACTAGGAGTATTTCTACTCCCCCCTGGATGGGATGCTAGTCCATCGCAGGGTTACCCCCAGCATTAAATTCGCCGGTACCCATATATACACCTGGGTGGAGAGAGGCACCGTGAGAGTAAAGTGTCTTGCCCAAGAACTCAACACAGTGTCCCCGGCCAGGGCTCGAACCAGGACCGCTCGCTCCGGAGTCGAGCGCACTAACCATGAGGCCACCACGCCAAAATGGTTGCTGCTCAAGTCAGTGTGTGAGAAAATGCAAGATGCAAGGGAAAAACAAAGGAAGTGAAATACAAGCCCGTGGGTGAGATTGCTGCAAAAATGGTTACTGCTCAGGTCAGTGTCAGAAATTGCAAGACGCAAGGGAAAAACGTGGATAACTCATTCATGTTAAGTTTTCAAACTAAGACTTTTTTTTTCAAAAATTTAGCTTAAGAAGGAGTCTTAAATTTGGCATACGACGAAATAAATATTGTGAACAAAGTTGGCCCTTGAAGGCCTAGAGTAACCTTAAATAGGCTAACCAAGTAAGGCTCAGTCTTTCACAAAAGTAAGGCATAGCAAGCTCAAGGTTATCTTCGGGATAATAATTTATCCAGCGGAGTGTTGTTCCTCCATTGGACAACCATGGCCATCTAACCAGAGTTCTATTGCAGCTAAAACTAGTAACTAAAAAAAATTCATTTGAACATGATATCTTAACTCAAACTTGTGCATGAAATAAGACCTATTCACTCATTCTCTAAATAAAAGCCAATATTGTTTAACAGAGATGGCAAAAAACATTAATCAGCCTTCCTTACTACAACATCTGCTTTGTCAACAACTTCAAAATTATTCACCAGTTCATACACATGAACAAAGTCAAGATATCTACTAAACTTTAACCTCACCGAGTAAATCTTTCTGTTTGTTCCCGCTGCTTCCTTATCTCAGGGAAGACTTTTTCATAGAATTCACGCAGCTTAGCTTCCTTTTGCCTACATCAAACAACAACAAAACCCTTTTATTTTATAATATATATTTTTAGCAATAATTTATAAATTAAACCTTTTCAAACATTATTATTTGACAGGCAAAACCAGAATTTCAAAAAGTAACACAGCACACTAACTTCCTCTTTGGATTGTTTTCATTTCTCTCAATTTTCTTGAGCCAAGCTTGCTTCAGTGTCTTGTACTCTTTACACAATTGACGATTCTGAAAGAATAAAACATTGGTGCTCCACTAAATGTATCTTGAATTCTCAGGGTAACAAAATGGTTAGAAAACCCAGGGATTGAAAATAATTGGGTCAGTCTTGTGGATGAAAATAAAACTAGTATACCTAAATGGTAATAATGCTGCCGAAGGGGAGAACAACTTTAAGTATGCTAACAGTTACCCTATGAACTGAACTGTGAAGAGTTTATTTGCACAACATATTTGAATCGTTATCCTAGGGAAATCAATTGAAATTGTTATTGGGTTGGGTGGTTTGTGGAAGTGAATAGATATTGTGTGTAAGTGGCCTTTTCTTCAAAAGAATTTGAGCTTAATACACCTTTTGTAAGCAGAAATTCACCCTGAAATAAAGGAAAGGCAAATTTTTTACATAAGTCATGTTAATTGTTGCGGAGTGCGCGGAGCGAGCGAGCAGCAACATAATCAGGATTAAAATTCAAAGAACATGTAAAAGGAGTACGAATTCTCAAATTCATGACTTTTTACCGGAATGCATTGCATTTAACAATCAGATGAAGAGAAATCATCGTTACTAAAACTTGTAGAATAATTAAAACAAACGGAAAGTGTAGAACACACTTATTTCATATATGGTATGATCTACTCCTTTTCATCCGAACATGAATTTAAACTTAAATTTTAGCATTTTCAAATATCCGGCGATGCCGGACGCGTCTTCGACAATGTCAACACTCCAGAGACATTTAATGTGTATCGGTACAGGATTTATAAGTGAGATTTCTGTGGCTACAATTTTCACATCTTTCAATTTCCACATCTTTCAATTTCCATCGTTTTAATTTTCTGGTAAAGGGGAGGTAGATGTGAATCGTATGTGTATGTGCTTTATTGTCTCGATCCCTTGTACCGGTATCCGGTCATCTCGCCACCAGGGAGTTTCGCCACCAAGAAACTATCTCGCCACCAACCAACACGCCACCAAGAAACCATCTCGCCACCAACTAACTCGCCAAGTAAAGTAGTAGGTGAATAAGCTGTTCGAACGAGAGTAATTAAGCTGGATGGAAAAGCTGTTCAGACGAAGTTCGTTTGCCTGTCTGTATGCAAATTACACGTTGTAGGTGAATCGGATGTGATTTGATAAATGTTCCGTTGTCTTGGGAAGGCGACATTAAATGGGCGTATGTTGTTTTTTTTGTAGCATGGTTTTCAAAACAACACAGGTTGCGCTCTTGTTCTTTTTTTTACATTCTTGTTGTGATTGTGCAGTAGTCTTTGCATTGCCTTCGTAGCTGATTACTTATTTATTTTGGGCACAACTAAGTAAGCTGATATCTTAGGGCTACCGCCGGTGCAGCACATCGTTCAACGTAACGAATTTCAGTCTCTTGGGCTTCAGTGTTATTAGATTATTGGTAGTCGGTAATCTTTGGACTAGTAACCGTTGTCACACCTCGCCATTGATTCGTCATGATGCATACAATTTACACACCACAATTTGACACTGCTTTAAGAAACAAGCAAGCACATGGTTCACTGCGCATCCTAAATCATCCATTGGCACATAACCACAATTCCTTGTGCCATATCACTGCGCATCCTAAAATATTTCCGTTCGCGCATAACCACAATTTCTTGCGCTTACCACTGCGCATCCTAAATCTCCCATTTGCGCATAACCACAATTCCTTGCGTTTGGCAAGAAAAAGTGATTGCAAGCCCCTATAATGTAACCTTCTGCTGATTAGAGAGCTGCCTCGCACGTTCGCTTCAGGCTCACTCGCTGCGGCATCAATTAAAAGAAACAAGAAAAAAATTACAATTACATGAAACATGATGGAATGTAAATAATTTTTTATTGACCAAGTGCCAGATGAGAATACCTGAGAGCTAAGTGTGGCCATTTTTTCTCACAGTTTTCTTTCACGTCATGCACAATGGACTAAGCAAATGAGGGACTACTCTTAGTATAATAGAAAAAAAGACTACGAGACTACAGTGTAAATGGCAATAAAGCCAGTCATTATACTGTGTGTTGCATGACCAAATTTTCAGAACTAACAACAAAAGATAGATTATCTATAGCAATACATGACAATACTGTAAAGATAAAATAATATTTTCATCTGAAAGGTAGTCCCTGTATACCTTGAGTTCTTTAGCCTGCTTTCTCAACTGAAAATACTTCACTAATTTAGCTTTCAGAGCTGGGCCTCTGAAACAAAGAAAGTTACTATCTGTCTGTTAACATGAATCCACAAGACACAATCATTCCATTATAATGGTCATCCTTCAGACAAGTCATGTCAAAAATTCACTTGTCCAAATCAAATTTCTGAAAATGTTGAGCTGTACACCAAG
Organism: Catalaphyllia jardinei; assembly: GCA_022496165.2. Taxonomy (NCBI): domain Eukaryota; kingdom Metazoa; phylum Cnidaria; class Anthozoa; order Scleractinia; family Caryophylliidae; genus Catalaphyllia; species Catalaphyllia jardinei. The sequence goes on from CM042753.1 coordinate 17,196,228, forward strand.
AAAAATGTTTTGGACAGGTGTACCCTGCCAACAAACTCCTGAATGAGAAAGCTAAACCTTATCATTGTACTTTTCAAAGTATGTGGACAACTGAAAAAATGAATACTGTAACAAACAAAACAACAATATTTCCATGAGGATCAACATACAGTGGCACCCTGCTATAACAAAGTGTCACACTACCAAAAAAAAATGTTCATTATAGCGGGGTCTTTGTTATAGCCAAGACCCTGTTATAATGAATTATCTGGTTGACAACAAAAATATTCGTTATAGCAGGGTAACCAAGCTGAATCAAGCTGAACAATGGGATATACTGTACACCACGCAAAACACTCTACAGACTTGCATGTGAACAGCTACATTTCAATAAAGCAAAGCTTTGAAGGTCAAAGTTTCCCCATCTTGACCAATAGGAGTTGTGCTTGGCTTGTCAACCATTTGTATCATCATGTCGTTTTTACTGACTGCGAGCGACAGGACAAAATATTCATCATGGTGTGGTAAATTGTGTATTGGGACCATCAAAATGTATTTGTTACAGCAGGGATTTCGTTATAGCGGGGTTCGTTATAGCGGGGTTCGTTATAGCGGGGTTCGTTATAGTGGGGTTTGTTTCCGCATATTTTACTGTAATTCTGTCAGACTTTTAAATGTTGTTTGTTATAACTGGGTCTTCATAATAGCAGGGTTCATTACAGCGGGATTTGTTTCCGCATATTTCAAATGTTGTTTGGATAAATGCTTGCCTTTAATAACCCCTCTAATACACATAGTTGAAATGTTCAAGACCACATGTAAATTTTGACTTTCTCACCTTCGAAGGTTTTCATGATAACAGGGGAGATCAGATGGCTGATTGTACAAAGGCTATGATACCAAGAAATTAAACAGACACTGATTAGATACAGTAGTAAGGTATTGAAATAGTGCTAGAAATAATCGAAGCAAAAGCATATCAAAAAGCAAGTTCCTAGCAGGACAAGGACCTGAGCACTGGAAAAATATCTAAAGTGAAGCGATGGGAAATCACATGTGATTCAATATTAAACTACAAACAACAACAACAAACTCTTTGTACTAAAATAGAAAAAACTCTTAGTTACAAAATTGAAACAGAAAATTAGGTAAATTCACTCAGAATAACTTGGAAGCTAATCGAGCTGAGTGAAATTAAATAACACAAATGTCTACAGTATGTAAAGAAGTTGGTTGGCAGTAAAGCTTGTTACACTTTTTTTAAAAAAAATACCAACTGAAGAGCTTGGTGCAAAGCCAAGTGATGCTTTTGTGGGAAATGTTTTTTGCTCAAAGGTGCCTGACGTTTTGCATGTGGTCCTAAATGTAACAGAAAATCATGTTCCTGCATTTTTGTGAAATCAACATCTTTGAACTGAGTGAAATCCTCATCTTTGCAGTCACACACTGACATGATTTCTGTTCCTTAAGTGAAGAAAAATCTTACAGTCTTAACACACAAAGAAGACCACATGCAAAAATTCAGGCACAAAAAAACATTTCACACAAAATCGTCATTTAGCAAGGTTTTGCACTAAGCCCTTATCTTTTTCTGCCTCTTGTTGAAAATTTACAAATCAGTTTCACTGGCTTTCTTTAGTTGATTACTGCCATTTTATCTCACTTCCGATTGGTAGCAGTATAATTCATGTACAAAATTCCAAACTCTCATATTTAATTATTCAAGTTAGTACTCAGAGTTGAGGAGATTTCATGGTAAAACAACATCAAGTTTGTCTAAATACACACCTTTCCTCCAGGAAGTACCACACTAAACTTTGCCAACCTTGCTGCAGCAGTTTCAGCTTTTTTCTATTATAACAACAAGATGACAAATTTTAACAAGCTTGCCAATGAAGCAAATGTTTGTTGAAGTTTAATTTTCTAAGTTTCTAAAACCAGTTAAGATCAGACAGTTTGTTTTTCTTTGTTTTGGATAAATTAAAGAGGCCTAACATTTATAAATTTATAAAATAAAATTTAAAATAAATATAGCTAAAAGCTTAAATATGCGTATCATTCTATACAATCATGTGCATTTTCTTTGCATAGTAGCACACCTTATTCTCCTTGAAGATAATCTGTACAACACTTTTTGGTTTAGGTTCAGGGAGAGGTACTTCTTCCTCTGGTGGCTCAATGGGCTGTTTGCATGCCTCCACCTCAAGTTGTGTCTGACACAAAAATTAAAGAAAATGTGATTTCAATTGCTGAAGCATTTTAAGTGCCCATAACCTAAATTTTTTTATTTTCTCATCTGATTCTATATATCACCCAATGAACTTCCGGGGAAAAAAATTTCGATTTGGATAAAATGCAATTCTTTTTATAAGTTTTGAAAACGTTCAAATTTGCCACCATTTTGGTCCACCATTCACACCAGTCTTCCCCTGGTTTGTAAGGCGTTATGATGTAGACTCAGGAACATGCGACTTTAGGCTTGACTCATCTCTCTTGTTTTACCTCTATAAATTTAACTTAGTAGTTCATACAAAATGCTCAAAAGAAGCATTTTGTATGGGCTATGAAGCTACATTTACAGAGGTAAAACAAGCAAGACAAGTCAAGCCTAAGGTCACACATTCCTGAATCTATGTCACAACTCTGAGCATTTCAATCTTGTGATCAGCGGCACGGGTTGACCACAAGAAAATGGGATTTTCAGGTTTTTAAAAATTCATTAAAAATTGCTTTTTATCCAAATGGAACATTTTTTCCCACATAAGTTCATTGCATGAAATATAGGATCAGATAGGAAAATAATTTTGATGTTAGGAGGCAGGGAGAGGTGAGACCAGTCAAGTGGCCTATCAGACCAGTACATTGTACTTATCTTGGTTCCTGTAACATGAAGTGGCTAGCAATATTAATATTTCTTCTGCCCCTGGATGCGATGGTAGTTAATTACAGGGTTACCCCTCAGCATGAAGTTTGCCGGTACCCATTTCTACACCTGGGCAGAGAGGGAAACTGTGAGAGTAAAGTTCTTGCCCAAGAACACAACACAAAGTCCCCTTCGTCAGGGCTCGAACCCGGACCACTTGATGTGGAGGAGAGCGCACTAACCATGAGGCCACTGCACCTCCACTTTACTAACTCAAGGGAATATATAAATTAACTTTCAAGTGATTATTCGTGACAATAACAAAATCACAATAGAGTGTTTAAATAAAAACCATACATTCCTGGGCAACAATACACTGTAGGAGACCTTTACATAAGGAAAGGACTCATTTCCTGAAGGAGAGAAGCTGAATAAAGGTCACGATGTCATGTGTAAATAATTATGCTCTATGCATGGCAACCTAAAACTTGATGTACTTGTTTCAGATACAGTGTACTGGCTGTTTATAAATATATCACATTTCATGCCAGAGAGTGCATTAAATTACAGATCGCAAAATACACTTTGACACCCTCCCCTATATGTCAACAAAATCAACAAACATTGCACTGTCGATGCCACAAATTGTCCCTTTGAATATTTGGATTATCCTGATCCTACCGGTATAGAGTTTCGGTTCTCAGCATAACATTCATAACATGTGATTTATTCCTTTCATCCTGTATCCCACTGTCAATTTTATATCTATCCCTTATCCAGCTTGTCAAAAAGAGCACATCCCACTCCAGCCAAAGTGTTTTATCCAGCTGCATCCTGCCATTAAAAGTCTTGTCATCCCATACCATGACTAGATTTGCACTCTCATCCCTCATCCCACCAAACCTAAGGTATGCCCCTCCTGATAGCACATTGTGTGAAGGAGAGCTTAATTTAAAAATCAATAATTATAAATTGCCTGTATAACTTAGGTAGATTTACCCAGTGACAACATGACAGAATGTGCTATCACTTATGACAAGTCAACCCAGGGCTTGAAATTAACACTCACAAACTCACAAAATGTGAGTGATTTTGCAAAATGCGAGTGACAAAAATATTCACTAGCAAACGTTTGCGAGTTAGAATGATCGATGTGTCCCGAACATTCCGAAAAAATTTGCTGGTGGTCTCACCAGTTTGCTAGTGGAAAAATATTTTACTAGCAAAACTTTGCAAGTGGACTAAAGAGTTAACTTTGAGCCCTGCAACCACCATTGAGTCTAACCTGCTTTTTCTTGAGGTTGTTAATTTGTTGTTCAACCTGTGTGATTTCTCTATCCACTTTCTCCATGCTCTGGAGTAGTTCATCTTTAGACATCAAATCAGACAGATCATCTCCACCTGTTTTCTTTTCTCCACCATTTGCTTCAGAAGCTGGTTAAAAATTATCTGATTAATGCTTAAGAAACACAGTTCCATCTGACCATCAATATTCCTTTGTGAAGCTACAGTACTAAACATTTTACATCACTAAATGTGCTATCTGCCTATAAAAAAATTTGTTGATAATGTTAAGAATAAAAAAAATACCATTGTTTTAATCTGTTTCCAGGTATACTTTTTATGAAGTGGTTGCTCTTAAGGTGAAGTTACGTGAGCCAATTTCTTTTACCAGTACTGTGGCTGTGGTCTAAACAAAATTGCTAAGAGCCAAAAGATTTCTAAGCATTAAATCCTTGGTGATCAGTACCTAAGCTTATATAGAAAGTTTTTCCAATTGCCTAAAGTTACAAGTTCATCACTTGCAGCACCCACACGCTTCTACAGCACATCCCTGTACAGGTGTGTATGCTACGTTGCACAAGACAAGTTGCCCTGTGCATTACGTTACATGATATCTTCTTTTCACAAAAGATATTTTATCCAACTAAAGTAGATTGTTACAAAGTTGATGTAACACAAGCCAATTTTTAACACTGATTTTTAACACAACATTGTTGTGTTTAAACGATAAGCATTAAATAGCGAAGCACACGAGTGATATCATAACTCAAACAAACTAAGCCAAACAAGACAAAATGGTGGAAGATTTGATGCTTTTTCAAGCTCATAAGCAATTGTTTCTAAAACAATTTTTAAAACAAAAATTTGCAAGTGAAGTATGATCATCGCAGTAAATTTCCAATTTAAGCAATTGGAAAGAAGAAGCCTGAAAAAAAATCAGGGCTTCAAAAGGTTTCGAACCCATGACCTCCGCGATACCGGTGCGATGCTCTACCAAGCTATGAAGCCACATATTGGGAGCAAGGTCAATTTATTGAGTTCATATCTCCCGTAAGGAGTGAAATGATGTAAAGTGTATATGAAATAATTCATATTTCAATAATTCATATTCTTCTTTCCAATTGCTTAAATTGGAAATTTACTGCGATGGTCATACTTCACTTGCATATACAACCAAAGTTCAAATATGAATTATTTCATATACACTTTACATCATTTCACTCCTTACGGGAGATATGAACTCAATAAATTGACCTTGCTCCCAATATGTGGCTTCATAGCTCAGTTGGTAGAGCATCGCACCGGTATCGCGGAGGTCATGGGTTCAAATCCCGTTGAAGCTCTGATTATTTTCAGGCTTCTTCTTTCCAATAAATTGGAAATTTACTGCGATGATCATACTTCACTTGCATCTACAACCGCAGTTCAAATATGAATTATTTCATATACACTTTACATCAAAACAAAAATTTGCTGTTCACTTTCTTCCTATTTCTTATTTCGATATTCTTAAGAAGCATGATGACTATATTCATATTTTCCAAATTACCTCTGCTCTAAAAACGTACAAATAGAACTGACTTGAGTTCTACATTCAAACATACCTTGTAAGAGTCACTGAACTTGTAACTTATGTTAACAATTTAATGATTTAATGATTTGGTACATGTACAATCTGTGTAAAAAATTATGTAAGTCTCCCTTGGTAAATTTAGTATTCATTTTTATTTTCATTGTAATTGTTTAGTATGACTGTTCTGCCCAGACTAGCAATGCTATTTGCGGACCAGTCTTTTTTTTGCTAAATATTGTCAATTATTCCTAAATAAAAGTTGAAAAGTTGAAAGTTGAAATCCGAAAAATGTTCACCTAATAGTATTTTGATAAAATGAATAAAATATGACTTTTGCACCCTTAGTTCTAATAATTTACATTCTATTTTTAGACTTTGCATGCTACATTATTTGGATTGTGTAACATCACCTTTGTAACAATTTGCTTCAATCAGTTACAGTACATAAAAAAAATATCTTTTGCATGAAAAAATGTATGAACAGTGTGACTACCTGGAGCAGAAGGAGATATAGCCTCCACAGCAGGACCAGGATAGGAATCCTGTGCACAAAAACAAAATCATTTCCATTAGTGAAATTAGAAAAGGACTCACCACTAGATAGAACATCTACATTACTAATTCCATCTGTTTTCAATACAAATAGTTACATGTAGATAATTTTTTCTAATGGATGGTCAGGTACTTCAAGACTTGTCACACATGAAATCATGGAATGGCAATAACTGAATATAGGGGACAGATAGCTTGCCATAAAAAGACATCTGTTATGATAACTCCTGAGCCATAATCATCATAAAAATCATAAATTAAAATTAGATGTATATGTTGTAGTTCAATTTTGCTTTTGGGAATTTGTTGCCGAACCGGTACAAAAGTTTTTGAACCAGTACAAATTTTTTTAACTAGTACAAAATATTTTGAACTGGTACCAAATATTTTGAACCAGTACAAAATACTTTGAACTGGTAGCAAATGTTTAAACCTAGGTTAACTTGTTTCTACCTAGGTCAATTTGTTTCAACCTAGTTTAATTTGTTTCAACCTAGGTCAATTTGTTTTCTACCTGGGTCAATTTGTTTCAACCTGGGCCAATTTGTTTCAACCTACATCAATAATTGTTTTCAACCTAGGTTAATTTGTTCTGGGCCAGGTTAATTTTGATATTACAGTAAGGTTAATTTGTATTTAGTTAGGGCAGAGGTACATGTACTGTAGTGTAATTGTGGGTGGTACAGTCTCTTCGGGAAGTAGTTTATTGAATATTTGGTGTATTGTTTTATAATAATTTTATGTAGTTTAGGTCAGTGCTCACAAGGTTACTTTTTAACCATTACTGTCAATACAAGGTGGAATCAACACAACCTGTCATGTTTGCTTTTAGGACTGAGAAGGACTGGGTCCAACATACATGTCTGATTTGAATAATTTAAGGAAATGTATTGCTACTACTATGTATATGTAATTAAAAAAATAGGGGAACTTGCACTAAGTATCCATTGCTCACTGGTAAGGCAACAGGACATGAATCCAAAGGAAAACCAAAGGCCTGTGGTTCAAGGCTCACTAGGTAAGCATTGAGGTAAAAAGAATAGGGGCCAGGATGTTGGGAGAGCAGGGAGGGAAGTAGAGTGGAAATGAAGAGAAGAGGGAAAAAAAAAGAGAAGATTGAAGGTGCCAATTTTTTGTTGTTGTTGTTTGATGCAAAACCAAAAACAAAAAAATCAAATTGACCTCCACTGAAACATTTGGTACCAGTTCAAAATATTTTGTACTGGTTTAAAATCTAGTGGTTCGTACTGGTTCAGAACCTTTGTACTGGTTCAGAAACAAATTGTACCAAAGGTAAAATTGAACTACAATATATACAGATATTTATTTCAACAAATTTATGTAGTCTTCAACATGAATACAGATATGTGTTCTCTCACAAGAAAGGTGATTTTTGCACCTTTCTTTGGCCACCTCCACTTGGTAACAGTGATATGGGAGCTGGTCTTCCTGTAGCACTGTTTAGTTTTTCTTGCATACCGGTACCAGATGTGGTCATGGACTGGGATGATGCGAAAGCAGCAAAATGCATAGAGTGCTGTTTTGAAAATGAAGCTGCATCACTTGGAGATGTCATTGAAGGTGCTTTGGATGACTGCACCTGTGAAGCAGTAATCAGTAGTGGCTGAGATGCCACAGAGAAAGGAGGTGTAGTTGGTCGACATGGTGAGAACCTTGGAGAAACTTTAGAGTGTGGTGATGATGGAGCACTGTCAGGACGGTTTTGCAAAGAGTAGTCACTGCCTTCAGTAGATGTTTGTCGCTTTTTGGGTTGAAGTTCAGATCTTTCATGATCTTTTTTAGTTCCATCTCTGGAGATACAAAAACAAGGGTAAATATTGGCAAATCAAGCAATAATGACAACACAAACCATTATTTAGTCCAGAGTCCTTTCATGACATATACATCTTCAAATGGTTGCTAACAGCATACAATACCTTTCAATCTTGATGTCTTTTCCACTGATTGAACTAAAGTCATTAAAATCACCCAGCCCTACCTCCTACAAGAAACAGAGTCAAAGTTAGAGTACATTGTACTTAATAACAATATAAAGTACAGTAATAAACAATACTAAAGATGCAGATCCCAGACATATTTATATTTTACTTAAAAGCTCTTCTGAGATGAGCATCTCATCTTGCAACATGAGAGTCTATCTCCTAATATGAGGGTCTTGTAATGTACAATGTAACTGTGTTACATGTACATGTAATTTTAACTTTTCTTTTACCCACCCGCATTTTATCACTGGTAGATAGCAAATTAATTAAAAGCTTTTCTAAGCTAGGATTATGACATATATTATCAGCTAGTAATAATTTTGGGTCTTTCTCGGCGGATGAACTCCACTAACAACCATATATAAATGACACATATGGAATCCATCAGAGCTATTCCTAAGCAGCATGAAACATAGAATGTCACTGTACAAAGACACTGGAACAAACAACAACACTAAAAACCAAGAGGAAACATGACTATACCTGGTGTCGCACATATGGAGGATCATAATAAGCAGGACCATAACTCCCTCCAGACGGTCCTACATCATCCTCACTGAGACGACGCTGTCTTTTGTACGGTGGACCGCTATAGTAACCATAGCTTGATGAACTTTGTAAATGAAGTAAACATAGGAAATTAGAATGCTAGACAGTTGTGGAGTCATGTGTACTTGACTCATTAAAGGGATTGATGTGTAGTGACTGATAACACTGAAACACACATTCTTTACATTTAGCTGATGAGCTAAATGTATGCAGTAAGTGTTTACGAGTAAAAAGTGAACTGGACTAAACAAATGACAGCTATATAGTTACATACGTATAACAGTTACCATAAGTAAGTAGCTGACTAAGTCCTGTTTATCATGCATACACCTCACATGCACATATTAACCAAAAAGAACAAGTGATGGCTAAAATCACCAGCTATTCATTCAAGCTACGCCAGGACTGTCATTAAGTTCTGAGTCACCTGTAACCCTGTTCACCACGCCCACAGCAAAACTGTTACTTTCTGGTTGAATTCTATCAACAACAGGTAATTTAACCTTTATCATCAAGGGAAAATCAAGCATACTCAGCCGTAGCAGGTGTTATTTGGTTACGGCCCTTAATGACAGTCCTCTACGCTGATATATTGTATTCTCATTGACCAAACACTTGTGTTCTTTTCTAAATGAAGTTAGCCTGCATAACAAGTGTTTCTGTGGGGTTTGGGAGCAAAGAAGGACCGAAGACCCCGCAGTCCAACAGGGTTTTTGATGTTTTGCCTGCACGAAAATGGGACGAGAGCCAAAATAAGAAAGTGGGGGTGGGGGAGGGGAAGGACGGAAACATTTGCAGACAAACCCCGTTATTTTGAAAACTCTTGATTGGCTCGACTAGTCGAACATTATTGACATGTATCAATCATATGTTTCACTTCTGACAGCCAGAACAATGGGAGGACACATTCAAGCTTGTTTACAAAAAGCTTTAACTTTTCTCACCGACAAGGAAGCTCGACAGTGTGCTGGATATCCTGTAGTGCAATGCCGATGTTTTGGGATTTCAAAGCATGCACATTATTGCAGCAAGGGCGTCACTATTTGCAGCTGTTCATTTAATTTTAACATCACTTTCTTGAATGCCACCAAGCACTATAACATATTATTCAGAATTGTACCCCAAAGTTCTAAATGCTGTCAACAAAAATGCTTCTAATGAAATGTCAGAGTACCTAAAATCCAAAAGCATGTTGCTATGTAAAAAGCCAAGCAAAATCACTGGGTTTTCCAGTTCAGTATTCTTGGAGGAAGTGTAAAATTTCTGTCCCATGATTTATTTATTATCTCGTTCTTGCAATTAACTGCAGCATACCAGTTTCTGACACATATTTGCCAGAACATTATTTTGCAGAGTTGGTTTTATAAACAGCTTTGAGTTGGAGGCTGTCTTTGGGGAGATTATCTAAAATAAGATACTGATCAAGTTTGTAGTTAGTTTCCCTCTCAAATGTTTAAAGCCTCTCCTGCCCAAGTTCAAAAGTTTTCTGAGAAGACTTTCCATTTTTTTTTTGTCACAGGCGATAACACTCAAACCAATTTGCGGATCAGACTTCTTCCCTCTGACGTCTTTGTTGCTGGAGTTGACTTTGTAGAAGTTGACTCGCTAATTTTATCTTGTATTACCCTGGGTGCCAGAGGGTTTTTTGTTTTTTGGTTGCGAAGCTGCAATAGCTGCGATAACGGTTGTTCACTCAACAAAAGTTATTTGTATTTAATATTTACACTGTATACAGATGCTGCTTGTTTTTCATTCAGCCACAGCCTTGATCATGGCTTCATCACAGAAATATAAAAACCCTGGAGCCCTGGGTAACTTTAAATCAATTCCTAGATGAATGAATACAGTGATCCAAGATAATTTTGCAAATCGTGCGAGCAGAAAAATTGCAAATGCAACTTGAATACTTGTCACATTTTAGATCATTTTACCACCCCAAATCCAACTTTCTGGCAGATTTGTGCTAAAACTTCACCCTTGTGGTCCTTCTTTTTCAGACAGATTGAAAATATTCTCGGCAGAAATATAGCTTGATTTCAAATTACAAAAATTTAACATAAAATTGCAATTACAAAGCCTGCATTAGTCACTTGGATTCACTGAGATTTCTACATTCCCACCACACGTTCATAGCTTGACAAGATAAAGTTTGTTTTAGTTCAAGGTTCACTTCCACTATGGAAGGGCAAAGATCCTATTGGTTAATTTATGACAGCAGATAAAAATATGAAATCTTACTAGTAGTGTGCATACTCAAGCATGAAAGGTCAAGCAGGCGATTCTCAAAATCCAGAGTTCGTCTGCAAGCACTTCCTTCCTTCCCCCCCTCCACTCCCCCCTCTTTTACTCGCCATATTTTCACAAGTAATCCTTTGCTCCTAAACCCCATAGACAACAGAAATGCTTGCTATGCAGGCTAATGTAAAGTTTGTAATGTGACTCAAGAACATGATTCACTTGTCAATGATTCAACATAAAATGCAAAACAATTTGGACACATGAAAGTGTGAATGCTGTGCTTAACACTATCTCTGGGAGTCACTAGCATGTAAAATAATTCTCCAAGGACATAGCATTTCCAATAAACTCATTGTAATTCTATTTAAAGTTACTCTTGCCATTTAAAACCCTGGGGGGAGCCATTTCTATCTGAAAAATTTGCATTTATTTAAAACAGAAATAGTAATATTTGAATTGTGAAATCAAAACATAAGATTTACTACTGTCAGTGATCTGTTTGATTATATCATGTTACATGTATGTCATTGGTTGTGCACACGTCTAAACAGCCTTGATATCTAAGCTGTTGACTTGATTTGATATAACTACATGACTTTGACTCTGAAATAGAGCTGGAATATTGTAAAATCGTTTTGGACTGTAATAAACCAGACCTTGGTTTTCAACATTTTTACAATCCTCTGACTCCTCTCAATTATAGTGTATGTTACATGTATATTCAAAACTGACATTGAATTATAGTAGTTCTTTCTTATAGGAGTGCTAAACTTATGCAAAATTACACCAATTTATATAGGTTTCTAGAGAGCAGTGCTCAAATTTCATTGTTTGCTTGAAAACACTTCTTAGCATAGGCCACAAGCAAATGTTTGCACAGCTGCTACCAAATTTTTCAGAGCTTTTATAAATGCTTCTATAAAATAATATAGATCAAAATCTGAAACTCCTGATTAGAAGAGTTTCTTATTTTCTTTAAAACATATTTCTATGCTGCCATTTTATGAATGCAACTTTCAGAAGATCAAACCACAGCATGATCCAGATGTAGGTTCTTTTCTGAATGCATGTTTTCTGTCATTCTCTGATTACAAAAGACAATATTTTTGTATGTTTTATATAAGCATAAAATGTGTTTTGAAAATCCACTATTGTACATGTACACAAATTATAAAGGCATTTCTATGAAACAAAACCAGAGTATTTCCACATACTAAAAGCTACAAGTAGTTGGGATGCAATGCTACGTAAAGTGAAATTGTGATTCTGTCAGCAACTTCCAACCAACATTATTTTGAAGTCGAGATAATTTTAAGGCAACTGATCAAAAAATGATAAATCCCACAAGATGATAAAGCTAACATATGATTGTGTTTTTTATCCAGTAGTTAACACCTCCATAATCACTGGCCATGTCTCCTTTGTTTGATTATAAGGCTGCTCCAGTATTTAGTCCACAACAATTCTAATTGAAGACTTCACTTATGTGATTCAGACAAAGATGCACAGTTTACATGTCAAATATGAAAACCAAAAGCAAAATAAAGCCACAAAGAAATGCAGAATTACGTACACTTGTATTCAATTATTGCGTTCAACGAAGTGGAACGCAATCCTAATTTTGGGCTGTGACTCTGGAGAATTGGTTGTGTCGCGTTCCCGACGTACGTGACAATTGCGAGGTGCGGTACAACGGAGTTTGCCAGTTTAACCAAAGTGAGGCACAGCAGACGACAATCATTAAGGTTTATTGAAGATCTGGCTGGACCGCTTGTACATCACTTACGGTAAAAACTATAGAAATCAATAGATGATTGTTGAGTATTAGGAGGCACACGGAAAAACAAGCTAAACGAAAAAGAATAGAACTATGACAAAGGAAAATAGAAAAACGACTTACATCTGATCTCTAACACCGGGCGTGAGAAACTCCAAAGAAAAATATCTCCAAATACTCTGAGAAAAACTGCAAGCGACTCCTAAAGCATGTGATTCTAAAAAAGACAAATGTGTGCGGCAATATGATATATACGAAAACACTTAGAGCGGCCAGCCAAGAAACATAAATAAAACATTAACTAAATCAACGATGGTTGTAACGCAACAGAAGTGACCGGTCTACAAAGGTCTAGCGATTATACCTATGTACGTGACAGGTTGCCTTGTGTAAGGTTATATTCTGGAAAACCCACATTCCTGTAAGGACACAAAAATGGCCACCCACCTAATTTTTGCAGGGGCATGTCACGACATAGTTACTAACTATGTCATGGCATAGTTATTAACTATGTCACGGCATAGTTATGGGTCATGGCCAGTGAACTGGTACCGTAACTGAGACATGTAATAATACATGTGACGAACATGTGAGCATGTGAGCATGTAGACTGTGGACTTTCTTTCCATGTGCTCTCAATCTCAGAGGTGGCGTTGGATACTTTTGCCATGGAATTTTGAGGCTGAGTAGTATTATATTCAATAGTATGAAGTTATTTAAATGTTTGTCCGGGCTCACAAGGAGCTTGTCTATTTTATATCGCCTAGGCTTTGGGATGTTAACTGTGGAAACAGTTGTAATTCCCGGGCTGTATTTGATTGCATTTGTTGATTTAGTTCCAATTTGCAACAGAAAAGGTCAGTCGCTTCCGGTCGAATATTATTTGGAATCGGTGGAAGAGTACTCTGAGGGCAAGATTTGTAAAAGTGAACCTGAACCAGGGAACGGAAATGTAAATATTGTGTACTTTGTTAATCAGGCCAGGAGAAATACTCAAATCAGTCTCACAGAGTTTGTTTACGAGATCAAGCACTCGATTGCAAATGTTTACTTGAGCTTCCTGCTTATAATAATGTTTGTAAAAAATATTCTTTTACAAATTACTTTTGCACTTAAACATTACAGGTTAATGTGAGAATATTTAGCACGAAATCTGAATGCTTATGTAAATATTTTAGTCCTATTAAACTTGTGAGTCTACAGAAACTGCTGCTGTCACGCAACGTAGTTTGTACCCGGACTTCTTCAATCAGAATGACATGGACTTTGTCACTGAAATATCTTTCAGTAAAACCCCGGTTGTTGATGAAAAAAGATTGGTTTTTAGAGGTTGAGAGTCAGGGAAATCATTTAAGGTATCCGTATAAAAGTTTATACGGCGTCGAACGCACTGTCATAATCTTTGATTACTACTAGTATAAAAACAGAATTATATTCTTGCTAATATTGTTCTCCTATTTATAAGACAGGCATTATTTTGTGTGTTTTTTCTTTAGATTTTTGGGAAACCACTGCAGACAGAAACACCTTTTAGAAAGAACCAGCCTACACACTGTTACTAGCTTAAAACAAATTCAGTAGTAGCAGTAAAAATGAAGTCACCCTCCTCAAAGCATTATGTAAATGTATGCTATGAATGCTTTACTTTAAAAATTTTAGTATAAAATAAACTGATCAAAAGCAGACAACAAACACTTGAGGCAAAAATGCAACTCTGCTAAATGCCTAAAACTAGGATATCCAAGCCAGAAAATGGGCCGACCATTTGAGCAGCTGTTTGGGATACAAGCAAGGTGTAGCTAACAACCGACTCAACTGACTGACAGTAACGTTAGCTTTTACTTTAGAGAATTTAATTTGAACATGCACTACTTCAAGATCGCAGTGGATGTTACCCGGATAATTCTCCATATCTTGCAATTGGTGGATATCCTCTGAATGATCTCTCACCAGTGGGATTGAATCTTTAACACAACAACAAAAGATATTTGAATAACAGCAGAAGTACAGGTTGGACGCAATTGAAATTAACATCAGCTGGAAGTTTTATTTACAGCTCAGTTGGTTTGTCATATTACGTTCCAACCTTACACACGTCACTAGTCTAAAACATAAATAATATAATGTGACCATAAACGTTAAATTCAACGGTTTCTGATACGAATATATCGCAACAGACAACGACTACCTTTGATTCAAGGCTAAATGCGAGTTACATACTCACTCCTAACCTAAATGCACATAACCGTGTATGAGAGAAATTAAAGGAACTAAACTACAACTCACCGATGAGGTGGACCCCTTGACATGATCTAAAGTCCTTTTAGCATCAAGAAATGATCGTTCTTTGAACAGTATTCGCATTGTTGTTTGCTACGTTCTCTGGCACTCCACTTTAACAAAGCCGCCATTTTGAAAACCAACAATGCGAGGGGCTTGGTACGGCGATGACGTCATCGCTCTGTCGTGCAGGTGAGAAGTTGAGAGGCACTGGAAATCTGAGAGCAAATGTAATCCTGTGGGAATTTCGTGCTGAAAGCAAGCCACCAGTTTAAAAGTATTCATTAGGGTCTAGTAAACATAAGGAGTTTTGGTGGCAACTCTGCAACTTGCTTGGACAGGTATGTGCCAACATGAAAACGAGGCTGTTTGTTTTATATTTTTCGTCAAGCTACGATGGCCGAAGACCAAGAGTTTATAAAATTCTTTTTTTACGATAACTGCAGAAATTCTCGCGCACTCATAGGCTAATTTTTATTGTCAATAAACGAACAGACACATGAATTATAATTTATGCGATGCGTCAACGAACGAGAGCGGACAATTTGACAAAATGGTATCCTAAAAGACAAATTGATGTCAGTTTTTTTTTGCGTCAGTTTTTCATGCGTCTGTCCTGTTATTAACCATGAATTTCGTCATAACATTGTCAAAGAGTCTGCGGATCCACTCGGCCATCGCTTCGTGGATCCACAGCTACTTTGACAATGTTATGACGAAATTCATGGTTAATAACAGGACAGACGCATGAAAAACTGACGTCAATTTGTTAAATAACCTATGACAAAAGCTGAGAAAAAGATATATAATTTTCAATATTTCGTCTGGCGCGGCCTGACTTCTTCAGGGAATTCCCTGATAATAATGGTGATATACTGATGTTGATAGAAACAATTTTTGATTGATAAGAAAGCCTTTCAAGTCCAATATCACTGTAGGAAGAGCAAACATCCATACAGCAATCGAGCCATTCCTTCATGGGAAATGGCAAGAACTCTTTCGTTTATTTATGACAGATTCGACAGAAACTCGTCAGCTGATATGTTGGAGAAAAGCATGTTGGATTGGATAAGAAGCGGCAAGCCAGCCAGAAAGGACACATACTATCATTACAGCGCCTTTGTCAACTCTCGACTTGATCTTTGCGTTTTTGAGTTATTTTTCTGTAAAAAAATACCTCTTAGTCGGCGCGTTGAGTATGTTATGGGCGGGTGGATCAGTGAGAGATGTATGTATGTATGTCACACCAGCCAGATTGGAGCTACCATTAAACACCAATCGAATTTCTTGTTGTAAAGGAAATGGTATGTGAGAAGATTTGATTCCGATACAGTTGAGAACGGCCATATTTATTCTGCTGTAAAAGAGGAGGAAGTATTCATATATTGGGTTTACCTCAACATTTTCTGTGGGTTAGGCTGAGGATTTGATAGGGTTTGATAGTCATTAGCAATTGGATAATCAGTCGAATAAACATAGCGTTTAGGATATAACTGCGAACATGCGATGAAGGGTGAGCTTTTTTTCATTATATAAGGTTTTGAAATAAATGAGTGTGAGCCGTTCTACTACTGTTGATGTGGTTTCTATGATAGAAACAATTGTATTTAAGGGGGCGGAATGCACCAGTGGGAATGTGAAGGGGTTGTGACCAGGTTCTAATCGTTTGCGCGTTGTAGTGAAACCTAAATATTGCCGCTGCAGAGTCGAGGGCGAGTCGTTAATTTCAGCACCATTGATTCGTTTCAGTGATAAGTTTCAACGAGAAAAGCGAAGAGACTACGATTAATTTCCTCAACAGAACAAAAAGAAATTATTCTGTGACGATTTTTCATTTACAATGGTTCTTATTTACGACTGGGATGAGAAGATACGTTATAAATGAAACTTAATCTTTTCTCGTCAGTGTTATCAGGGTTCTCCCTAATAGCCAGCACGAATTGTAGTAGAAGAAAAAGAAAAATTCTTGTTTAAGATAACTAAATTGAGGTATATGAAGTCGCGGGAGTTCTCTGATTGTATTAAGAACAAGGACTTTGGTGATTGAATAATAAAGACTGACGTGTACATGTTGCCGGTTTGTGATTTTTAGTCCAGTTTGGAGGGAATTGTGACGGTTACATCACAGGTAGCCCAAGCTCTCTGGGCATCGTCAACTTGACATTGCGGCGTAACAGCGTTGTTATAAGAGTTTGTATGGGAAATATATCGATCGTACGGAATAGTTCAAAATAAGGGGAAAAAAATAATAAAATCGACATAACTTCTGTTTTCATGGCGTTTGGAGGCGTTTTAGGAAAAAGTGACTTAAATGCTCCTATTTTCATAACCTTTTAATAAAAAAAAAATAACTCTTGCACGCCTTGCGTGCCTATGTTTGATCCCAGACAGCCGTAGATTCAACTTTCCGCCAACTTTCGCTTGTTCGCCCATTGCTGTATTTTTATTTTTGGTTCGCTTCTTTCCCTTCTTCGAACTGGTCCAGGGACATTTCCATGGTCTAGGTTTATTCACACCCAAAAGAATTGCACCAAGGAAAATACTCGCTGGCTGATCAACTGAGAAGCCGATTCTTCACATCTGAATAATCCCGCGAAAGTCGTCTCGGTTGATTGCATAACATCATAGGACTGTCAATCAAGGCGTAAACTTTTACTTCCAGTGAAAACGTAAATCCGCGATTTCTACGCCATCATTTAAAATTTTTGAGAATTTTTTTTTAGATGTAAGTTCATGCGCAGACCTATACATTAACCTAAAAATCAAAATTTCAACCAAATGGTCGGTCTGAAGGTGCATAGTAATCTTAATCCTAACAACTCCCTTTCAATATTACCTCAAAATTCACTCCTGTTCATGTTTACCCCGCCTTAACAGGTAGAAAGTGTCGAGCATATAGAACAATATGTAAAATTTGTGGAAAAAATCGCACTATTTAAAACGATGTGGACGTAAAGCTTTCGTAGAGTAATTGTTTTTGCGGTCATAATTTGCATCACAGAATAACGGTTTTGCACCCTCTTTCACCTATATCTTTTATTCCTTCCAAAATTTCCTTTAATATATTTTCTAAATAAAGGAGAATAATATGTACACTATTATGCAATAAAAAATATAGGTCACCATGCTCGTTTATAAGAAAACAAACATTTTTTTCGCTATCGAGCTTAGCTTGAGGGAAATGTCAGTTCGTTGTGTACGTGCAAGCGCTCATGACGCGAGAATCGTGCGCAGTAGGGATGCGCAGTGCAATACTGAGGAATCACCTTAAGGGCAGATGCATGACAGGTACTTGTGATCCCTTTAAAATGTTCTGTTTTTCTTTCATCCCAATCTACGTTTTGTTTTGCAATGTAGAAATCTTGACAGTCCCAACAACTAGCTTTATGCACAACTTTCGACATTTGGGAACGGTTGATCATATCTTTGTAGGGAAGAAAGGACTTGATGCGAAAAAGGACTTGATTTCGCTATGCGAGGAAACAAGCATCCAAAGGCGAAATTGTCGTTTCTACGGTATTCGCTGCCATGGCAACGAAATAAACACACGCAACTTTCCGGAAAGAATAGTCTAATACATTTACATAATATATCCAAGTATCACTTCACGCGGGTATCATGGTCCAAAGATTGCCCGATTTTTTATCCTACTGGAGTCCGCACCCTGTCAATTTTCAGGTCATTGCACCAAAACCGCTACCGATTCAGCGTTAACATCATGGATTTTCGTAAACTTCAATAATTGTAGATTGAAAAAATCCATGATAGCACTGGTCCCTCCAATTGGTACAAAAACCCTATTTTGGGCGTCTTGGACCATGGAATATTATCACCAGGCAGAAATTCATAAGTTAATTATTTAGTAACAACTGCTGTTTATAAAGCGATGGCGTGATTTTCTAGCATGAAAATGAGGCTGGAAAAGAATATTACACATTATTATTCATTCAAAATATTTCACCGTTCCTTATTGGTTAAAACCACACGCGTAATTCTCCATAGCCAGCTGCTGTTGACCAAATTTGAAAAGAATCTTTGTCATATTGAACCAATGACGTCAAAAGTGCAGCCCGCTGCAGATTATTGAACTGATGACGTCAAAATGATGTCAAAAGTGCGGCACGCTGCAAATTATTGAACCGTTGACCGAGAAAACCTGGGGACGAGATCGTATTATTTTTAGTGAGCGGAAAAACAAAGAGTGAAATAGCGAAACTCCTTTAAGATCGGGGAAATATTTTGAATGAATAATAAAGCAATTATTAAATTCGGCTTTTGTAGGATATGAAGAATTCTGCAGATCTCAGAGGGTGTTATCCACCTCAGCCTTCGGCCTCTGTGAATAAAACCCACCTCGATCTGCAGAATTCTTCATATCCTACGAAAGCCGAATTCAATAATTGCTAATTACTATATTTAGTGTTTGCAAAAGCTTGTATTGGCAGAAATACGCAATTTGTCATTTAATGACAGAGGTTGATGATGAGGAAGTCACGTGACCTAGCATGAAATCGAGGCTGGACCAGAAAAACGTATGTAACTTTTTTTAAATGTTCACAATAGCTTGCCAAACGTTGTCAAACGATGATACGGTTGCACTGATGATATTCTCATTTGTCACGTGCACGTGGTCAAATTTTATGATAAATCCACACTGGTAGCAACCTACATAATTAAAAAAGACAAAAAACAACTTAAAAAAAGCAGTGGTAAAAATGAAAATGTCCATAACTTTCACCTTTCGTTGGCGCAGTATTTGTCTACAGGCGCTTACCATATCTAATTTAACACCTCATCATCATCCTCTTCATCTTCAATATCGCTGTCATCATCGTCACAGTCGTCTTGTTGATACCGGCACGGAAACGAGGCTTCAAACATCCATTCATTTTATGATAAATAAATTCACACTGGTAGCGGCCTTATCAACAGCAGTAGTTAAAATGAAAATGGTCATATTTTTTTACCTTTCATTGGCCAAGTATTTGTCTAAGGACGCTTACCATATCTAACTTCACGAATCATCATCATCCTGTTCATATCGCGATCATCATC
Source organism: Catalaphyllia jardinei (assembly GCA_022496165.2). Taxonomy (NCBI): domain Eukaryota; kingdom Metazoa; phylum Cnidaria; class Anthozoa; order Scleractinia; family Caryophylliidae; genus Catalaphyllia; species Catalaphyllia jardinei. The sequence continues at coordinate 17,216,381 of CM042753.1, forward strand.
GTCACATTCGCCTTGTTGATTCTCACATTCATCGAACATCGTAATCGGAACAACTGCAGAGGTCCGTGCATGGCAGCCCTGCTTTGGGGCACTGACAGTGATTCCTTTGCACATCTGCACTTCACATTGTTCCAGACCAAACCATCAATTGGTAGTGTGATCGTAGTATGGCTTGGTGCAGACCGCCTTAGTTGGTGGTAATCTGTCAGATTCAGCTTGTCTCTTCTCGCTGAAACAACGACCACCTGATCTCGTTGACAGTTTTAATTATATTGTGGTCTTTGGCTGGTACAGCTGGTAGACGAATTGCTCAATCCCATCAAGTGTTTCTTTGTCGTGTTTTTCACCTTTTCCCAGATTTGGCTAAGGATCTAAGGATCGACTCATTGCGCTCTTCAAATTCTATCCAACAAGTCGGTTTCTCTTTCCTGAGAAACTATACGTGGTATCAACCCCTAGTGCGGCTGTTGTGGCTGATCCAAGTGCTTCTACACTTGGTTGCAACTTGATTATTCGGCGATTTGTTGCTGATCAAGTTACAAAACTTGTATTTGGACACATCTCAGGAAAGCGTCTGATAGCCAGCACTAAAACATCAGTGTCTGAAGAATAGATCAAAAGTTCCGTAGCATCGTCAGCTGTAGCGTCTATCGCATGGAGCATAATCTTTGTGTCCGCCCCTTCGTGGTCGCTCTGCAGATCACGTCCTTGTGTGTTGCTTTACATTCTGTCGTCCACGCCACAATGACCTGCTTCCCTGTAGCCTGGCCTCTCTCCATCACCTTCTGGGCCAGAAAAGCTGTTAGTTCCGCTTTGGTCTTGGTATGGGATATGAGTTTCTTCAAGGTAACTTGAGCGATATGAGTTGAACAGAATCCGTAATATGATAGTAAATGGGTTCTTGAGTGCCTTGTCCCTTGCTCCGAGTAGTAGACTTCAGCGAAGACAGAACATCGTTCCAGTCAAAAATCAAACGGATCTGCTGCGTGTTATTGTATCTGACAAAAAGACGGGTGATGAAATGTTCCGCTAAGTCTTTGCAAGTCCTAATCTAGTCTAGCTTGTCTAACGACTGGATCTCTGCCATCAACTATTGCGACTTTGACATCGCTACTGCCTATGGAACTCGTACTTGACTTTGTACTTTGTTTCTCAAGGATGTGCAACAACGTGCTCTGGCAAGAGCAATGCATCATTGTCTGATCTCCAGCAAAGAGGGACCTTGGAACTACCGTGAACTCATAGCGACCGATAGCCCCTTTGATGTCAATATCTGGGCGACTCTTGCAAACCATCAATAGGCGCGCAAACAGAGACCTGTCCTCTGTCAGCTCCACCACTCGCTCTACTGCCTTAACTTTAATCACCTTCCCAAATTAAAGAGCCTTCGTAATTATCCATTACTTTGCTCCTATACATCTTTATGTGCTCATTGTGATCGTAATATCATTTAGAGCTACCACTTTTGAAATGGTAAAAAATCAAATCTTGTCATGATAATCTTAAAATGCCAATTTGCGAAAATTGGTGCTTTCATCTTCAGCCTCGTTTTCATGTGACCATCTTATAATCAGTAGTTGTCACAAAATTGCCATTTTACGAATATCTGCCAAGTTTTCTGGTTTAACCGTTGGTAATTAATGAGGTTATAGCAGGAGCCATAATCAGGGACGGAGACCGTACGTCTTGGGATGCGTGCAGACCCATGATATGGGACAATTTTTCTATTTTTAGAAAGATTTTTAGAACAAATTGCGCCATCTTGACGTCATATATCCGCTCTGATCCACGTACGTGTCTTGGGCTCTCGCGTGGATGTTGTCACGTTGCGCGATGAAATGGTGAGAGTTGCGGGATTCTCTTGCCGACTTTTAACAGCGATGGCATGGAATAAGGTAAAGAAGAAGAACCACCGTTGTTCTATGTACGTTTATGCTCTGATTTAATGGAAAAGGTGTGTTTTTCAGGGTCGAGAATTTCTTTAATTTCGCGCTGTGATTGAATAAAATCCGCTCGCCAGCTAGTTATACGCGTAAACTTTTGTGTTTGTTCTGTAGAGAAAAGTTTTGTAAGAAAACTGTTTACTCCGGTATCTGGTTAATTTGCGAGTTTGCCAAACGATACCTTGTCATAACCAAAACCTGTTTTTAATAGTTTCTTGTTGTTTCTGCTTGTTTGGCTAGTTTGCAAAAGTGTTTGAAAGACAAGTCTGACGCGTACGAGTAGCTCATTTGCATAGTGCAGCGCGTGCACTTTCAAGTTTTCAGATTGTCAACAAATCGTGCCAAAGATTTGTTTCGTTGTCTTTTGTGCTGAGATGCTACAACAATTTTCACCAACGTTCGCCAAAAGGCTACTAACATCATGTGTGTTTCTTTTACATAGTGAAACATTACACTGCGAAAACAAAATAGACAAGGAGTTTTGACTCAATCGACAAACTCGAAATCTTTATTCGAGTTGATTAAAAGTGTCGTCGTAACTTTTCTGATTATTTCTGCTGTATTCACATATTTTCAGCTAAGCTTTAAATATGTTCTTAAACTTAACACTAATCAACCTTAAACATATTCAAAAACTAGAGATATTATATGAGTTCACACCAAAGTGCGAAGTCCAATTTGTCATGTTTTACTAGCTGTGTAAAAACACGCATCAGTGATCTTATTCATCGACAACAGACAATTTATTAGATTTTTACACAAGCAAAACTAAGCAGCATCTACAGACATAAACCTATTAAACCTATTGTCACTTATTGGGCCTTAACGCAGCTATATCCAAACATATCCAACTAGTTTTTTTTCTGTGTTATGGAAAAGCTGTTTTAAATCTTCTTCATATGTGAAATTTAGTCAACTTGGTCAGCGATATAAAGCGGGACATACCTAAATTCGGCACTCAAACTGGAGCAACTTACGGCGAAAATACTTAGGCAAAATTCCAACAGCCATAAACACGTTGAGTTGTGGGCCAAAAACAAACGCTGATTTCGGGAATTTCAGACGCCATCTCCCCTGCGCGACATCCGCGAAAATCCTCCCAGCAATGTACGCGCGTGTGCCGCAGGCGATGGCGCATTTTGTTCTAAAAATAGAAAAATTGTCCCATATCATGGAGCCAACCCCAATACTAGAAATAGCGTGCGCTTACGGTCTCCGTCCCTGATTATGGTTCCTGGTTATAGGTAATTATTTAATGAACTAGACCCTAATGAAACACTTTTAGACAGGTGCTTCAGGTACTTCAGCAAGAAATTCCCACGGGACTTCATTTTACGACATTTGCTCCCAGGAGACCATAAGCATGAAATTTGGCACATTGATAGTGCCAAGAAGGACGTCCACTGGCTTTTCAGCCTCGTTCCCAGGGCTTCAGTTCCCTTTCAAAGGGGAAAAGCCCTAGTAACGAGGTTGCTGGTTTTCATGGAAAGCACCATTCATTAAAATTCATTTGGGAATGCATTTGCCCACCACTGTGTCTCGGGTTTGATTCCCAGACCCAGATCATATGTGGGTTGAGTTTGTTGTTGGTTCTCGTCCCTGCTCTGAGGGTTTTTTTCCGAGTTCTCCAGGTTTCCTCCCTCCACAAAAATCAAAACTTCTAAATTCTAATTCGATCCGAAAATGAGAGCCTCTGGTTTGTCAGCTTTGCTGTTAAGTGTCATGCTCGCTAAATAAGGTTGATTATTATTATTATTATTATTATTATTATTGTGAAATTCCTTTGTTTACCCTAGTTTATCAGCTTTATCAGCAAACACTTACATTTCAATGGTTCCAATTCATTCACCAAGTTTGTTTCGTTTTAACATAATGGCACGTTGCCCTACGTGTTGCGATGGAAACGAAAAATGAAAACCCACGTTTGTTGAAAATAAATGCTGTGCGTCTTGTAGATGCCTTCGGTTAGTTAGACCATTATCTGCTATAAAATCTATAGATCTTTTTAATTGTTTTTAAATTTTCGTATCACAACAAACTTGCAATACCGCGGATGCCGTGAAACTTATAGCAGTTGTCGATGGCGTGTTGTAGTCGATTTTATCGCCCTTTACAGGTTAGGAGGGCATACCGTGTCCATTTTATTAAAACGTTCACAATTCTCCTGTCAGATATGAGGTATGACAACCATAACACTGTTACTGTTGGCTATCAACACGCCAAGAACATGCACAGTCTGTCAATAATTTCTTTATTTATTTATTTGCAGGTGCATCATTTCTATGTTTTCGCATCTAAAGGAAACGAAAAGCGTGCGATGGAGGTCAGGTACATCACCGCAAATAATTCATGTCTGGCACATATATTTACATACACAACACAATCTTTATTTCAACACGGCATTTCAGTCCAGTTTAGAATTAAGAAGGCCAGTATGTAAGCCTATGACATAAGTCTCGAAAGCTTCATTTTGATGGCGTTTACGTGACGTCAAAAAGGTCTCAGATCCAAAACTTAAGAGCCGGCCACACTGACAGAGTTTCTATCCTCAAAAGGCATAACAGGTACAAAATTTATATATCTTGGCAACTAACGTCCTTCATTTGGAAACCAGCGCATTTTGAACTTCAGGCTTGTGGCGGTGCGTGACATAGAGAACGAAAAACTGATATACTCACTTCGGGATTTTTAGCCATTTGTGAAGTAAAAGTAGTTGGAAAAGTGTTTATGTGAATGAGTGTCTGTGTAGCACAAGATAATCAGTGGCTACCTAACCAAAGTAAGTTTCAGATGGTTATTGCATTATTTTCAGGCTACGGAGCTTCAAGCCATGGCCGCTCCTGAGACTGAGCCGGCTTTAAATCTGTGCGAAACCGCATTTCGACGATATCTGAAGTTTGGGAAAGCACAGGCCTAACACTTGGAGAAGTCTTTTCCTTTTATAAGATGGCATCTTCTTGACTCCATTTTGTACCTCTTTTGTCTTATGAGGATAGAAACTCTGTTGGCCGGCTCTTATAAGTTTTGGATCTGAGACCTTTTCGACGTCACGAAAAAACTTTCAAGCTTCAAAGCTTTCAAGACTTATTTTACAGGCTTAAATAGTGGCCCTCTTAATTCTCGAAAAACTTATGGACTTCCATTGCAGAAATCGGCGTGAACTAGAAAAGAAATTTGTGCAGCCAACTTCAATATTTGACTGATTGGACTGAAATGCTGAGTTAAAAAAAAAGCTATAATTGCAACCTGGATTATTTGCGGTCATCACCTGCACCTCCACTGCAAGCTTTTCATTTCCTTTATATGCAGAAGAGAAAGTGATTATGCAAAGATATGGAAATAGTGCACCGCAGATGTAATGCGAAAGATCAGAGTCTGGGCTTAAGAAAAGATAAAAAAAGACATGGAAAGAAACTTAAGAGCGAAAGAAAAAAAAAGGGAAATTATATATTAAAAAAGAGACCCCGGTCCCGATCCCGGTCCCGGCCCGCCGCCCCGCGTTCTACTTACACCCAACTGGAAGTGTCGCAAACAGCCTAGAAAATAACTCAACAAAACAACAGCTCGGAGCGAGATGATCATTTAAATTGCACTTTCAATTTTGAATCTTCCTTGAAGTTTTGCCCGCGTTAACAACGAAATTTGGCCGAGCACTTCAGCTTAAATTCGAATTTACTGCGAGGATCATACTTCACTTGCATCTATAACCGCAGTTC
>CM042753.1:17222049-17229549 GCA_022496165.2 Catalaphyllia jardinei
TCTATAACCGCAGTTCAAATATGAATTATTTCATATACACTTTACATAGTTTATCTTCGTTCACATACATGGCCTGAAATTTGGGCTTGGACATATACAGAAAGAGCACACGGCAATAAGTCTACTGATAATCCATCAAATATTTTCGTACGCGTGCGATTGGTCTAAACGCGTCATGTGACCGAATATTCCCCAGCTAAAACTGAGGAATATCCGAGATTGGTATATACTAAAAAAGGGGATAGCGTTGAAGGTGCGCTCTGATTGGGTAAACTCCGAATGTCCTTTGCTATTTACCTTCGAGCGACTCAGGAAAAATGGCGTCCCGGTTTGCATCCGTGACAAATCATCCAAATCAATTTTTTGTGGTGTATATTATCTCACTGTTTTAGTATACTAAAATATACTAAAACAACGCTCTTCGTGGCTCGGTAAATGTCCACCGCCAGCCACTTCCACTTAGGTGAATAGTTGTTAAATATTCCCCAACTTTCAAAACTGTGCGTGTTGCGAAAAAGATTTGAAGGTTAGTAAATACAATAACCACGAAAATATATAAACAATAGCCTTCATTTGGCGCGAAAATATGCTAGGATATTTGTCCGCGGACATTATCTGAGCGTAGCTCGAGGAAAACTGTGAGCTTCGAGGAACAGATAATGTCCAAGGACTAATATCCGAGCATATTTTCGCCCCAAATGGAGGCTATTGTATTTATTATCCTTCAAATATTTTTCGCAACGCGCGCAGTTTTGAAAATTGGGGTATATTCTCGGATATCCCCAGGTTTTAGTTGGGGAATATTCGGTCACGTGACGGCTTTAGACCAGTCGCTTGCGAGCGAAAATATTTGATGGATTATAAGCTCGGATATTTGTCCTTGGACATAATCTGTTCCGAGAGGCGAACACTGTGAGCTTCGAGGAACAGATAATGTCCAAGGACAAATGTACTAGCATATTTTCGCGCCAAATGGAGGCTGTTGTTTATATATCTTTAGAACCAAACAACCAGAAAATTGTAAACATTTACAAAAAATATGTAGACCTACGTTCTTGTTTTTACGTCACTTTGTAGTCACAGGTTATTTTCTAACCCCCTCGCCCGCTTCCGCGGTATCTGACGCAACCAGAAGTAAAATTTCACGTTTTCAGTCGCCTAAAGTGCGGAGAAGCAATTTTCCCTCGCAACACTTAGAAAACTTTTTTACTCTCAACGAATTTTTCTTTACTAAATTAAAGAAAAAGGAAAAAATGTAAGTAACCACCTAGCCTCGAACCTGGAACCTCTGTTTCCAAACATCCCTCTTATACCACTAAACTACCAGGTTCATCCGCCAAATTTTCGCAAAATTTACTTATAAAATGTGACTTTCTTAAATATCTTCCGATCTAAAGGTCCCTAATGATAGAGCTGCCCCAACCTGCAAATAGAAGCTAACCGCAAGTAAACCAGTGTGAATATGAACAATTAAGCATTTGGTGAGTGCGTTTTACTATATCAACAAGTTATAATCAGTTCCTACCTTGTCCAGGCCTGAACTGAAGCAGGTATGGCATCGTCCATTCTAAAAGGCTAGGTTACCAATTATGGCATCGACCATTAAAAATAGTATCGCTTGTTTACGAAAGGGAAATAGGCTGCGGCGAAGGAAAAAAAACGATGTCCAATTTTTCCGATTTCCATATCATTACTTCAAATAAATTCAATCAAGAAATAAAAAAAGGGATACTTTTTTAAGTTCGTGAGCAGGTGGAATTAACCAAATCCTGCAATCTGATATATTGATTCAGTGAGTGGTTATCTGGCAGACCTTTCCAGAAGTTTCCGAGATATTTGAGAAATTATTTTTTTCTCAAGGATCTGAACGGGCCGGATGCCTAAATCCTCGAATTTGATTGGCTAATCTTGCACACGTGACCGGTCCAGCTTTTTACGATACGGCCCATGGGCCGGATTTTTTCCCGCTGTCTACATTTCGCTCCTAAAAGTTAGCGGTAATCGTCAATCTCTTGCCTTTTTTACACATCCATCGACGATTAAGTCACCGTAAGTTTATCTCTGTTCTCTTTAAAATGGCAAGGAGAGTCACTGAAAGTAAATTCGGTTGAGTGTTTTGAAGTTGTGAGAGTTTGCTTGGTTGTTTTAGCTTGTCGCTGTAATGGCGTTTAATCCTGTGTTTCCCTCGCCGTAGAATTTGAGTTTATTTCAGTCAAATTAACTTTTCTGATCGTTGCTGTATTTAGGAGAATTTCCGTAGAATACACTTCACGAATTTCCTCGCTTTCTGCTATTCAATTTACAGTAGAAAAGTCTGATTTCAAGTGGTTTTAAAAATGACGACTGACAGACACTGTTTTTGTAGTAAAACTTCAAACTTCGCGCGAAATTTCACACCGGAAAAACTGTTTTGGAAAATTTAACTGGTTAAACAAATGCAACTAACATAAAGTAGTTCGAAAGCTATATGTTCTTTAATACATCTTTCTTTCTTTGCCTACTATCTGAATTACTCGCTCGTTGCCGCTATTTTTTACAAATCGTTAGTAGACGGCGCGCAGGCCGATTCAATGACAAGAGTTGCGTGAACAAACCCATTAGAACACTGTAAAAATAAACATGTTATTTACCGGGCTAGGTCGGTCCGTATGGGAAAAAACTGTGCCCTTGGTCTTGAGTACGGCCCGAGGTCTACCTCCCGCCCGGTAAATAACATATATTTATTCATAGCTTTTTTTGGCTGTGTCCTGTGTTTTTCTCGCTATTCCCTTGAAACATACTCAGGTCTATTCCAGAAACAATCCACATCATTGATTTCTCCCTTCAGTAAAGAATATATTCCACAACAATAAAAACGCTAACGCAGCAATTTTTAAAAGATGCTGGTAACATCGAATCTCTTAAGGTAATTCCCCAGTATTGCATTGCGCATCCCTACTGCGCATAATTTATGGCGTCATTTAGCGCGGCCTCGTGCACGCGCATACTGAAAACATGGCGGATTTGCCTTGATATTGAGCTCTGCCAGTGGAAAAATGGCTGCAGCTCAACAACGAGCATGGGCACCCCACCTTTTTTTCAAGTCATTGTAATGAAGTTATCACAAGCTTTGCGTGAGAAAAGACTTATTTGATTTCTATTGCTGAAAATTGAATAAATAAGGAAAACAGGAGACACACTGTGGTCTTTTCTAGTTTGCCGTTTGGTAACCATATCAAGAAATTTGGTTCAAATTTTAATCAAGACTTAGATTTCTGTATAAATCAGACTTAAAATGTTTATTTCTGTCCGACACAATGTATTGACTGTAGTTTAATGCGTGTTGTCAAGAGTCTCGGTCACAAAGATTTTAGAATTATTACTGGGAATGCATTCTTCTAAAAGCATTAAATAATGCCAAAATGGGACATTTTCAATACCTCAGTGCTCCTTAATGAGCATGGGCACCCCCGTTTTTTATTTCAAAATTGAATTTCTCGTATGATAAATATTCAGTGAACAAAGTTTGAACGAAAACCTATTGTCAGTTTTATTTCAGGTTTGAAAATTCTTCCCTTAGTAATTTAAATCGGCTACCTTTTTAAACAAAACTCGAGATATTTAGACTATTTCTTGTGATTTTAAAAATGTTTTGAGAAATTCCAAAAAGATGGCATTTGAGCGATTTTACGTGATATTTGTAGAAAAACTTACGGCCCGCTTACGGCGAGCGGAATCGTCCTGTTGATCTATTTTTGCCAACGAATTAGAGTACTCGTCAATCTTTTGCACTTTTGACACTTCATCGATAATTAATCACCGCAAGTTTTTCTCTATTCACTTTTAAATGGCAAGCAAAGTGACGTTAATTCAACTTGTTTGGTCGTTTGAAGCTTGGCGCTGCAATGGCGCGTAATCCTGTATGTCTGTCTATGCAGCTTGACTAGAATATGGGTCAGTTTCAGTCAAGTTTACCTCTCTGTTTAAAAGAATTTCTGTGGAATACACACGAATTTCCTCGCTTCCTGCCATTCAGTTTATCGGAAATTTCTTTTCACAAATCGTTAAATTCAGAGACATAGTTGGGCAAACAAACCCATTTATAATTAAAGCCAATTTAGTGCAAGAAAAAATTATTTGCCGACCAGGATGTCCGTATTGGGAAAAGTTGGGCATACTGTCCTGAGTTCGGGCACAGTTTTTCCTCATACGAACCTCCCAGCCGGCTAATGACATATGTATCTTTCATACGCAATTTAACTGTTTACCTGATATAGATCCTAAAAGTCAGTCATTATGGTCACCTAGGGCTATGTATGGTTGAATAGCATGGCGCAATGAAGTGCTATGTATGCCGGGGTGGGGGGTGGGGGGGGGGGGGGTAGTCCTCCTAAGAGTTTTTGGTGCATTACACGAATTACGGTCGTTCCGCCCCAAGTCGTTTTGCCCCAACTCAAAGTCGTTTCTCACCGACCAAAAGTTAGTTCGCCCGAAGTTTTTTCATACGTTTTGGAAAGCAATAAATGGCTAGTTTGAATAAAACAAGCAACAGCTAAAAGCCATGGAAGGTTTATCCAGTTTTCAAATATTAATACTGAGACAGGCTATCGATCGATCAACGGACTTTGTTTGACTTTGTTGCTATGCGAGTGCAGCAACCCTTCTGATCTACGCACGTAGTCAAACAAATACAATTTAGACTCAATGGCTCTTTAACCACGCAAATGTTAAATAAAAAGGTTTAAATGGCGTTTGATGCTATAAAGGTAAAAGCCGTGGAAGGTTTTTAAACCTTCCACGGCTTTAAAAACCTTCCACGACTTTTACCTGTAGAGCATCAAACGCCATTTAAACCTTTTTATTAAATAAGTTTTACAAATACGATCGGCCATCGATCAACCGGCGCATCATCAACATGGCGTGGGCGGGAAAGAGAGTTTGGGGAGAGTGAAATGAACAATTTTAAACGTCAGCAACAACCTCATCTTACAAAGGTGACATTTAATTCCTCTAGTAATTTGTAAATACGTTACAAATTACTTTAAGCAAAACAACTTTAAAGTTGGGCGAAACGACCTTAGGCGAAACGGACTTGGGGCGAAACGACCTGTTTCCCATTAGACATGGCTAAGTAAGGCCACGTAGGGCTTAAAAAGTTCAGCCCGACCTTTTCAAGTTTGGACCAAAATTTTGCACACGCACAGATTATGGCACTGTCACTTTAATGAGAAAAACGCCTCAAAAGTTGTGAAATTTCTCATTGCTTACTCTTCCAAAAGATGGTAAAACCGGAAACTAAAAAAGCTATTTACATTTTTACAACGCTTAAATATGATCTTAGTCATTTTAATGTACGTTTAAATGGCGTGCTTAACCACATGAGCAGCTTCCACTACAGTAGGACCTGACCGCTTGACACGTGGGTCAGACACCGGTACAGCCAGCCTGAAAATGGGAAAGAGGGTAGGTTAGTACAGGGAGGAAACTAGATTCAGTGCAGGAAAATCGCAAAAATGTATAAACAAGTCTTCAAGGGAGGTGGTGATACAGAACAACAAATTATGGAGACAATAACTTAAAGCAGAGCGAAAGTCTGTGAAACTATGCGCTTTGATTTACTGTAAGTGAAATCTTATCTGTGGTATTACTTTTTTTCTCTTTTATCGCTCACTCTTCGTCTTGGCTCAAGTTTAATTCTAGGGCAGATGGTTCAAAGGATATAAAATGTAACTTGATAATTAACTACCGACTGAATAAGCTTCAAAGGCGCGTTCAGTTTCGTCAACATGTTACATCTGGATGCCGGGCAATTTATCCTGTGGATGGTGTACTCTACACCTTTGTAACAAACAGCACCAGGAGCTGTGTACGATTTCTATTCACCAAGCGTCCCATGAGTTAACTTCAATGTGGTCAGACTAATGAAATGAAGCTGACAGCTAACTCGCATCAGTTTTTTCTTGCAAGAGGATAAGAAGTATTATAAAATAACTGAGCCACTAGGCGCGCGCTCATTGGTCGATAGGTATGTTTAGATGAGAGTATGTAAACACGGTTGTGACTTTTCACATTTGTGCGTATTTTTAAGAATTATTTTACTTAAGTAGTAATAATAGTAATGGAATTTGCAAAGATATTTCCACGAAGTGGTTCTTCATCCACTGTTTCCGGATCGAATTAGAATTTAGAAGTGTTGATTTTTTTGGAGGGAGGAAAACTGGAGAACCCGGAAAAAACCCTCAGAGCAGGGACGAGAACCAACAACAAACTCAACCCACATGTGACGCTGGGTCCGGGAATCAAACCCAGGCCACAGCGGTGGGTGGGGAGCGCTCTAACCTCTGTGCCCTGCCGGCCCCCCCCCCCCCTCCAGGGAGAATTTTTAACTTGTAGCTGAAGGCTTCTTTTTTCTTGTAACCTGTCTGGTAATCTTGGTATCACTTGTGTTGCAGAGAAGCATTTCCTTGCGGGAGCTTACCTGACATTAGTTTTGCTATTGACAATAAACAGTGGGTTGTACTGACTAAGGATCTCATCGTTAACTGAAATACCTGAAAATCAAGATAAATACTTCAGAACTAAAACCACACGATATAGTAGTAGTAATAATAATTGCACAAGGATAATGATTGGTGTAGAACTATTACAGAAGTCAAAGAAAAACAGCTCTAAGACTACTTTTACTTGTACGGTTGATCTCTCTTCTGGGGATAATCTCTTCTAGACATGAACTGCCTTTGACTGACTTTCATTTTTATTCGTTCATTTTTAAATCATTTTTTACGCTTTCGGCCAATCAGAAAAGAGATAGCGAGTTCAACGTATAATAACTGTAGTCAGAATGAAAGTCGGGATGTAATGAGACAGCATACGTTAATCACATGTAACTGATACAAAAGGGTAATATATTTTTTAACCATAGCGTTAAAATGAATTTTTCCAAAACTACAACGTGTGTAAACGCAAAAGATCAGGATGGCAGTATGTAAAAGCGAACTATTGTGACAAATTTTAAGAAACATGGGAGGCACTGCGTGCTCTTGGGAATCGTATGAACTGTAGGGTCCTGTAGACAAGCTATGATCAGCACTTACCATCTAGGTACTGTTTGAGAATGGCCCTGAGTTGCTGGTTTTCTTGAAGAAGGGTGTGTTTCTCTTTATCAAGAGCTAATTTGTCAAGCAAAACCTGCCAATTCAATAATCACATTGACGAGTTAGCATAATTTCAAATACCAAGATGTTATTATAGCAGTTTTCTGCATCCAAATGTTACGTACAAGGTAACCTGATAAGAAGTTTATTTTATAGGTAATTTGATGCAAACCTTAGGTTAAACCACACCATACATTTGACCTGAGTTGTTTTGTCAGTTGATATGACGGCTATGTTGACGACTTTGTAAATAATTTGGACCATACAGTCCACGCACACAACGAGCATTCAAACCTACAAGGTACAAAATGGGCATTGACAGATAAACAGGATTGACCAACAGTTGTAAGCTAAGCTAATAACCTAC
>CM042753.1:17234549-17237288 GCA_022496165.2 Catalaphyllia jardinei
GTTTAAGTTCTTTTATGGCTGCATTGCTTTGAAGGGTCAGCTGGGTTAAACGTGATCTACAAAATTATCCAACAATTTCAAGGTTAGTAAGTCTAATTCAGTGCTACTGTAGTGGTGGCCACCACCAAGTTGACATAATATTAACGCCACTCAATTATGTAAGGTTATGAGTTTTTTTCAAAGCTCTGCTGGGCTAAGAAGCAAAGTTTGGCCACCATCTTGTGAAAATGTCTTCTGCAGTATGGATCCCTGTGACCAGCATTATCATGTGTTACATTTGGAAGCACTTTATTACTACTCTAAACTGTTTGACAGGATACACTGCTTTCATCGGGAACAGATATCAAGTGTATATCATCTCAGGCTCTGCTGATGTTATACAACAGATATATACTGCAATGGTACAACTGGGGATTATTGTGTCAGTTGTATGGATGCCAGAATCACTATTCTTTCATTCTAGTTTAAGCATGGCACATCATATTTTGTGTTTTGCCTTTTTTCTTAATAAACTTGAACTTGAAACTTGATATGTGATCATTCCAGTCCATGAGGTTCCAAGCTCTTAGCTAAGTGTTAGCATAAAACAGCAACACCTTTTTCTAGTCTCCATGTGACCAACAGGGTTTTTGTGGATTTGGTATCTTTAGTAACATCTAAAAATGTATTCAAACCAAAAAAAATTACTTCTGATGCTTTTGTGCCATAACATCAAGCTTTAAATTTCCCACTTTGGCCACACCCAATGACATTGACCACATAATGACAGATTGGTGACAAATGATGTCACTTCAGAAACATCACAACTCTCCATGTTTTTATTTTGCCTCCATGATGGCTGCATTGCTTCACCAACTTTGGTTTGTTTGTTTTTTTGTCGATGAAAACTCCTCACCACTACTGAAGCAACAATGATCTGAACTAACAGGATTTGGCTCTTCCTACCATGATGCAACAACCCTATCAGAAACCCCGACTCTTTTTTTTTTGCACTGATTCACGGTCAACTTCATTGGGTGTGGCTGAAGTGGGAACTTCAAAGCTAGATATTAGGGCATTAAAATGTCAGAATCCATTTTATTTTCCTTTGGATATCTTTTTACACATTATAGGGATACCAACACTACAAAAAATCTGTTGGCTGTATAGACACTTGAATAAATAACAATTAATTTATGTCATCTCATAACTGCCTGTAAGAATCACAATTTGGCCAGACCATTGAAGATGTGTTCTGCAGTGAGATCAGGGTCTTTTTGTGGGGAAAGTGAGGACAGGATACTTTGCATGATCTTGTACCTAGTCAAATTTCCTCAAGATGATGACCAGGGGATGATTAGTAGTCCTTCCTCTTTTGTAGGGTTATTTTGAGTTGTTTTCTCTGCCCCTAAGCTATAATCTGATATTGCTTTAATCAAAAAAGGACGACTATCAGGCTATCAAAAAGTCGTGTATCAATAACGGGCCTTCTGGGCACTACTGGTACAGTACTCTTACATAAAGTTTTAAATTCTTTCAAACGTAAACACAAATGTACTTCTTTAAACCAACAATGTACCTTTCCAAGTCTCTCATCTTGTTCATTTCAGCTTTTAATTCATGAAACTGGGTTGCAACCACCTCCCTTTGCTATAAATAATAATCAAGAACCCTTAAACATTACTTGTTACAGTGAACTTCATTTGCAGACAAGTGAAAAAATGTACTCTTGAGAAGGAGACAGTGGTCAACTTGGGCAGGAATGTGAAGACACTGTGTCAGAATACATTTTTATACGTATACTTTGGTCAAACTAAGCCAACAAGGAATCTATTTGTTAAACTTTGAATGGCTTAATAGTTGGAGATTAAGTAAGGCCTGATTTCCATTTAGGACATTCAAATCAACTGGTCATGTCACTGTGATAACTGTGTGCAGGATTCCTCAGTACTCAAGTTTTGTATAATTGGCATTAAGTTATAATATATCTCACCTCCTTGATAAGTCTGTTTCTTTCATCACATTCTTTAGCATTACTGGCCATTTTAGCTTTCAGCTGTGAAATACTGTCCTAAAAGGCAGGTAGATTTAATTGTGTAAATGTCTAGCTGTACAAGACACATGATCATGCATCTGCAATGATGCAAACTTATTTACCATTTAAAAGGCCACCTCAGCAGAAAGTCCAAAAGTTTTCCAACTGATCCATATGCTATATATCTCAATGGCTATAGTCACTTAACACCCAAGAGCTAAGACGCGGAGAGTTCATAGGACAACTGATCCTTTCTTTTACATTAAAGAGACACTGTCTCCAAAGTTGCCTATTTATGTCTAAGTAATACATGTACATATTTTCTAACACGATGGGCTATTTTAAATTTGCATAAGAAATCAGTGAACACTGATATGATTTTGTGACAAATCTGGACTGTGAGACCCTGAAGTTTGCTCAAAGTGCAACAGAGATTTTTGTAGGATTATTTGTCACTTTTCTTAAATGCCCTGGATGCTTTTAAACTTTCATAAGAAATCTGTGAAGGCTGATATGGCTTTGTGACTAAAATCGGGACTGCAAGACCCCCGAGGTTTGCCAATATTCAATCAGTACGACTATTTGTCATTTGTTACAACAGCTTGTCAAAGAACCTCTTTTCAACTGTCACACTTTTTAAGAGTTTCTACATCATTTAGGCACCAACCATCAAAACAATATATTTTTAAAATAGCAGATTAAGACTGGTAAATACAAAATATTAT
>CM042753.1:17237298-17280011 GCA_022496165.2 Catalaphyllia jardinei
TATATTTTTAAAATAGCAGATTAAGACTGGTAAATACAAAATATTATTATGATATCTGAGTGTATGGTCTCACCTGTATTCTCTGTAACTTTCTCATTTGGGTTTCTATTTCATAAGAACTCTTCTCATCTTTTGCTTTGAGATTTTCAAAGGCCAATTTTCTTTCCTCTGTTGTTTCATTGTAGTTCTTCAGAGCCTGTCAAATATTAAGTGATAAAAATTGTTTCTTATAATTGATTATCATGTAAAGCTAATAGAAAATTATTACAAGGAACACTGATCAGTAACTTTACAGCAAAGAAATTCAATATTCCTTTAATTCTTACTTGTTGAAATTGTCTCCAGAGATCCTCCACTGTACCTTCTAATTGTATTCTCAAAGCATGCTTTTCTTCAAGATTCTTTAAAAGAAAAACAGAATTTAAAAGGTTTGCAAAATGCTAATGAATGAAGATTGAGAAGAATGATAGGTGTAATTAAGAAGACAGAAAAAAAAAGCGTTAACCATGCTTTGAATTGTTATAAAGCACTCAGGAAGAGACCTCTTGAGAGAGAAATAAGGCCGGGGACATTGTGTTGTGTTCTTAGGCAAGACACATTACCCTCACAGTGCCTCTCTCCACCCAGGTGTATAAATGGGTACCAGTGAAATTAATACTGGGAGGTAACCCTGCGATGGGCTAGCATCCCATCCAGGGGGGAGTAGAAATACTGTCAGTCGCTTCATGCTAAGGAAACCGGGATAAGCTCCGGCCTAATGAGCCACTTGGCTCATAAGCAGACTTTACCTTTTTTATATGTATACAAAAAGAACAAAGCATATCTTTTAAATGCTGTCATTTATTTGTTAAATAATACATTACTTTATTCTTTATCTCATCTCTAAGGCTTTGAAAATCTTGTTTAGCTTCATTTTCTAGTTCATTCCACTCTTCCTCCATTGCAAACATGATGTCCTGAATATCATGCATCTCTCTTCTCTGCTGGGTTACTATCTTCAATCTAAAAGAAAGATATAATTTTCCAAATAATATTCTATATTTATGCATTAAAGAAAAGACTTATTAGTAGATGATGTCTCTTGGAATGGTGGAAAGTTTGAAAAAAAAGCATGATCTTTTTTGTGGGCATGGCTTAAATCCATTTTTATGCAACAAGAAATAAACTTAACAAGAAATAAACTTAACTAACAATGAAACCACAATAACTCCAATGATTGGTACATGTACCTAATATTGGATACCTCACTGAGTTTAAAATTTTTTAGAATATTCATAGAGGGTGCAAGCCATTTACTTTTAAATCTTCTGAGCTTACTGTGTACTTCCATACCACAGGATGTCTTCACTGCACCTTTAATTATACTGTCCACGGTCACTGTAGATGCAGTGTGTGTGAATGAGATGTAACTAGCACAGCTTGGTTAAAAAACTAGCTATTTGGTTCATAGAGCTACAAGCTAACCCATGTATATTCACCTTTCTGTGTCAAATTCTTCTTTTAAGATCTCTTGTTCTTGATCATACTCATCTTGGGCCTCATTTAATCGTCTTTGTTGTAAATCTTTAATGAAATTTTCATAAGAAGTTCTTATAAAGTAATGAATAATTGCTTTAGTGTACAAACGCTAACATTAAATTATTATTATTGTCATTATTATTATTATTATTATTATTATTATAGAATTATATTAATCTGTCTGAGACTGTTCAAAGATATTGACGCAATCAAGAAAAAATTGTTAGATGAAACCATCTGAGGTGGAAATACTAGTCCTGGCTAATATATTAAAAAAGACCATGCAACAAATTGAATGCATCGTCTCCCCCTAACCCCTGGGTATGAATATTTTCTGCACCGGTACTTGTACAATATGTGAGCATTTTAAGAAGTGACATCACTGCTATGCTTCCATGATAATGTATTCTGTTCATTATTAACACAGTTGTGGTTACGTTGTTTGTTCTTATTTTTGTCTGTCAATCGACATTGGAGATCTTCAGGAATGTGACTGAAAATACTAATTTCAACGTTGCAATCAGTTATAAACATTTTTCAAAAGGTTCTTTGTAATCTAATCTGGTTTTCTCTTCTAAATTTCCAGTGGCTTTTGTCCTATTTTTTTATCTTTATAGCGGATCTCCAGCGGCCCGAAGGACAATCAGTCATAAACATTTTTCAAAAGGTTCTTTGTAATCTAATGTGGTTTTCTCTTCTAAATTTCCAGTGGCTTTTGTCCTTTTTCTCTTTATAGCGGAGCTCCGGCAGCCCGAAGAGCTGCCAAGTGGAGCTCCATAATTATAGAAAAAGGAACCACACATATGCATAGAAATAGGAACCCATGCAACTCTTTTCTTATATATTGTCAAAATGGCTAGCAGCATGGATCACGTGCACGTTTTTTTTGCTGGTTTTCATTTAGATTGTGGGCTCATGTCAGCTTAACTTGTTGAAAACTAGTCCAGTCCCTGAACTCTCCTCTCTTCCCGCTCCATATAGGGGCTGAACCCAGGAGGGTGAAAGAAGAGTCCAGGATAACTTGCATGTGCATGCTCAGAACAAACCAATAAAAAATTACTAGGCCCCAACCACGCTGCTCGCTTCAATGTGTCACGCAACGCCTTTTTCAGTTTTTTCTTTGACCTTGATATAGTGGTAAAAACATAACTATTGAAATATCGCTATGGTTTATCGTAGACAGTACTTTTATCGCATCGACAACAAGCAAGCGTCTTTACTCTTTTCCCAATCATTTTTGCGTATTGTTTCTCCATATTAAGCAAGCTTGCAAAAGTTTTAGAAAGGAAAGGCTGACATGTATAAGTATCTCATTTGCATAATGCAGTGCATGCACTTTCAAGTCCGAGTTGGTGTTTTAATTGTCAACAAATCTTGGCAAAGATTTCTTCGTTATCTTTGATATTGTGACAAAAAACAAATTGAATGTGGTATAGCGTGGTACTGGTGAAATTCCACTGATTTGGGATTAATTGACATGTTTTTAATCAATCTGAATGCAGAAATTGTTACTTGTATATTATCATTCAGAAAATCATGCCACAAGCCAAATCTGGAAAATACTTCCAAGTATGGTGTTCCCCCCAATTTGGTGGGAAAAAAATGGCGGCGTTCTGAGCATGCACATGCAAGTTATCCTGGACTATTCTTTCACCTGCCTGGGTTCAGCCCCTATATGGGGCGGGAAGAAAGGAGAGTTCAGGGACTGGACTAGTTGAAAACAGGCCTGGATTGTTCGGAAGACGGTTAACGCTAACCCAGGTTTAAAAGTTAACCAAATTATAACTTTTTCTCTTGTACATTTTTTGCTGCTTTGTTTTGTGTATATGGTGATCATCAAAACTCAAAACAGGAGGCCAAACAGTATACAGAAAACCTCACTGCAAAGTTACAAAACTCAAATCAAAATTCTACCTTTTCCTCGGTTAGCTTAATCGTGCTCTGATCAACCTGGCCTTAGAGCTATGCTTTTAGGCTGGCCTAAATCTATATATTAGTAACTGTATATAAATACATGTAGTTATACATTACTTTATATCCCTGTCATGTCACAGGGACCAAGCAAGCTGCAAACTGTGTATGATATGATATGAGTACCAATAGTTGTGGTTACACACACCTTCCGTTTGGGGCCTTCCAGAGGGTAAATGGCTTGGGTTGGGATCAGCTCAGGTTTCATGTTACCCTTGGGGATGCAGTTACACAGTAAAAGACATCCCTCAGGGTAAAATATAATTAAATAAATAGGCGGGAAAAGTGCAGATCAACATGGATGTTACAAATTAAGATCTAATAAGCTTAATTTTAGTGATTCTCCTGCTTTTTATTCAACAGTCCTCTGTAAATATGACAGTCCAAAGGTTTTTGCGAGAAAACACCGAAGAAGGCGCCTTCAACTACGCCACCTTCAAGGCTTGTCGGCCCCCAATTTTATTTACATATACGAGCTTGTCGCGTACTTGTTCGCCGGCCAAGAATAGCTTGGGTATTTTCATGACCACAGAATTGGTTTCAGCAACTTCTAAAATACATTTTTTTTTATTTTGATCCATGCACACATTATACAGAGTATCAGTGTTGTTAATTCCCTGCAGCCTTGTTTGTTTCATGCTGCAAATAAATACCCCTTGTAGTAGGGATCTTCGTTTTTCTTAGCCTTCTTAGATTAATGGAAAGAATCGCGGTCAGTATCAGGGCGGAAAAAACAACAACTTCCTTACAAACAACAAACACGGACTGCAGACTACAGACTACGGACTGGGTATAAAACACAGACTCAGGTATAAAACGTGGACTAAGCATTACAGGCTGGGTATAAAATACGGACTCAGGTATAAAACACGGACTGAGCATTACGGACTCGGTATAAAACATGGACTCTGGTATGAACAAGTGTACACTGAGTGTAAATTACACCCGCTTTCAGTGTTACATGCAAAGGCGACATCTCAGACATGCTATGTAACCTGGCCTATGTGAAAAATGAGAGCTGATCGACCACACTAAATCGTTTGATTGATGCCGTAAATCAAGAAACATGCAAAGTCCATACCCCAAGAAATCATAGAATTAAGTTCGAATCGGCAGTAGGTTTCAAGAAACATTTGTCTTGCTTCAAAAAAATCTCAAGAGAAAACCTTGAACTTGGAGAAAAAAACAAAGAAAAACCACACTTGCTTAGCAAATGTGACACTGGAAATCCGAAGGTGAGTGGGTGTTTTTAAGCAGATCAGATTCTAGCAGTTCAAAACGTATTGATATTAAATAGCCAAAATGAGTAAATGGTCTGTGTCTGGTATATACTTGAAGGGTGTAGCAAATGAATGAACATGTCAACTTGAAATAATTTGTTTTGTTTCTTCCACAGATGCTATCTGTTACTACCTTATTATAGAAGCTTCTGCTGTTATAGATTAACAGTCTCTCTTTTAGCTCCCCTCTCTTTGATTATTGAGACCTCCTCTATAGCCCAGTAAATGGTTAGGCAAGAGTTTAGTTTGCACCCAAATTTATTTATTTTTAATTACTTGTGGAAATCTTGTGTAAAGGAAAATAACTGAAATTTGAAGCCCTTAAATCTTTCCACTTTAGTTAAGGAACACAACAACATAAATCAGTAAATAATGTAAATTTATCATCCACGCAAATAACTGTGTTGAAACATAAAAGGAATTATTTATATATTAAAGTAGTGAATGAATCAATCAGACTACTGGGTTTCCAAAATGTAATGTGGAAATTATCTGTAGTAAAACCAAATAAACATGGGAGGTGCATGGAGTTACATTACAACATAATAACACTATCATGTTCTTTTTATTAGCCTTTGAAAGAAATGTTTTTTCCTGCCCTTATTTAGTATTCTTTAATAATTTCTCAGACCAAAATAGTGCTATATAAATTCCTCGAAGGATAACCATATATGGATAACCAAATAGAAATGTTGCTCTTACAGTTCATTAAATAATACTGAAAAAAAGGAAATGAAGATATAATTATAACCATCATTATAGTAAAGGTATGTGGTTGATCAACCACAAAAAGTATCTTGGAAGTATGCATTCAAGATTTGTTGTTGTACACGGCTGTATAACAGGCTGCTGATGAGCCTTTTTACCCTGATGTAACACAAATCATAAAAGAGCAAAATCAATATGACATTGTATTCATTCCTATTCATCTTGTTCATCCAGCGTCCTAAAAACAATCTTCCGTAGTGTATGGCACACTTATCAACTGCTTCACTTCTCTGGCTATTTGGAGTTCAATTCTATATATTAGTTTAATCCGAGCAATGAAACCCTGAACCGTCGGTAGACTATTCTGACACTTTTTGGAGTAAATATAATATTTTCCTAGCAATAATAAATGATTAACTAATGTAAAGTTGTCTTTTATGTCAAACTTTCCAAAAATTATGTCCCATTCCCTCAATGTTTCAATATCAATACCATTGTCTTTAAGCCAGGATAAGACATGTTTCCAGAATTCAGAGGATATTTTGCAGGAAAAAAGTAAATGCTCGATGGATTCTGCTGATTTCTGACAAAAGGTACAACTAGGGGAGGGAACTAAGCCAAATCGATAAAGTTTTTCGTTTGTATAGACAATACAATTCAAGATTTTATACTGAAACTCCCTAGTCTTCGAATCCAAAGTTGAACGGAAAGGTAAAGAGTAAACTTTATCCCATTCCACATTTATATCAGGGTATTTATCTGTTAGTTTTCTTTGTGCAGTGGGTGGTATTTTCTTTTTCCCCAAAAAGATTTCATAGATTTGTTTAGAGGAGATGTCGAGGATTGGAACCGAGTTTCCATTCCCCAATCCAATTTTTGGATCGTTTGGAATTTCTTCAATCAACGATGAATCAGTGAAAGATTTAGCAAAGGCGCGCCACTCAGCTGGAAAGGAATCGATAAGGCTCATTAAAAAGAAATTTTGTTCGGGAGATAACGGTGAGGTTCCGTACACGTTAAAACAAGAAGAATTATATGCCCGCACAACGTGACCTATCTTAAGGAATCCTAATTTAATCATATCATCTCTATATATTGACATTTTATCAATACAAAGAAGTCTATTGTTCCAGATAATTTCATTTATCACCTCGTGGGAGGAGTTGGGTGTTTTCCTGTTTAGTTCGGACCAAGCATCTAGACATTCCTTGTAGTAGGATGGTAAGCAGATTTTTAATTTAGATGTGTCGAAATTACAGTATAAGAGAAAGCGTCCCCCAACTGGTGAAAGAATTTTTCCAAGAATAATTTTCCACGAGCTTGGGTAGTCTTGCACAAATTTCTTTAAACACATGATCCGCTTAGTTTTAATCAAAGATTCAATATCTAGCATTCTTAATCCACCATTTTTAATATCACATATTAAAGCATGGCGTTTAACCTTATCTTTTCCATTCCAGATGAACTCATAAATAATAGAATTTGCCTCTTTAATTAGTTCTTTGGAAAGAGGTATAACCGATGCTCTATACATAATTTTAGGAACTGCAAATGTTTTCACGATTTGAATCCTTCCTAATAAAGACAAGCCCCTCCATTTCCACATATTAAAAAAATAAGCTTTCACAACATTTTATTAAATGGAGAAAACTTGTTGAAGTATTGATCTAGAAAGAGACGGTGGTGGAGGGAATATCTAAATACAAAAATAATGAACAAGTATTTCTGCTTTTTTTTTTTTTTTAGCAGCTTATAATATGTTCTATCTAGTTGCGTCAGTAGTTTTGTAGTGTGTATTATTATTAGTTTACTCGTAGTATTAATGGCACTTGCATGTAATGTACCGAAAGTAATTTATTGTATTTAACGTATTGTAAGTTTTATTGTAGCATTGTCTTTGTAACTAGTTCATTGTAATTATGTATTCAAGTGAGGTTGTGTTTTTTTTCTGTTCCTTTTGTCGCTATCGTTAGGTCGTAA
This sequence comes from Catalaphyllia jardinei, assembly GCA_022496165.2. Lineage (NCBI taxonomy): Eukaryota > Metazoa > Cnidaria > Anthozoa > Scleractinia > Caryophylliidae > Catalaphyllia > Catalaphyllia jardinei. The sequence goes on from CM042753.1 coordinate 17,244,756, forward strand.
GCACGAAATTGTAATGTTTATTTTCTTATTCTTAAAATGCAGCAAAAAAAAATAAAAATTCCAAAAAAAAAAAACTGCTTCACTTTAATCTAGACCGCAGTTCAAATATGAATTATTTCAAATACATGCATACTTCACACCATTTCAGTCCTCACAGGAGATATGAACTCAATAAATTGACCTCGCTCCCAATGTGTGGTTTCATGGCTCAGTTGGTAGAGCATTGCACCGGTATCGCGGAGCTCACAGGTTCGAATCCCATCAAAGCCCTGATTTTTTCAGGCTTCTTCTTTCTACTTGCTTAAATTGGAAAATTAACTGCGATGATCATTCTTCGCTTTCATCTACAACTGCAGTTCAAATATGAATTATTTCATATATACGTCACACCACCCCCTCGACCATCACAATACTCTCCTGTACACTGCACATGATATATGACATGATGAAGTTTGCTGAAATTCGTAGGAAACCCAAACTTCTTGCTCAAAGTAACAAATAGAAATCACCCGAAGGTTTCCATGTTGTTTTTGAAAATTATCAATAACTTCATTTTTCTTTGAGTTATTGCAATATGCGTGGCTGGAAGCTGTGTTAAGCTACTGTATTACTCAAGATGCTTAAGGAATAAAGTTGTGTTAAGTGAGCTAGTCATGAACTCATGCTGTTATGGCACCGAGCCATATAATTGCTAGTGCATTTCAACTTTATAAATTTTATTTACTTCCTATACTCCTTTTTGCCCCCTTGGTAATTAAAACTTTAGAGAAGGTATTTTCCCTGTTTAGGTTGGTCTTCAAAGCAGTAACATGTTGCACACCTAGGCTTCATTTCTTTCCCATAGCAAGCTGTCGCACAAGATGTTAAGGCCCAAATTGGAGTACATGTAATTCATATGAAAACACCCAAATAGATTAAGCTTTATATAAGCTAGTTAAAAGGTATTAAATGAACCAAAAAAATCATATCAACAAAGGCAGAAAGAAAATCATGTGGGGCCAATCAGTCAAGATTGTGGAATAGCCCTTCCTTTGTGATGTCTCCTATCAGAGAAGTTCAAGTAGGCTCTTCTCAAGCCTGAATGTACAAGAATCATCACATTTAGATGTTCTAAATAAGATAACAAGGGTTGCTGCAGGGCCATAATTTTTCGAATCCCCTAGCAAGCATATACAACCACTCAGTTGACAGCAACTGGCATAGGACTTTTATTTTTGTCCTCCACATTGACCTTCACATGGTGGTAACCAGCTCGTAAGCCATATGCAACATATATTTCTCTTCTGATATTTATTTTATAATACTGATGTTAATTAATTCTGTAAATAGTGCACAATAAAGGGTTATTGATTGATAGTTTAATCATAATGATCTGTTGATTGTGTAAGACCCTTTTTTACAAAAAAAGAACAGAAATGGGGTTATTAGAAAAATTCAAAAACGAAGGACACAAAAAGAGCATATGAAACTGAGCACCTATAGAAAGGAGGAAAACAATTGGGAAAGATGAGCAAAACTTCAGTACAACAAAACTTTCCTGAGTTCAACAGGGTTTTATTCTGCTGCTCCTTACAAACCTAGGTAAATAACCTGGAAGTAAATAGTTCTTACATACCACTGGAAAAATTTTTCCTTCATCTATCAGCACAAATTAAATATACATCCTCTTGGATCAGCAATTTCTATGGCTGATTTCCATAAACGCTTCCATGTGTCCATAAACAAATTTTGCGGGGTCATCGAACACAGCCATTGATCCCTGACTTTTTCTAGACGGTCCACCATAAAATGCACTACGAAACCATTTGGTAAAATATCAGACGAACATGCAATCATGCCTCAAGCAATGGCATTCAAGGGGGCTTTCTGTTTGTCAACACTTAAACATGCACTTTATACCTCCTCTCCCTCAGGATTAGTTTGATGTATTAGCATGAGCAGATATGCGGGAAAATATACGCATACGTTACCGGATGTCCGTGATTTAGAGATTTACGGACATCCGGTAATTGATGCTACCAGAGCTCTTCATTTCGCCGACTACGTGACTAAAAGAAACGGAGGCTCTGGGAACGAGAATGCATTTATGGCGCCAAAATACCATTCTCTTGATGCACTGTGATCACTTGGTAGGAAATCGGTATTTTGTACCTTTCTTTGTGTTTTATACCGAGTCTGTAATGCTCAGTCCTCATTTTATACCTCAGTCCTCATTTTATACCTGAGTCCGTATTTTATACCCAGTCCGTAATGCTCAGTCTATGTTTTATACCTGAGTCCGTATTTTATACCCAGTCCGTAATGCTTAGTCCTCATTTTATACCCGAGTCCATGTTTTATACCCAGTCCGTAGTCCGTAGTCCACAGTCCGCAGTCTGTGTTTTATACTGACCGTAGAAAGAAACTGTACTTTTCAGTTCAGGAACTGTCATGGGAAGTTTTTTTTTTCTTTTTGATGTGTCCATGGAAATAACCCTAGGGTAGTTTCAGTCTGGGAAAAGCGGTTACACACAAAAAAGTCTTTGCCTGTGGGTAAAAGGGCTAGTGTAACCACAACTAATGTAATTGATTAATAAGAGCCATTTTATACATGTATATCTGTTACCTATTAGCCTATCAACATTTTGTAAGTGACTTCTGAGTGCCATTTGGTATTGCTCCTCAGCTTCTTCAATATCCTTTACCAAAGACTTGATTATAGCTTCTTTTCTATCTATTACCCGTTCAAATGTCTGACTCAGTATCTCTATATCCTTCTTCAACTCCTGGGATTTAGCTGCGAAGGAAATGAATGGCATCCAAATTAACAAACAGTAGCCAGATAATGGCAAATGTGTTGTTCCCACTCCCCCACATCCTTTTGGAAATTCATACTTTTCATTTTAAATTACTGTCAAATATTCCACTTTGAGACCCTTTCCCTCTTGGAATTTCCAATAACTCTCCTTGGGTTGGGTATGTATGGAATTTTTCTGGAGCCATACAATGACTGTTAAAAAGTTACAAGACTTTTTATAAGGACAAGGTGTAGAACATTCATACACCAGAGGCAAAACAAATGTCGTGCCTTGTTGAAAATATTAATAATTATTATTGGTAATTTAAAAGCAGGTGAAAACATTTTCATTGGAAACTAGTTGTACATTGTAAAAAGCCATTGTATGGCCTATGAAACCTACATCTCTTACCCCAATAACAAATTTACAATCGTACTTAATATGAAACAACTTCAAAGAGCAATATAAGTTATTTTAGAAAGAAATTACCCAACTACAGTAGTGTGCTAAGCACTCTTTGAACAAAATATTATACTCTCACGCAGTAACTATAAGGTAAGGTAAGTCTGCATACGAGCCAAGTGGCCTTTCATTCAAATCAGGCATATGTGTGCATTTGACATTTCGAACACAAATATGTGATACTGTTTGCTCACAATCCATAATGTTGCTGTTGAATGTTTACATTTGAGCACTTAATGACTGGTCCCAAGGGAAAGAGTGAGTTCTGTTTCCCGAGACCCTCATTGAGGTTGAGGAGAAACAAAACTCACTGTTTTCTGTGAGGCCAGTCATTAAGTGTTTTGTTATACCTCCCAACTCAAAACAAGAAAAAAAATGCAAAGAAATTGTTTGCTTTATGCCAGGTAGCTCCTGAGATTGCTATGGTTTCAAGGAGCATGACCTGTTCACGTGTGAGCTGAAAGTTCATGTTGTTGTTTCCCTCGGGAGTTAGTGAGTTTTGTTTGCCCTAGGGAGTTAGTGAGTTTGATCCACAGCATGTGACACGTTTTCCTCCAATCAGAAAAAGTATTTGAGTTGGGAGGTATAACAGTTTACATTGTTTCATGGCATTACATGTACTAAAAGCTTAAAAATTTGCCAAAGTTGGAAATTTCGGAGTGGTCCATACTTGGGGTCCAAATGGAAAAAACTGGACCACTGGAGCACATGCAATTAGCCAATCAGATTCAAGGATTTAGGATTCCAGACTGCAGAGACACTGGAAAAATATAATATTACAAGTGTAGTTATCATGATACCTTCTCTCATAATGACTCTCCATTGGTTTTGTAGCTTGTTTAGATTAAATTTTGTACTCTTCTCTTCCTTCATTAATTTATCCTGAGGAAAAAAACAAAATAGAAGTGTTATTTTCCTTACACTAATGTAATCACATGATAAAATATATCAAGGAAAAAGAAAACAAAAATATATTGTGCTACTGTATAACAGCTGGGAAATCCATTGCTTTTGGTACTTCCCTGTGAAGCACAGTTTATATTTTTACTGAAAAATTTGAGAGATTTAGAATTTGACAAGCCACTAGATGGATTTATGTTCAGTGGTCTTGAATGCAACTGCTCAATGTCTTGTAAATAGCCAACTGGTTAGCTCCCGGCTAACCAGTCAACTGTACCAGTTAACTGACCCAGTAAACTTACAATGTAGACCTGGGACCTCAGACCTTAGACCCGAAAAGCTCAGGCCTGTTGGAATTAAAAAAAGGGATTTAAATTTGTCTCTATTCTCATCACCTAAAATGTTTCATGGGCACAGCCAATCCCAAAAGGAGAAAGATATTTATCTTTTCCAGTTATCTCTAAAGCATCAATCAAACAGTAAAAAACGCTTTGGGACATTTGCTGGCCATTTTTCACTGAAGAAATCGAAAAACAGACTCGCTATAATGTTGTTCAAATTGAAGTGAGTGAGGTGTGACCATAAAAATTTCAGGTGATAAGAACGGAGATGAGTTTAAATCTCTTTCCTTTTTTATTTCGAGGGGTTTGAGTTTTGGGGGTCTGAATTTTCTGGGTTTTCGTAACAGCAATAAACAGGAGTAGATTATTATCTCACTCCTGGCAGCTGCCTATGAACATTGCATGACCATAAAACATTTTAGATAATAGGAATTGAGATAACTTTAAATCTGTTCACTTTTTTTTAATTTCGATGGGTCTGCATTTTCAGGGTCTGATGTCTGAGGTCTGAGTTTTGATGACCCCAACAGCTTCCTACCAGTTAGGATTTCTGACAAATTCTCATTTCTACTTACAATATTATTTTGTTTCTTTATTTATACCCCAAATAGTACTGCGAAATACCATGACACTTAAATGAATAACAAAACATTGAGCCATAACACTTTGCTTATTGTTTTGATATAATTGTGACAGGGCCACTAGACATGTAATTTCACTATTTTTAATATTTCTAAATATTCAAGGATTATTTGGCTAAATGTTACAATGTATATGTGGGTACATGCACTGAATTAACTGGTGTTACTGTGCTTTTCAATAACATACAGACTCTAAAATTCAAAGGTAAACCAACAAATGGGTTTTTCGCTTCATTTAATCAAATGTTTGGCGGCTCCTCCCAGCATACAACTTCTGCCGAACACTGTTTCATTGTCTGAACTGTGCTCAATGATTGGGAGAGTACAAAACATGGACCCTGGTCCATGGACCCCCTCCGTGGACCAGGTCCATGGACCCTCTATTTTTACTACCCCTAAAATTACTGAAGTAAGCAATAATAAAATAAAACATACAATAAAGTAAGTAAATTGAAAATAGTAGTGAATTCACAGTAATAGAAGTGAATAGATAATATTATATAATATATTCACATTTACTGGCTTTTAGGCAATGTTTTGTTGTGAGCAGTTTTGAAATAACAAAATTTGCAACTGTTAAAAATGGTTTGACTTAAGCTCTACAGTGGTCTACAAATGTGACAGTGTCAGGTGTAACCGTGGGAACAGATTTAGTTCATTGGCCATATTTTGGTTACATTTGTTCACTTAATTAGTATAAATTTACCGTAGTCTATTGTGAATCTGTGAATTTGATTGGCTTAATTACTGATGACTGTCTGCTGATAGTCATCAGTTATGCATCAGCGCACATCACGCATCACGTTTGAACCTGATCTAACATAATAAAACAGTTCTTTTCTATGTGTTACTTGACATTTTTTTCTTTTTATGCAATGAGACTACGGTAAATTTATACTAAAACAATTAGACTACTCGTCCTCGTTTTCTACGAGCAATAGTCAACTCGGCTGTGCCTAGTTGACTATCTGCTCGTAGAAAACTCGGGCTCGTAGTCTAATTGTTAATTAATAGTACCAGTGGTTACAAATAGTTCAGTGTCAGGGAAGGTCAAAATTGAATCGAAGGAAGAGTACTGACTGAAGCCAAGACCTAACAGAGTAAACCAGAATGAAGGAACAGCAATGAAAATGCTGACTACTTTTATTCATAAGCGAAAATATTCAAATCAGTTGTCAGTCATGTGGTATTTGTTTTTGATACACCACCGATAAATCGCCCGGCACGCGAGTGCTGATATTTGTGCTGCCAGCTTAGAATACTTGATGTAACATAATAAATTATTGCGCTTTTGAAAATCAGCCTGTATGCTTGAAAATTGTCAGTAAAAGTGAATATGAACTGTTTAGCATGAATTTTGAAGGCAAATGTGCTATTAAACTTGTGCATGGAGTTACCGAAACTGGAGCCGTCATGCAATGTGTCAAAGGTCATCAAATCGTACTTTAGGGACGCAACCTCAACTTGCTAACAATAAAGCAGGATATAAAATAATCCACAGCAAAATAGTGGCCTTTTGCATTATGTTATATCTGTCTAACAACGACATCTTTTATTTAAACACAGTGCGTTTAAAAGCCAATATAGCTTATAGGGCCATTAAAAAATGCTAATCGGAGGTCTAATAAAAAATTAAAAACTGCCAAAAATATATACCGGTATATTCGGGACCTCAATGCCATGACTGTTCACTATCACTAGAGTTCAAGTTTCTGAAGGCAAGAAACCTTTTATCTGTAAATTTCAGCTGTTCGCAAATATAATGATCTCAGCAACAGACAGCTATATATATAAATTATATCACTGGCATAGAATGCACTTATAATCTTTGATTACTACTAGTGTTGGCACTAGTAAAAAAAATAGGGGGTCCACGGACCCGGTCCATGAATGGGGGTCCATGGACCCAGTCCATCAAATGGGGTCATTCCCTCAATGATTTGATTACTGCATGATCCGCAGTAGTCGCCGAACATTTGATTGACAGTAGCAAAACATGCATTTGTCAGTTGAGCTTTTAATGTTAGAGCCTGCATGTTATTGAAAGGCTGAGTAATTAAAATATTTAGCATCATAGCAACAGACAACTTGATCTCGCATAACGAATTTGTTATTTACAAGTCCAATTTTAGGCCCTTCAAGGGCAGTGACTTAGCTTAAAATGAGAGCGGTCGAGAAAAGTGGAGTTGACCATATTCACTACACAAAATTGAACAGCGTTATCCTGAAACTTAGTTTAAATGTCGTGATTCAATATTGACAAGGTTATCCAGCTGATCACAAGTCCACAACGAGCTACAACGTACCTTCAAAAACTGCGTCAACATATCTTCTTTTTTCTTCTTCATTTCTTCTTCTGCTAACCGTTTCTGCTCCATGTACAGAAGCTTCTCTTCTTCAGTCATCTTCGCAAGTTTTTTCTTGCCTGATTTCTTTTTCTTTGGAGGCATATTCTCTCAGAAATTGTACCAAACTCGAAGACAAGATGGAGGTTGAAATCGTGAATTTGACAATGTTGCTATTGACAACGCTTCCGCTGGACAGTAGAACAGTGGCTCAAAAATTATTCACCGGCGGTATATACTTCATGTCGGAATGCGACGAACCGGCGCTCTCTTCGCACTCTGTTAGCTCTGTATTACTAGCTGGCACCGAAAAACATGAATAATGAAAACGGGAAAAGACGAAAAGTTGGTGTTGTAGGATATGGACACTTAGGTGAGATTTTTTCAAGATATTTGGAAATATTTTCTTTAGTTTAGCCATGTGACGAGATCTGGCTCGCGCCGGTAAAGCTCAGATAAAAACCCAACGACCGGATAAAACCCACCGGAAGGGGGGCCTCGGCACATGGCACCATGCTAAAGGGGTGCCCCATGCGCAAGGAGGACATTGTTGCTGGAATAATTACAAGGGGTCAAGTTAACCCAGCCAGAGAACAAAAGTCCCCTCCCTGCCGGAGCTTCAGCACAGGGCTGAAGGGGTGCTGCAGGCCCAGGGGAAGGGGGGGGGGGGGAGGGGCACTTGACCCATGTTTGGGTACAGGGGTGCTGCCGAGGGTTTGAAATCCTTACCCTGTTTAGGACAAAAATATGCTACAAACCCTACCCTGTGTAGGACAACAGCCTCCATTTGAAGACCCTGTTTACGACAAGTGATAAAATGCACACTCTCTAGTTTTACAGGAATTTAAACTGTTTAAAAAGAAATTCAAATCCGAGAAAAACACAGTTGTTGCATCTCTACACTTTGAACTAAACAAAAAGCCATCAAGCATGAAGCTCTGAATTAGTTTGCGTAGCAAAATGTCATCATTGCATCTATAGAAAGATGATTTTTTTTAATAGCAAATCAAAGAGGGCTGTAAAGAGGAATGGTTTATTTAATTACTGTATGATAAATAAGTGGAACTTATTTTTGACATTAATTCTAGTTTGATTAAATCACTAACACAACTTTTACCTGTTTAGGACAGAGGCAAGTCAAATTGTATACTCTGTTTAGGACAGCGAGGCCAAAAAATCATACCCTATCCAGTGGCACGTCCCTGTATAGCCCAAATAAGGGAGTACCCCCCTCCCCGGGGCTGCAGGCAGCAATTCCCCACCCACAAACATCAAGTATGATGAGAAAGTCCCCTGTGTGGGGTCCATAAACTAAGTAAAACAGGGAAGCCCAGGCCAGATCTCCACAGGAGGTGCAAGGGATTAGGTATGGAGAGACATTGGCCCCAAAGTGGTGAGTGATAGCAAGGCTAGCCACCTGTGGGGGAGTGGCCTGGGGACTGTTTCTCCAAAGCCCCGGATACTTTTCGGGCCCATAGAGCCATAGCAAAATATCAAAACTTATGATTACAGAACTGTTTTATTCGCATATTTTAATATGAACTGAGGTTTCCTTCATATAAGGAGTTTCAGGCATATGCACTTTTCTGTTTTTAGATACAGATGAACTAAAAATGGCTTTATGGGCTCGATAATTTGCCAGGTCTTTCAAAAAATGCGCCCCTGGGGGCGCTTGTAATAATAGGAAATTATAAAGCAGAGATTAATATTGACAAATGTACTATGAACCCCACAATAAACAGGTACAATGAGACACTGGAGTGTTCTCGATAAAATAGTTATCACTTATCAGTTATTAGATTTGCACCTTCCGAGGACTTTGATTAGTCAATCAGGAAGTCTAACTGCTCCTGGGTCTGGGCGTTGGGGCCTATTAGAAACCGAAATACTGCTCAAAAACTCGCCCAAAACCGCAAAACTGCAAGAAATTTTGTCCAAAACCGAAAAGCAAAATAAAAGTCCTCACTCACAGAGCTTTGGTAGTCTTCAGAATCTCTCTTACTGTTACTAATTTTACTTTACTACTTTACATATTTTACTTTACTACTTTATTTTACAATCAAACAGTCTCTCCTTTGCTTTTATACCATGTAAATGGCCAAGTGAGTGAGCGCAATGTTATTCCCTAGACGAAAGGGGGAGACAACTCACAATTGAGCTATAGAAACTCAATGGTCCACAGTCTTTTTCTTTGATGTTATCTTGATCTTTTCATAGACTGCTTGGCCTTGGGGGAGGTACTTCCTTATAAGAGGCTAATGGGGATGTGCTGCTGGATGGGGTTGCATTTTCACGACTGGATTGACTATCATGTGGTCGCATTTTCAATTGATTTACTAGAATGGGTCGCACACTTTCTGATTTTTGGGATAAGACAGTTCTTCATATTTATGGTTAGCAAACATATCAGAATGTAGAGTCAGTATTACATGTATTGTTATTATTGTAAAAATAAATAAATAAATGAATGTTTGCACAGTAGGTGAAAAGTAAAGTGTTTTTTTATTCAATGTAAGGTGCATACTTAATAGAAAGTGACTAAGTTAGGATTATGAAAATTACATTCTTACCCAAAAGTGACTGAGGTGGAGTCTATAATTGACCACAGAATAGACCATAATGGGGTAGGGGTTCTGAGAGGCCAGCAGCATGTACCCAGCAAAAATAAACCTACTTACCCCCTCTGGGCTGTTTGGCAGCTGTTATGACCCAAATAACAGCTGCTAAAGAGACTAGCCTTCTCATGCATTCCTCTAACTGTAAGTGAAGTGTGAAGCCTTAGAGCCAAGCCTGGCTCATAGCTGCCGGAGCTTATCCTGGTTTCTGTAGCATGAAGCGGCTGGAAGTATTTCTACTTCCCCTGGACGGGATTCTAGTCCATCGCAGGTCACTCACCCGCAATTTTGTCAGGTTTCCCCAACAATTCGCCCGGTACCCATTTATACACCTGGGCGGAGAGAGACACTGTGAGAGTAAAGTGTCTTGGCCAAGAACACAACACAATGTTCCCGGCCAGGGCTCGAACCTGGACCACTTGCTCCAGAGTCGAGCGCACTAACCATGAGGCCCCCACGCCTCCCCCAAACTGTAAGTGGTCCGTTGAAATTGCAGTTTTAGCGTGACTGTGAGATGTAACTTCCTTGGCAAAACCAGAAAAAATGTAAAATGCATTCGGTAGAAGAATCCACAAAACTGCCATCATATCATTGTTGACAAAACCGAAAACCAAAGACTTAACTGTAGAAAACCTGCAAACCACACAAAACACCAAAATGGAAAAAAATGTATTTTTTAAGAGTGGCAATTGAAAAACCAAACCAAAAATTTACCAAATCCCCAAAACCGAAAATCCCAATTCCTCCCTCCTCCTGCTTTTGTGGCTGCACCAAAAACGAAAGCTGTGCGAGGTGAAGTTTGCACTGTCTAGGCCTCAGACATGTAGTAGGGCACCGAAGTTGTTGGCAAGTGATGTACAGGTAAGATTGCGCCTGTCGGTGAATTTGAGGCTTGAAGGTACTCTGTTGGTGTGTTCGAAGAAGGTAGTCTCGAACCTGGGTGGTGGTGGCACAGACATTAGAGTTTGACCTAGCTATAGTGAGTTTGGCTGTCTCATGGAAAGGGTCAATTTTTGACTTCTTAATAGTAACTTCAAGGAAATTCAGACTAAAAATATTAGGTTTAAAACTGATATCTGCTCTGGATAATTGAGAATAATGGAGATCAAACTTGCCATTGCAAGTGAATTCACTGCTTTGTAGGAAACCGAAAAATGCTCGGGTAAAAGTGTCCCATAACATGGAAGAGTCAACAGCCTGAGTAGATTTGTTGGACAACCGTAATAGTGATGGGGTAGCACGCCCATTTACAAAATGCCAACATTTTATGCGTCGTAAGGTTTTATGAAGGAGGGCATGGAGGAGATGTCCAGCGGAAAACCAATCTCAGTATTTACGTTTTTTACTGCTGCCAGGTTAACTTTTACAGTGCCATAAAAACTGTATTGGAAAGGTGGGTAACCAAATAAATTAAGGGCTTAATGTGAGGAATTTGCATCTTGTAGGAAGGAACTTTGGGTCCGAAATTTAGAGGTGCTGGAGAGCTAATTTTTGGGTGAGCTTGTTATTGAAATGTTATGATGTATTAGTTTGCATGCATATAAAATGTTAACATGCTCTATTTTCAGGACAATATTTAGTGGAGGAAATACTTCAAAGAAATGATCTAGAGCTTAGTTTTGTTTGGAACAGAACTTCGCAAGCACTCAGGGGTAAAGTAGAGGATCATTACATTTTGGAAAGTCTGTCAGCATTTGCAGAAAGGTACCTAAATAGGCCATTTTACAGTTGTGTGCTTAGTTACCTGTCCATGAATGCAAGCGAGGCTGGAGTTGACCTAGCTTTGATACAGACCTCTCTGCTTTTCTCATGTAAATGCAAACTAGTTAGCATAAGAACAACTTGATTTGCACAATAAAAGTAGTGAGGTCTGTATCAAAACAAGGTCAACCCCAGCCTCGCTGCCATTCAGAGGCGAGGTCACTAAGCCGACAACTATAAAGTGGTCTATTATATTTGTGATGTCATTTTGTGCAGCTTAAATTATTGTTCCAAAGTTGAAGTTACTTAACCAAGATGCTTAAAATTGGGTACTGTATCCATCATAACACAGGATATCTGATACTTTAAAAAACTATGAAACTGTACAACTCAGAAATAATTGTTATTACAAAATAATATATATTTATGGCCCCCTCTTTTTTAATTTCCTGGATTCAGCCCTAATGACCTTCTGTTGTCACTTGTTTTGGCCTTGTACCTGACTAGGGTACCTGTTCACAGTCTAGTTAATGAGGTTTCCTTAGACCTTGGGGTCCAATGTTTATACAGGGCTCCAGACTTGATTGTAGAAGTTGCACATCCTTCAATAACTGTGGATTATGGTGAAGTGTTCCTTGAAGTTGCTGATTACATGGTATGTTACAGGAAAGTAAAATCTGACAGAAAAGTTTCAGTTTTTAGTGGACAAAAACTTGGTGCCAGAATAATTTATGTATTTTACAGTCCTTTTCACATTTTCTTAAAGCTTAAGATATAAAAAGTTGCATGAAACACTTTCTCATGGAAACTCACATTAATAATAAATTTCAAATTTCAAATAAATTTACTTGTTAGTTTCATTTCACCAGTACTTTCAAGTGTTTCATACAAAGTTAAAAAATATTGTTTTTGACAGCTGATGTTAGAAATGATTTACTTGAGAAGATGTTTTACAGTCCTTCTTAAAGCGTATAAATTTTTCGCTGATGGGACATGTCAGTGTAAATGTCAGAAATAGTACTGTTGTTGTCAACTACCTGGACTGTTACTAGAAAAAAAAAAGGTCAGGCTATATTTTACTTTTTTGTGCTACCTTACTGACAGAATGTACAATATCCACTAAGTTATCAGGGTCATGATATAAATGGCTCATTCAAATGTTATCAGGCTGGTAAGATGGCTCAATTTGTGTGCCTTGTTCTCTTAGATAGGTTCACCAACTGCCTTGGCAAACTTGGATATTGAAAACAAACTGAGACAGAAGGCCTCAAGTGGTACTCATGGCATTTACATACCAAGTGGAGCACTTTGGGGTGGAAATGATATCAAGAAAATGGCAGACAGGAAAACACTAAAGGTTTGGATACTAGATGGTAGTCTAATAATTTTGATATTAATAATAAATTGTACATAAAGAATTATAGTCTCCATTTGGCACAGAAATATGCTCGGATATTTCTGTTCCAAGGGGCAAACAGTTTTCTTCTCAGAAAACTTTGAGGAACAGATGATGTCCAAGGACAACTATAGGAGCATATATTCATGCCAAATGGAGGCTATTGTGTTTATTATCCTTGAAGTGGATATATGATGTATCTCCTGAACTTGTCTTCGACTGACTTGTTCCGTTTGTTTCTTGTTTCCTTAAACAAATAAGGAATTTTTTCTTTTACCTTCACTTTGGCTGACAAACTTGACTGTCCTGAATGCTGCTTGATTCTTTGATGTACTGAGCTTTCACTGCCTTTTATCGCGAACTTGTGTCATTCTCTGGGCTGTTCGTGGGCTTTAGACTTGAGCCATTGGATTCCTGAGTTTGTGCCATCATCGTCTGCCCCTTTCTTGAACAGAATTTTTGACTGAAGTGGATACATGTTTATCCTTTCAGAAGAGACGCCGATTAAACAGTTCTTGAACAACACTGAGTTTATTAAGTTATGTATATTATGTTGTCAAACTACAAAGGAGGAAAAAAAGAATATATATTGGTTACAATTTTTTTATACATGAAATTAACTACAGAAACTATAAAATGTACAAGAAAATGAGTAAAACAAAAATTCTTACAATTCTGGTTGCCTCTTCTAACCTCATGAAGCGAGGCACAACCTTATTTATTCTTTACAAAATATGTGTAATATGCAAGACACGTATCTTTTAACACGCATTTATAATTCCTCTTACAGCATCTCAACTTTTACGCCTAAAAATATGCGCATTAGGCAAAACACTTCCCCCCAGTGTGCAGGTATAATTAAATTTCTATTAATTAGACTGAGCAGCTTAATGAATTTGACATGTTGATTTTCTTAAGTTGGATTATTTAATTCCTCTTTGGTAGCAATTAGGCATAATTTGTGAATGGGTCTGTCGTAGACTGCATTTGCTGTTTAAATAATTATCCTTGATTTCCTCACAAGTCCGTTGTCACCAGGAAATGTTTCGAGTACAACTGCTATCTTCCATGTTCTTCTGGGGATAGGTTCCATCTCCAAAACAAGATCTTCTCTCAGGTTCTCTCTCTTTCGGTACCATTTGTTTCTGGGTAGCAGGTCTGGTGCAAAATACTTTAGTATTGTGTGCGGAAGTATAATTAAATTTCTATTAATTAGACTGAGCAGCTTAATGAATTTGACATGTTGAATTACTTAAGTTGGATTATTTAATTCCTCTTTGGTAGCCATTAGGCATAATTTGTGAATGGGTCTGTCGTAGACTGCATTTGCTGTTTTTATCCTTGATTTCCTCACGAGTCGGTTGTCACCAGGAAATGTTTCAAGTACAACTGCTATCTTCCATGTTCTTCTGGCGGTAGGTTCCATCTCCAAAACAAGATCTCCTTCTCTCAGGTTCTCTCTCTTTCGGTACCATTTGTTTCTGGGTAGCAGGTCTGGTGTGAAATACTTTAGCCAACAGTGCCAAAATTCTTGTACACGCTTTCCTGTGCTCCCAACAAGATCCCTTGGATTCACCTTTGATTGCTCGTCCGGCACAGGAGGTGGAAAATGATTTTTCCGATCAAAAGATCATTGGGCGTGACAGGTGGACCTTCCCAAATACCATTCAAGCTGGGATAAAGCGGTCGCTGATTTACGAGGCAGGTGACTTGTGCAAGACAGGTTCTTCATTGTTCTTGTTTGAGGACTTGGGTCTTAAATGAAACTTCCAGAGCTCTTCATATGGATTTGATAAGACCTTCTATGACACCATCTTGATTGCTGGCTCTTGGAACATTCCAGTTCCAGTGAAACATACAAGAAAATTCTTCACAAAAAGCACTCTGAATTTTTGGGATGTCCCATTCTTGCATGATTTCCTTTAAGTAGTGTTGAGCTCCAATGAAGCTCATTCCACAGTCGTACCAACAGTTAACTGCTGCCTCGCTTAAGGAAGGTGGGTGCCTGGGATATCCACTGTGGCCAGCCAGCCCCTAGATAGAATACCGCTCCCATCGCTGGCAAATCCCTGCAACCCAGCCATGAGCCCCAAATCCAGGCACCCGTCAACACTGAATGAATCAGTGGAGGAGAGAAAAAAACAAAGGGAGAGTGAGGTGGGGGAATGCGGACAACCGTTGCAGAAAAACCCCACAACGCTCGAGACTCAAAACCACAGCAGCACGAGCTGCTAGAAGACACGAACCGCAGCAGTGCGAGCTGCTAGAAGACACACACACCTCAGAAAACACAAACCGCCACTTTGATACACAAAGCAAACACACTGAAACGAAGCTAAAACGAGCCATGTGAGCCTGCACCTGAATACGTAAACCGCTGGCCAAGAACGAACGCCCGCTAAGCTCGTGGCGGTTAACTAAGTTAAATGTCATTTAACTAAATTTAACCGCTGCCTCGTTTAAGTGGAAGGTGGGTGCCTGGGATATCCAGGGGCTTCCACTGTGGCCAGTCGGCCCCTAGATAGAATACCACTCCCATGGCTGGCAAATCCCTGCAACCCAGCCATGAGCCCCCAATCCATGCCAAAGGGACCCTCCGACCAGGCTACCGGCCTGGGTCAGAGAGAAGGAAAAAAAGGGCTCATGGCTGGGGGAAGCCATGGCCCGAACTCGCCAAAGTCCCGAGGCACCCTAGGCCAGGAAAAAAGAGGGAAAAATACAGAAAAAACAAATGGAAGGTTCCTTAAGATAGTTGGCTTGCCACACCTATGATAGTGCAGACTAGAGTACAAATGTACATGTAGTAAGCGTCACTTGACCAAGGGTTTTGATGAGATGATCCGGGATACCCCGAGTGGCAGCTGAGGTGGCTGCACCAATACGGAAGCTGTGACCAGAGAAAACACCAGGAACTCCAGCCGAAGACAAAATGGACCTAATGGAGGAAGCCAACCACTGGCGGCTTAGAGGAGTGCCATCCGAGAGGAGAAAAAGTGGGCCCGGAGCAGAGCCACGGGAGTGTAAATACTGAGCTATAACACACACAGGGCAGAGGTCTTGCCCAGCAGTACCAATGTAGATGAAACATCCTTGATGAAAGGGGTCAGTCTTGGAACACTTAATGAGGATCCGGAAGCTCTGGGGATTAGACAATGAGTCGGCTTGGATGTCGTTGATGGAGAGATGGATGGCTGGGTCAAAAGGAGCATTAACAGTAAACTCGCCGGCACGAAGAAAACCAAAGAACCTGAGGTAACAGGCTGCCCACAGTATCGAATGGTTGTGCGCAGAGCGATCTAGCGAGCGCTCAATAATCCGCATCAAGTCAGAAGTGATGGGTTGACATTTAGGCTGGTTTGAACCTTGGTGTCGCTTGATGCCCCGCAGAATGTGTTGCAGCTGGGGGCAGCCAACAAGAGGGTCGGGGAGACCTTTGCAAATTTGAAGCGATCGAACAGCTGACAGGTAAACCTTAATTGAAGAACGGTGGAGAGTATCTGCAAGATGAGTTCAGAAACGCATGAGCGTTTCCTCGCTGGTAGGAAGCACTAATCCAGATGGGTGGAGACGGTTATCCTGAACACAAAAGGTTACGAAGCGATGCTGAGCTAACGAATAGGCCTGCCGTGTTGATGGAGCAAGACCCTGAGTTAAGTAGAAACGACATTTGTCCGTCCACAGTCCACAAAGAGTTCTTTAGGGATTGAGGTCTGGTGGAGGGCTGCGTGAGGAGCCAGCTGACCAAAATGCTGAAACTGAAAACGAGAGAGTGCATCAGCAATAGGGTTGCACTTTCCCCTAACTGAGGAGGCTGTGAAAGAGAATGAGTGACGAGCTGCTAGGAGACAAAGGTAACGAACCAACACCATTATGTCGGGGGCCCTCGAGATGCCTGACTGCAGGATTTCCACCACTGAGCTGTTGTCTGAAAGGAAATTGACCCTCTTTGATGACCAAAAAGGACTCCATACATGGGCCGCAACCACAATGGGAAAAAGCTCCTGGTACTCAATTGACTGGGAAGCCTGCGAGGCTAGCCAGGAGCCTGAAAACCAGTGATGTTGGAACAAAGCACCATAACCCAGGGCGCCTGAAGCATCTGATGAAACCTCAAAGTCGGGGAGGGGAGCCATTGTGGCTACTAAAGAAAAGTACAGCCGTTCCACGAGGGAAAGAGGTCTCTCCACCAGGTGAGATCGAGAAAGAACTCCCGGTTGAGGCGAATAGGATGATCGTCGCGACGGAAGGCGCACAAAAGGTTAATCATCCGGTGTAAGAAGGAGCGTCCTTGGGGGACCACCCTGCAGGCATGCTGGAGATAACCAATTAGTGACTCAAGGTCCTTCCGATTGCAGAAGCGCTTGCGAGACCATTGATCTAATAGAGCAGATGTCCTGTCAAACTTGTCTTTAGGAAGACGAGCCTGCAAGAGTAATGAATCTAGTTCGATCCCAAGGACAGTCAAACATGTGAAAGGGCCTTCGAATTTGTCAGCGTGGAGCGGGATGCCAAGCTTAGAAAAACAAAGGATGGAGTTATCCAGATTGTGTTGGCAAGTAGAGGAGCCAGGTGGTCCCAGGGTATGAAAGTCGTCTAAATAATGCATCAGAAAGGAGACATCATAATTTTGTTTTGCAATCCATTCAACGAGGTCTGCAACACAAGTGAAAATGAAGGGAGCAGAACGAACACCAAAAGGAAGGACCATATCCATGTAATAGGCTCCTTGCTATTTCATGCCCAATAGTGGAAACCTCTGAAGCCAATAAAGCTGGAGGATGGGGAGACTGTTGTGACTGGCCAACGAGTGAAGAAACTGGAACAGGAGGAGAATGCAACTGTAATGAACGAACATCAAACAAAGGAAAAGAAATGAAGCTATGTACAGGAGTAGCTGGGCTCGGAGAGTTAGCGGTAGCGGTGACCCCTCTTTAGCGGGGAAGGGGAGTGGGACCGAATTCTGCGTGGGGGCGGTGGGGGCATTGGACGTTTTGATGGTCTCCCTAGCATGATTTGCAAGCATGATGAAACTGGCACCACCCGGGCCAGCGACAATGCCTGTCGTTCCACAAGTAGCAGTATTAGGGTTGCCTGATGAAGCAGGTGCCACAGTAGGTGGGGCGGGACCTAGTGAAGATGATGAAGCAGATGGAGATCTAGTATGAAAGTTATAGAGATCAGCATTCATGCGAGACCAATCTGTACAACCCGAGGCCACTGCTTCCTTCCTGAATGCGATGTCATAGTGGAGCCAGGAGTTGTCGTGGAAATGCTTTGCTGTCTGGATGATCAGCAACTTGTACTGACAGAGGTCTGTCCAGCAGGAAGGAAAGGAGTGGCAAAACACCAAACAAAAGATTGAGAAAGCCTCTATCCAGGTCACAATGTCCGTTATTTCGACGACCCGCTTCTTGGTACCAGTAACTAAAAGCTTTCCTTCTAGGTATGCCTGGGGTTCCACGTCCTGGGCCTTAATGTTGTCTGACAAAAGATCGGCGAGTTCAATAAACTGTCCCCCAGTAATTTTTGCCACCAGCTTGTAAGGGATGGGAGTGTACCCTGGACCTATCAGAAAAGCTTTTCCAAGAGTGGGCGGCATGGAAGAAAACACTGAAGTCCCATCAGAAGAGCCCCCAAACACTAAAGGCGAGAACATGATGCGAGTGGAGGAAGGTAGGGAAGACATCACTGGGGAACCCAGGGTGCTGTATGTAGAAATAAAGGATGGAACAACAAGCGTACCTGGGGGTGTAGAAGACCCGCAGTGAATGGTGGAGGGCAGAGACGATGGCGCCGATCTTGAATTGGACGCTGTAAACAAACCAGAAGACATGGCCGAACTCTCCCTCACGTGCTCGCGAAGTGACAATAGAAGAGCGGGTAAGGAGTCCGCCAAGGCCCTCGAAATCGCCTGCGAGTGAGCGTAATTGTCAGGCAAAGGAACACTGAGGGACGAAGATAACGTTGTGGTGATGGTCGAGGTGGAAATTGAAGGTGACAAGCTGCTAGCTTATGGAGCTGGCCCATCAGTTGCTTTAATGGCTTTCTTCTTAGCTTCTTGCAGGTCACACATTTTGCGTAAGATGCTTTGCCTTGTGACATACGCCCACAATCCAAAAACCTCGTCGGGATTTGTAAATGAGGCTTTTGCTGCTGCAATGCGCTCATTTTTCGTGAAGGTGGTCAAGAAAAAGGTGGACAAGTTGATGTCCTTTCGGGAGAATAATTGGGTTGCGTAGCTCATTTGGTAGAGATCTGATATTTTCCAGCCTTCTGTGTGCACGTAATAATCCTTGCTCGTCTTCTGAAGGAATCAACTTTTGGTCTAGCTTGTCTTTGTCGAGGGTTTGTTGTTTCTATTTGAATAGCCAAAGTTTTGCTTCTGATAATTCTTTTGGTGTTATTACTTCTCGATTTTTTTCTTTTGTTCTTGCATTGCTGATAAACCTCAAAACATATGGCATGGTTTTTCTGAATGTTGAGCACGATTTCATCAAATGTTCCATGATAGGGTTTTTGTCTGCTTGTGTCTGGCTAGCTGGATCCTGAACAAATTCGTCAAAGCTCTCTGTTGCTGTCACTTGAGCACATTTCGTCTCTGATGACCTCTTTTTGTTTGGTGAGCGTTCTTTGAAGGCGGGCCACTCTTCCTCTGGCTTTCTGAAGAATTTGGGGCCTTTTAACCAATCGTCCAGGGCTTCTGATGTAATTCCTTTGGTTAAGGCATCAGCTGGGTTGTGGCTTGATTTAAAGAAATGGAATTCCCCTGGGTCAATCATTTCCTGAATTTCAGGTACTCGAACTGAGACGAAAGGCTTGAACTTTCTGGGGCAGGTTTTTAACCATGACAACACCATCTGGGAATCTATCCAGAACATTCTTTTGCAGTTGCTGATTCCGGCGAATTCTAATGCTTCTTCGCATGTCTTGTAAACTCTTGCGGGTGAGAGGCATCCCATGAGTTCTAGACGAGGTGTTGACTTCTTCTTTAATGGGGACAAATGCTTTAACCAGGGTGTACAGGTGTAGGTTCCATGGGCAAGCTTCCATATTAGGAACAGGACTGAGCCATAAGCTTTATCTCCCGCATCACAAAATCCATGGATTTCTGGTAATTCATCTGCATCGTCAGGTTTAAGTAGTTGGTTAAGTACTTGAACATTTAACTTCTATCTTGACTGAATTACGTCTGGGAGGGTTTCGTCCCATGAGTAACACGTGCTCCACAGTTTTTGTAGATCGATTCTGAGCTTGATGGTTGATGGCGTTGCGAGTCCTATAGGATCCCATAGTTGTGCACAACCCCACAAGCTTGTTAGCTTTAACATTTTATTGTGTATGTAATAAAGGTTGTATGTATGTATGTAAGTATGTATGTATGTATGTGCAAAGTATGCAAGGCAATTCCTCTTCGTGATTGGACTCTCACTTGTAGCAATTTCGTACCTTTTGAAGGAAGATGTATCCTTGGCTTTGTTCCACTTGTGACTGAGAAAATCTACAACAGTTCAATCTGACTGATTAATGTGTTTGGTTGTTCGAGTTTCACTCTTTGACTTGAAAGCAGCCTGTGGCAAGTGGCAAGTATGGAATCCACCTCGGTTGTGATTTGCTTGCTTCTTTCTTCATTTTCTTTAGATCCTTCAAGGTCATTGACATAGACATGTTTACGGAGTTCTTCAGTGGCTTCTGGGAATCAATCTTGAGAAGCTTTTGCCAAGGTGTTGATAGTTCCAGCAGCGATGTGTGGAGCTGGTTTATCAAATTCAATCTTTTCCACTGATAAAATCTAGGCATCTCATTATTGTTTGGTCTCCACAGGAAACGGTGAAAGACTTGATCTTGTGGGTGGATCAACACTTGGTTGAACATCTTTCAGAAGTCTCCGGCGTATGCTACATTATCATAACACCAAGTCATTAACATGTTTAATAAGCTGTTAAATGTAGTTTGGTCCCATTTCAAGGTAGTCATTGAGGGATTTTCCATTTGGGCCTTTCACACTTGCATCAAACACTAGTCTGACTTGGGTTTTTCTCTCGGGCATGAATACCCCTTGTAAAGGAAGATACCATTCTGGCTGATTGTGATTTAAGTATGAAGGGGGTATTTCTGTGATGAAATCTAGTTCTACCAGCTTTTGTACTTCAGAGTCAATTTTTTCGGCACAATCCTTTTTCTTGAAGAACTTTTCGGAGGAAATCGTTCTTTTGTAAGCAGTGTCGTAGTTAGATTCATTTGGAGGTCCATATTCTCTCCAGGGCAAAATGCCCTGAACGCTTCCATCTATGATCTTGGTGGACTCCGAAATGGATTTGATAAACTTGTTTTCCTGGAGATCACTATCTCTACAGGTACAGAGTTTGGTTGGTCTCACTCCCATCAAATCTTGTGTGAGGAGTTTCTTCATGTCTTCTAGCACCCTGACTGTTCCAACATCCACTGAACCAATTCTTGTCAGCTGCTGATTTGCTTGACCAGCAAATGTTCCAATAACATACCACCTGAAGCAATTTCATTTTAGCTATTGGCTCTCCGCTTTTTCCTGAGATCAGGTGTATGTCATTGAAGGCGTCTGCAAAATCTGTACCAATCAACAAGTCCACTGTTCCACCTGATAAATGCAAATTGTTTATGATTGGTTTTAAATGAGGATAACTTTCTAATGCTGTTCTTGAAACTGTTCTCACTGAACTGCATGGCTTGTTAATGGCATAAGCTTGGATAGACTTCTCGACACTTTGTTCCATAGTCGAGGAAACGGCTAGATTGATGAGCTCCAATTCTTCAGACTTCTTTTGACCTCCTGCGAGGTTCATCGTGAGATGTGTTTTGTAGTCACGGATCCCAACCCACAGATCCCAACTTTCTTCGAGATGAAACTTGTATTTGAGCCACTATCGAGCATAGCTAATACTTTGATGTAACTTCCCTCTTTGTCTTTTATCTTCACCGTTTGGACAGGGCAAATAGTAAGAATGCTTCTTTTCCCTTGAATGTTGTAATTACAGGCTTCGTGGCTTGGATTTGAAGCTGATGCATTTTCAGGATCTTCTCTGGGCTCTGTTGTTGACGTGCCCTCGTTATGTAAGGATCGATGATGGCGTCGGTGCATTTGTTGCAAGTAATGCCATCAGGTTTTTTACAACTGTTTGTGTGATGAGCTCATAGTCTTTCACTGTTTCCTGTGGAGACCAAACAATAATGAGATGCCTAGAGTTTATCAGTGGAAAAGATTGAATTTCGGAGATAAACCGGCTCCAGACGTCGCTGCTGGAGCTATTGACACCTTGGCAAAAGCCTCTCAAGATCGATTCCCAGAAGCTACTGAAGAACTCCGTAAACATTAGTTTTGTCTTAATCCGCATTCAAGCAGGCATTTCTCATCGGTATTTGTGTCACTGTCGTTGACATGATTGTCGGAAAGGATGCCTGAATTACTTCGGTAATAATTAGTTTGAATTCCCTTTTGATGCGTGACCATAGACTTGCTTCATTCAATGGCCAATCAATCAGATTTGACACACTTTCTATTTTACCAGGGTGTTGCATTTCGCAGCCAAATTCAACACTGTCTGCCATCTAATTTGGACAGTAATTGTGACATAACAAAGGGAGCCTCAGAGGAACTTGTTACAGGGCAACCGTTTTGTTTCATGTTGTTTACAAAGCTTTGAATTGTTGATGCGTAACAAGAAAGAGAGATTGAGTCACTTTTAACAGGTCTGAGATTAGTAATTTCGTTCAGCAACGTGTCCATTAATTTTCTTTCATCACCAAATTCTGAGTCAAGAATTTTCCACCCTGCCCTATTGTCATACTTTGTTTAACTTGATCAGACCAAAAAGAGTCTTTTGGGAGCGCTTTTCTGAGACACTGAAGTTCTTCGTCATTGTCTTGTTTATATTTGATCATCCAATATTTGAATCCACGTTTCCAAGTGGCATATGTTTTTCTGTTGCCATCCCATGTCGGAACTGATAATTTCTCAAGTCCTTGGCTAACATTCTTTTGTTGGCCTAACACTTCGGCCATTTTTGTCACTGCTTCTGCCATAACATCAAGTGCATTGTGTTCGACGGAGGATTTTTTAACACTGCACGCTTTTTGATAAGTTGCGAATTTTCCACTACACTGTGTAAAATCAACCTTGACTTTTTCTCCGAGCTCTTGATTAACTTTCTCTAATTCTTCGGAACCTTCTGTGCTAAGTTCACACAATTTGTCTGCAATTGCCTCTTGTTGCTTTTTAACGCTTCTATACTTAATTTCCACTTCTTTGTAAACGTTTTTGAGTATATTTATCATTGGTTGGACTTCGAAAAGCACGTTAAATTCTTTGAGAAGATCGTATAATGAACCTATTGTACTGTCCCTTTTTGCAATTAGCATTGCCACGTCAACTTTAGGAGGCATTTTCCACAATACTTTATTACGACTAAATTGCTCAAGCTTACAAAAAGTGCAGTACGTTGTTCTATATACTTAGATAACTTATTTGCTATCTCGCCGATTACTTGTAATGGATAATGTAAAAATATCTTAACTATTGTTCACCCTGATTATCGTAGGGAATCAAAGTTCAAAAAATTCTTGAAGTTACATGTGAACTGGTAGTTTCTACGAAACTACAATGACACACTTTCTCACAAATCTCAAGTTCAACAGTTTTCAAACTTTCGGTTAGTTGTCGGATTCTCCAGCGCTGACAGTTGATGTATCTCCTGAACTTGTCTTCGACTGACTTGTTCCGTTTGTTTCTTGTTTCCTTAAACAAATAAGGAATTTTTTCTTTTACCTTCACTTTGGCTGACAAACTTGACTGTCCTGAATGCTGCTTGATTCTTTGATGTACTGAGCTTTCACTGCCTTTTATCGCGAACTTGTGTCATTCTCTGGGCTGTTCGTGGGCTTTAGACTTGAGCCATTGGATTCCTGAGTTTGTGCCATCATCGTCTGCCCCTTTCTTGAACAGAATTTTTGACTGAAGTGGATACATGTTTATCCTTTCAGAAGAGACGCCGATTAAACAGTTCTTGAACAACACTGAGTTTATTAAGTTATGTATATTATGTTGTCCAACTACAAAGGAGGAAAAAAAAAGAATATATATTGGTTACAATTTTTTTACAGATGAAATTAACTACAGAACAGAAGTTATAAAATGTACAAGAAAATGAGTAAAACAAAAATTCTTACAATTCTGGTTGCCTCTTCTAACCTCATGAAGTGAGGCACAACCCTTTTTATTCTTTACAAAATATGTGTAATATGCGAGACACAAGTTGAATATAAGTGGCAAAAGTCTTCAATGTCCTTGGACATGCCGGGCCAGAATATGGCATCTCTTGAAAACAAAGGCAGTATTCGGGACCCCAATGGGAATGCTGAATCTTGGTCAGCATGGATGGGCGTAGTGAAGGGGGAACAATGGCTCAAGTGGCTTTCAGAAGGATGCCGTCTGTGACACTGAGCTCTTCTCGGAAGTGCCAAAGTGCTTGAAGTGGCTGAGGTAGATGGTCTTTAGTGGGAAGCCAGCCATGGATGACATAGTGTACCAGGGACTGCATTTCTTGGCATGATGCAGTTGCTCTGCAAGGTCGCTCGCGATTCTCATCTGTCAGGGATGACGAGGTAGGATCTAGCTGTGTGACATGTGTGCGGAAGACTTGGTAGGTGTCTGGCATGGAGGGTGTGGTGGCTTCCTCTCAACATGGAGCTCTGGATAGGGTATCTGCCAAGTGTAGTGAAGAGCCTTTCCTATATGCCACTGTGAAGTTGTATCGCTGTAGGAAAAGCATCATCTTCTGCAAGCATTTAGGGGCTGAGGCAAGATCCTTCTGGAAGATGGATTGGAGCGGTTGGTGATCAGTATGGACAGTTATGTCCAATGTGCCAAGTAGCCACTGGTCAAACTTGTTGAAAGCTTCGACAATTGCAAGACACTCCTTTTCTATCTGCGCATAGCGCTGTTCGGTAGGGGTTATGCTTTTGGAGCTGTAGGCCACGGTTTGTAAGCAGGATTTGTTAAGGGTGCCACTGTCGTGGTGTTTGCTCGGTTGTAAAAGAGCCGCTCCTAGACCGTAGTTGGAGGCGTCCACTTGCAGGGTGACCGGTGCAGTTACGTTGTAGTATGCCAGGGGTGGTGCAGAGGTGGCCAAGGCTTTGGCTTCATCGAAAGGGTGTTGGCGTTTGGCTGACCATAGGAATTGAACATCATCTTTGGTGAGGTTTCGTAGGGGATGAGTGACAGTACTTAGTTGTGGGCAGAATTTACTGAGGTAATTGATTACTCCCAGGAATCTACGGACTCCATGTTTGTTCTTTGGAATGGGCATGTTGACAATGGCGTGGACAGTAACTGGGTTGGGCTGAAAGCCATCGGTGGTAATGACGTGGCCCATGAACACTGCTTCCTGCACGAGGAATTTCATTTTGTCGAGGTTCAGCTTCACTTGGTGCTGTTTGAAGCACTCAAGTACGGCAATGAGGTTGCGGTCATGGTCGATCCTGGCTTCTGCCTCTGTAGTGCCACAGCCTGGAATTAGGATGTCATCTGCGATGCTGATGACTTGGAGGCCTTCATAGACCATATGGATTCGGCGTTGCCACTCTTCAGACGCTGACGATATGCCAAATGGCAGCCTTGTCCACCTGTAGCAGCCCCATGGTGTATACATGGTGGTCATCAGGGATGATCCTAATGTCAGAAGGATGTTCTGGAAGGCTTCTTTGACATCTATCACTGTCATGTATTTCATGTCGTGTAACTTGTGAAGGTTTTCCTCCAATGTTAGGATGATGTATTTTGGGCATTTGATGGCCTTGTTAAGGGTCTGGCAAGAGTCCAGGCATATGCGGATTTTTCCCGGTTTGGTGGGGGTGGGTTCTCTCTCTCGAATTACCATGTTTGATATCCAGTCTGCGGCTGTGATACCAGAACGAGCTGGCCTGTGATCTCATAGGTGTCTAATGTGTTTTTGACTGAATCCAGTTTCGAGATAGGCTGGCGAGGAATTGGAGCATGGACGGGTTTGATATTGGGGTCCAGGTCGAAATTGACAGGAGGCCCAAGGAAGCCAAGACCTTGAAATAGTGTGGGACAGTTCTTTGAGATGAACTCCATGGTAAGGGTGCCTAACTGGGGCCATGTTCGCGTTGAAGTGTCTGGAGGTAGCAGGGGTGGTCCAGCTGCTGAATCATTATATGTGGGTGGCTCAGGTGTCGGGGGCGAGGGTGGATTGTCAGTGGCGCATTTTCTGATGAAGTCAGCGTTGAGGGTAGGAACTCCAAGTGTTTTGCTGGCTTCAGTACTGAGTAAGGCTGGTTGGTCAGTGTTAATGACCTGAAAGGTGAGATTACAAATGGTGTTGTCTTTGCAGGCTTCGATGGTGGTTCGTCCGATAGGCTTGATTGGTGGGCTGGCATATGGTATTATAACAGTTCTGGTCGGTGTCACTGTAGCCCAGGGCATACTGGTAAGATGCTTCGATGGGAGTGTGTTACAAGGGGCCGCGGAGTCAATTTGAAAGGGAATTTGAATGGTGTGGTTGGAGTCCGGGCTCTTTAGGTCCAGTAAGACGAAGTGGCCTTTGTTAGGAACTGCTGAAGATGTGTGAGCTGTGTGAGGGCTGGTGTCGGAGATGGTGAAGCAATGTTTGTACTGTATGCCGTCTGCAGAAGGAGGGGCCAAATTCTTATCTAGATCCACCATACGGATGTGTTCACGCTGGGAGTGGGCGTGAGGGGCTTTTTGGGTGGTGGTCTGTTAGATCGTTGATCTCTGACAGCCTGTTGGCAGACGCTTGAAAAGTGGCCCAGCTTGTGGCAGTAGCTGCATGTTTGTCCTTGGGCTGGGCATTTTTCATGAGGATGTTGAGCTTTGCTACCACGGAAGAAGTAAGATTTGCTGATTGGTCTGGGAGGCCGCTGAAAATTTCTGGCTGGTGTTGTGGATGTGGCATAGTGAACCTGTTCCTCAATAGAACAATGAGCTAGGAGCTTGTTTGTCTGTTGGGCCGCTTCAAAAGACATGGCTTGACTTACAACCAATGCTAGCGTGAAAGGAGGGTCTTTGGCCTTAGGCTGTCCATCTCTATAGAAGATGTCTTCTCTAAATCGACTGAAGGATTCGTTAAGCCCAAAGAGAAACTTGTCCCTCATGAATTCCGAATACCCAAAAGTGGTATCTGTCTTGCATGAGAGTACTCGCACCAACGTAATCCTCTTTAATCTTTTGTAGCCAGATCCATGGTTTGTCGACATCATTGGCGGGGATCTTGGAGGTGATTACATCGTCGAGAGTGTTCCATTCTGATGAAGGGATTGCACTGCGAAGAACGGCTAGCTCGAATGGTCTCTTTGCTTCAATGTAGTGATCTGCAGTGAGTGTTAATCTGTCTTTGGCAGGATTCCTGTAGCCTTCTAACAAGCAATAATCGTGGAATCGTGTTTCCCAGTGGCGAAAGTGGTCTCGATTAGCTCTGACAGCATTGACATGAAGGATTGGTTTGTCGTGTTTGGGCATCGTGCGATCAGTAAGGTAATGCCAAGGTTAGAGTGCGTATTATCCGATCTGTTAAGCCAAATTAGTCAAATGCAGTTGTTTGGCGTCGTCTGGATGAAAGAACTGTGTTCGTCGATGAATGGTCCGAAGCTGGGACTGGGGGCTGGATTTCAGACCGGTTCTGACACCATGTTATGCAGCGAGCAAAAGAGGCAACACGTCCATGTTGAAAACTCAATTTATTGCAGATGCCGAAGCACGTGGTCATCCGGGAATGTTGGATTACATAACAATTAAATGCGAGTAACGCAAAAAAGAGTAACGCAACATAACATGACAGCTTGAAGTATTCATTTGTTGGATAATGCAATTGACTTCGCTATCATTTTTTCAGGGACTGAAAGTGACCATGAAGAAACATCCATCTTGTTATAAACTGAATGAACCTCTTAAGACAAAGAATGCACAAGTACACTCAGAACCTGTGGTTCTATATGATGGTATGTATAACATACAAAAAACAAAAACTAAAACATGCATGATCAATGCCCTTAAATTGGAAACAAAAATTGTTAGAGAGGCCCGACCTTGCAACCCTTTCAGTCTCTAAATATTTGGAGTCAACACTTAAAGAGTAGAATTATCGACAAATGATTGTTGTTTTCAGGGCAACATCACACTAATTTCCTACATGGTACCAGAACCCAGGGTTCATTTACCCTCATTTTCTCAATGACATTATAGCATTTGTATTGTTAGGGCAATGGGTTCATTTTCTATAATGGAATGGCTTGGTACTGACGTAAGTGCCTTTTTCAGGTGAAGTTTTTTCCCTTCGAAAGTGCCTGAATTTTGCATGTGCTTTTCAATGTAGTAGTAAAACATTCCCCTGTATTTTTTTGGTTGGTTTGCACTTTGTTTCTGAGAAAAAGGAGGACAAAATATGAAAGCATGCACAATGAACGGAACAAGGTTTTTTTTTTGCCCTTCTTTTTTGCCCTTCTTTTTTGCCCTTCTTAAACATTCAGGCAGCGTTGAAAACAAAAGTCACTTACGTCAGTCTTGCACAAAGCCATTCAATTGTAGCCTTCAATTTTTTTTTAACAAGTGATGGGTCATTAGCTGATATTTCTTTAAATCAACACAACTGATCTTAATCAGTTGATCGTAACAAAAACAGTATTATTGTCAAGAATGTTTGATCATATTGGCGATGAAGTAGTAGCCATCTTCTTGACATATTACTAGACTGCTGACAGTCTATTTTTTCTCTCAGAATGGGTTGGGATTATGACGCAAGACATTGCAGACTAGAAGGGATTGGGTTGAGACATGGGTGTGGTACTCTCGTTTCATCCTAGCTTCTTTTGTCTATACTGCCCTTATGCAACACTACTGCTCTTAATCTGTTGATCATAATAAAAATGGTAATACTGTATCAAAAGAATGTTTGATCATATTGGTGATGAAGTAGAATTCATCTTCTTGACAATATTGCTAGACTGCTGACAGTTTGTTTTCTCTCAGAATGAGGTTGGGATTATGAGGCAAGACATTGCAGACTAGAAGGGATTGGGTTGAGACATGTGTGTGGGTGTTGTTTCGTCTTAGCTTCTTTTGGTCTATACTGCCCTTATGCATTTGTGTGCACTGTAGTTCCATTTGGAATAGCTGTCTCAAAGAAGGTAGTGACCGATTAGAGAGGTTATATGAGAGGGCCCTTAGATACATGTTTATTTACTTCTCTAATGGATATGATAGTCTATGTTATAAGACAGGTTACTCATTAAGTTGTAGACAGAAACAAGATATGCTTTTAATAATTTTTAAAGCCCTCAAAAATAGTATGCCTCAATACATTCAATCTTTATTTAATGTAAGAGAAAATAAGAAAAATCTAAGGGGCGAAAACAAACTTGTTTTACCTGTAGCTAAGATCACAAATCAGTTTCTTACAATGCTGCTATTTAGGCCTGGAATGCCTTACCTGATAATTTAAGGTCAATGGCTGAATTTTGCCTTTTCAAGAATGAGATAAGAAAGCTACGAAACTTGTAATTTTATACCATAATGTATATTTAAAACTTAATGACTGGTCCCGAGGGGAACAAAACTGACTGTTCGCCAAGGAACCAGTCATTAAGTGATTTGTTACATAGCAAATCAAAACAAAAGCAAATTTTCAAAAATGCGCTGAGATTCCAGTGACAACATCAGACCACCTCTGTTCACATGCAACAGCGGTCAACATTTCGTGGGTAATAGTGAACTGACTTTTCCATTTGACGTCATAGATTTTGTAATGTTGCCCACTCATGGCATTTGGTGGGAAACAGTTTCATTGTTAGATATCATATGACCATAAGCTAGCCAATGAATGGCCATGCTGTAGTGGGGAAGTGCCAGCTTTATAACAACTATACTTAATATTTTTTCTACATTTTTTTTCTATTTTATCTTAATATTTTTACTCAGTATATTAGCATTTGTTATTGCTAGAGGCCTAACAAGCCTTATTTTCACCTGTGTTTAAATAAAATCATCATGATCATAAACACTCATCTGAACGTAAAAGAAAAGACCAGCTGCCAACAGTCTCATATATTACAGGTTCCCATAGCAACAGTCTAACATGTTAAAACCCTTTAAATTGGGACATTAAGTGTGTTTAACTCAGCATCATATATTAGCATCAGCATGTGTTCAAGTTGAGTATATATGAATGAGCTGTGTTAGTGTGCCAACAATTGTTCTCAATCTTTTTCAGGACCAATCCGTGAACTTTGTTCGCTAGCTCCAAATAATGTTAATACAATGGCAGCTGCAGCCCTTGCAGCTCACAATCTGGGGTTTGACAAAGCACAAGGATGTATTGTAGCTGATCCAGGGTAATTTAAAAACAATAGTTTGCCTCTCTGTCATTTGAAGCCTTGGAGCCAAGCCTGGCTCATTAGCTGCCAGAGCTTATCCTGGTTGCTGTAGCATGAAGCGGCTGGAAGTATTTCTACCTCCCCTGGACAGGATGCTAGTCCATCGCAGGTCACTCACCGCAATTTGTTAGGTTTCCCCAACAATTCGCCAGTACCCATTTATACACCTGGGTGGAGAAAGGCACTGTGAGCGTAAAGTGTCTTGCCCAAGAACACAACATAATGTCCCCGGCTAGGGCGCAAACCCGGACCGCTCACTCCAGAGTTGAGCGCATTAACCGTGAGGCCAGCATGCATGTCATAGTGATTATTAATGGTAAATGGATTGGAGCAGTCTTCATTTGACTGTTAAAATTAACTTTAATTTGCTCAATGGTTTTGCTTACCGTTCAGCCCCATTTTTGAACTCTGGTTTAATAGCCCATAGGGAACTTTGCCTATTCTCTTGACAGTTTTGCTTTTTGTTTTCATTTTCACGCGCTAATGCTGTTGTACCATCTCACAGTATAATTTAAATTTCTGCTTCCTGTATCCCACCTTAGTGTGAGGATGATATAGATTTATATCGAAATATACCAAGTATATAGTTTTGATTTCTTGCATTTGTTATCTATATCTTAGTCACAATGCAATTACTCGGTATCACATTTGTTCTTTTGCTTTAGTACACTGCGCAATTGGCTTTAAAAAACCATTTTGTCAGAAGCAAAACAAAAACCAATTGTATCTCACAACACACACATGTTTTCTTGTGATTCATGTCAGCTACACTGTTCATGTATTTGTTTTGAATTTTCTTTGGCTTACTGCATTCCCTGTGTCCTTTGTGCTTAACAAGAGTGCTTATGTTGGTTTTGGTTTCATGACTCTCAAAAAGAAAAGTGTTCTTGGACGAACGGTGCAATCCAATAACAAAATTGCCATATTTTGAAATACCAGATAGAGGTCAGAAGACCTACATTCCATCCACTGAGGCTAGTTACTTCATATCATGGAAACAAAAGTTTTAGAGGCAGTCAGTGTATTATGCTAGTGTGATGGAAAAAAAAACTCTCTACTGGTTGCTGGTAATAATAATAACAAAAATAATAATAATAATAATAATAATAATAATAGTGATAGCGATAGCGATAGTGATAGTGATAGTGATAATGATAACGATAACGATAATGATAATGATAATGATAGTAATAATAATATAAGTCTGGTATCAGCCATTAGATAGTTTATTTATTGTAACTGGTATTTATTTTTAACATTTGAAAATGTGTTAGTCTCAATGCCCATATTGTGGAGGTTGATGTCTTTGGACCTGGTGAAGAACAAAACCAATTCACAGTCAAGACAGTTCGTCATAATCCTGCAAAATCAGGCGCCATCACAGGGAGTGCGACATATGCATCATTTCTTAGCAGTATGCTGGGTGAGAAACTTTGCTTGTCTCAAAACAGATAATATTTAAGAAATAGAAAACATGTACCGTGTTTGTATCGAGTTATACAAGCACGAGTGGAAGTTTGGGAGAACGAGAAATGCTGTGGGAACACGAGCCGCAGGCCAGTGTTTCCACAGCTTTTTCGAGTTCTCCCAAACTTTCACGAATGTTTGTATAACTCGATACAAACACGGAGTACATGTTTTCTATTTCTTTTAGAAAACACCACGACGAGAAAAAGGAAAACAACTCGTTAACTTTGATTATCAAAATGTAAATTCTCTTTGCTCGCGCCATCACTACGTCAACAGCGCGCGCTTGGTTCTGTGTCTCCATCGAGTTATGCAAACAGGATTTTTAACCAATCAGCGCGCGTGCTTTCTTAAGACTGTTTTCTAAATACCTTTTAAGCTATTAAAAGTTATTATTTTTACCACTCCTAAATGATCCTAAATGACTTACTTATGAAAGATTTCATTTGCTATGATTTAGTGGCTATTTAAAAATTTAGTGGCTTCTTCAAATTATAGTACAAGGTTAGTGAACTCAATTGAAACTACTAAATCATTTCTAAGATTTGACTGGACGATTTTTTACGACTTTGCTAAGTTTGCTTAAGTCGATTGTCACTAAAGAAGGGGAAGTGAGATATATTTTAATTTGCAGTGGAAAGTTCTAGTTATCGTTGGTAAATGCACAGCTGGTGTTTGCACTCTACCATTTCCATGCACCTTCCAGGGCCGTAGCCAGAAAAGAGTGAAGACTGAGGCAATGTACATGAAAGAATTTTGACTGAGGCAGTGTCCGTGGTTAAATTGTCTTCCTAGGTATTTAGGGTGTTTATGACGACTATAAACAATAAAAACGAAAAACAAATTACCGAGGCAAGTGCCTCGGTTTGCCTGTTACTGGCTACGGCGCTGCCTTCTAGCCTGCTGAATAGATGTAGATTTTTGCTTACTTTAGGCGAACAGAGACAAAAGCGAGGAAAACGCGAAACGCGAGTCGCGCGCGAGAGGAGGAGCGCGAAAAAATTTCTAATTTTTCGCGCCCCTCCCCTCGCGTGCGACTAGCGCTTCGCGCTCGCCTGACTTTCGCCTCTGTTCGCCTGAAATATGCAAAAAATTACGCTTGTTCTCCAGGCTATTCGCCTTTAAGTGTCTCCAGACAAAATGATGCACTGCATCAAAAGTACAAACCCCCAGAATAAAACTAATTAATCTAAAGTGCTAATCACTCAGCTTTTTCTCTTGTCAATCACTAATGGACACGTTTTTGACCATTCAAAATCCCTGTGTTAGAGGACATATCAAAAGTCAGAATATGTGCAAATATCTCACTTCTCCATCAATGTCTCCGAGGATTTTTCTATTACGATATAGACTAGCTCTTTAAGTGAAGAACAATTCTGACCTACTGAGGAGAACTGTGACCTTAATTGTTCATTTTTCTTCGTAACATCCCTCATCACTGACTTTGTTTCAGGA
The DNA here is from genome assembly GCA_022496165.2 of Catalaphyllia jardinei. Classification (NCBI taxonomy): domain Eukaryota; kingdom Metazoa; phylum Cnidaria; class Anthozoa; order Scleractinia; family Caryophylliidae; genus Catalaphyllia; species Catalaphyllia jardinei. The sequence goes on from CM042753.1 coordinate 17,278,292, forward strand.
GCACACAGTCAGGGTCCAGGAGTGCATCTCTGTTGACCTATTTGTAATAAATGTATGTTATTAGTAATAAAGTTGTAATTTTTTTCGAAAAGTGGCCTAATTCTCTTGCGCTTGTTGGTTGGATATTAATTTTATTTGCATGTTTTTCCACGCATTAAAAAGAACGTAACTTGGGATAACAATCCTAAATGCAAAAGAAAAGTAATAAAGTTCAGGCATGAAATACAATTGTTGCATCATTGTTGCTGTTGCATGTGATCTGGGGGAGGGGCCTGCCCCCCCCCACCCCCTTATTTTGGGCAAAAAAAAAGGGAAGAAAAGCCGGCAGGGCAAGAAAAACGACCCCCTCCCCCCCCCCCCTTAGCTCGAGGTCTGGATCCGCCACTGTAATTGTATGATAGCTCATAAAGATTGTCTACCCCTGAAGCCAAAGCGAAAGAGGACCCAAAATGGTATTTAAAAAAAAATTGAACTTTGGATAGAAGATTCTCAGAGAAATAAATGATTCACCAAGTTAGAACCGTGACATTGGGATCTTTTACCTTAATAAGTGTAGAATTTTGCGGTGTTATTGACAAGATGCATTGAGAAGACACTACATCTTAAACATGTGAGTGTTGAGTGTTCGACCACATTCCCAAGCACCTTGGTGTTCCTCGAACATACTCCGCTGCGTCGCTTTTCAACCCTGTTCTCGGTTTTTTTGGAAAGGTTTAAAACGCGGTCTACCGTGTTTAAATTATAGCATGAAATGGCCATGTCCATGGCCAACAGGATCAACAGATCGAGGGATAGACCAAAGACTAATCAGAGTGAAGATTGCAACAGAGCTCCATCATATTGAATCTTAGAAATGTTGGTAACTTTACCCTGCAGGATGGGTGCGCCGTCAATGTGCTCCCAGCGGACTGGCCTTTATAAGCTACATTATTTTGCCCCAATCAAACTCGTTTTGGCTACAGTCCCACTCAGGTATGGTGTGACAGAAAATAAGATTATAGTTCAAAATTTTGAAACGACATAACTTGCAGTCGAAAGTTAGGGCTATATGGGTGTTTTTCACGTACAATCGGAGCCAAAAGTTTAGGATGTTCTGTAATTGCTGTCATGTTCGTAGTTCGTATGTTTGTAGTTCCACCATTCTCTGATCATGTTTTGAATTTTCTTCTCCCTCTTAGTCACGGAGGTAGATTCCCGAAAAGCCCTTATTAGTCTGAAGTCTTGGTGGGGAAACAGAGAACTTCCGTAAAGAAAAGGAAGGAGGAGGCGGAAGAAGTAGAAGAAATAGAGGGTCAGAAGGTCTTTTTAACGCGTTATAAACTCGACTTCAACCCATGCCAGTAGACCTTCTGAAGTTCACGGTTTTGATATCATGTTTTCTAATCAAACAAGTTTTAAACGAAAAAACGTGTGGTAACTACGTTGTGTAGCAGCCTCTCCCTCTATAAGGTTCCTCCTTTAATAAGAGCTTATTAGTTCAGGGCTACAAAAACAAATAACGCCCCTTGGCTTATAAGGATGCCTAAACAACCAATAGCGACATGTGCACCCTGCGAGCAGAGCCTCTTTGATCTCTTTTTTAAGCGGATAGGGCCATATGTACCGTAACAAAAAATTCTGCTTGCAGGATGGACATTACCTGCCAATCCGTTAAAAAATCGACTACAGCTGAACAAGTAAAGACAGCTTAACAAGTAAAGACAGCTTAAAATTAGCCTTC
>CM042753.1:17287521-17293763 GCA_022496165.2 Catalaphyllia jardinei
ACGTACCTTTGCATCCTTTTTCTGCACCATTGGACCAATATTATAAGAGAACATCAAGCATTACCAGAAGAGATGTTAACTAAGAAAAACAAGTATTTTGATTTTCAGTTCACGCTGCGGCGGGGGTCAGGATGGCAAATTTTGCTTGTCCTTTCATATACTTTAACATGTGAAATCCCTACCATTTTCCATACATCGATCCTGAAAAAATGCCCATTTTTGCCGAGCCTTCGCATGCAGACCATTATAATCAATCAGAATTCTCCGTTTTATCTTGGAAGAGTTTGCCTGAAGCTTTATAGAGGGGGGTGGGGGGGGGGGGGTGAATAGGTTTTTGGACCGGGCGACGAATTTGGCCATAGAAATCGCACGGATTGTGGATTTTTGAGGTACATCGAGTGGATTGGCGGATTTTGAAAACACACTGGTTCGTGGATCAGCTGCAATTTTTGACGCTGATTCCGGATTATGCCTGTCTTAATGTTCGGATCTTGGATCTTGGATCCTAAACGAAATTTGGATCATAAATCTTTCTTCCGCCTTGGTCGGAATGTTAATGAGTTCATCCACATTATTTTTTTTCGAAAGAAGTTCATTTAAACTCAGGTGTGAGACTGTTATTGGGATTGTACTGTGCTATAATCAACAAGCATGTTGCCTTGTTTACTATTTGAGGAAAATTAACATTGCCACTCACATGTACAAGCTAACATGATGTTGTGGTTTCAGATTTGAACAAAAATTTTAGCGGATCGACAGATTTGCATACCCCTATCCCCCCTCCCCCCTTCTTATAAAGAATTGCAGTCATTTAACACACCACGTGAATATGAATGTGGATGTGATTGACATGCTTTAGGTTTTTGGCGATGGCGTTATGCTTTCAGAGGTTGAATGCTTCGAATACCTAAACAAACAAAACTTAATTTAAGTGGCACAAATGTGCTAATTGAGGACACAGTAAATAAATAAACAAATATTTTTAGTTTATAACATAAACTAATAAGAATCCCAACCGGTAGGAGGCTGACTAGTTGCCTATTTAGGGACTATTTACACAACGCGGTTGAGGAGCCGGAACTAATGAGAACAAAATAATCAAGATGGCCGTATATGGCCGTAGGGTAGAGGATTTGAATCTGGAGGGACCTCCAGATTTACAAATCCAGCACCCTAAACCACGCGGCCTCCACTAATACTTTATGATGTGCTGCTTTTCTGGATGGGAGATGTAGACTAATAGGTATGCCTGTCACCCTCATTGTGATGTTCCGTTCTTTCTTAGGAGGTGGTGGGGGCCGGGGAGAGGGGGCTACAGTCACTTCGGTAATCCTTGACTTTGCATTTAAGGTAGCTCAAAACAGTTTCCAGGACTAAGATTTTGATGGGTTGTTATAGCCACTCTTTATCACTTGATACTACAATCATGGTATCAAAAAACTGTCCAACAGTATGACCTGCTAAAACACTCTTAATTACAGCTTTAGGAGCTTATAATTCAAAAACGGCATTGTGAAATTTTTTATATTATCAACATTTGATAAGCATGATTAGGCGCAACTTTTGGCAAAGTTTAAAAAAAATCTGTAGGTGGCGTTCAGAGCTACCTTATATTTCCGAAAAGTTAGGGGGCTCTGCTTCGGACGAGCTTCGCGTCCAGGGAAGGCCGACCGATAACCGACGATCGCTTGACCGAAATCGTCGCCATTACTATTTCTTCGCGTTTGGCTCAGAACGGGAGCGATTCTAGAAGGTCTGATAGCATGAATAGATTAGACTTATATGCAGGTAAGATTCACGACAAACCTGAAAGATTAGCTTCATTACTTTGCTATGTCTTGATTATGATCGTTTACATGAGATTAATATTCCCTACTTAAGAAACGGGGCGGTACATTGAAAGCAAGTTGGAATTTTCAGGTCCAAGTACATGATGATTATACACGATTTTCGTTAGTTTTGTCATAAAATGTATTTTGAACTTGCAATTTTCTCCACGGACTATAAGCAGTCACTAGTTTCAAAGCAAGCGAGCGAGAAAATACAGTGCGTGCAGGCTAGGTTTAAGCAAGAATTCTTTGTCGTACTTTCCAGGAAGTCTGTCAACGATGTTAGGTTTTGTTAAAGACTGATAAGCTCCAGCGTTCTTTTTTCTAGTTTCCACAAATATTGTCGGAAACCAGACTGTCCTTCCAGGTTTATTTTTTTAAAATAGTCAAGTTACTTGTGTGGAGGCCATGACACGGGCTCATCTGATACCACTCGACTCACTCAAGAAGTATTGTTTGAAGCTACCTTTAGTGAGCTTGATTCATTTTGAAAGTCATGAAAATGAGACAAAAGTATATGTCAATCAATGAGTCTTGAAAATGTGCTCAAGAATTCGTCTGTGGACCTTATCTGTTCTGAGAAACAAACAGTTTCTCAAGAGTGAAGCTCAGGGTAAACTGTGAACTTTGGGCAACAGATAATATCCAACAACAAAATTTTTAAAGTCAAATGGGGGCTATTGCATTTATTATTCTTCAAGTAGTTTTTGCATTACACAAACCGAAGGAACATGATATACTGTGGTTTTAGCATGTGATGCATTTAGACTAATCACAATCAAGCAGCAATACTTCTTGGATAATTTATATTATTAAAAACTGGATCATTGGATAATGCAATTCGAGAGTTTTGATTGGCTTAGCCATCATGGTATATAAGCCATTATACCATGATCTACAAAAATGATGAGCGTATGCGTGATTTTTGGGGCCTTTTTGTTTTTATTGTAGTCTTGTTTTCTATATTTTGGGGGCGTTTTTAATAAAACAATTATTCCACTCACGCTTGTTGGATATGAGATGATTATAGCCAACTCGGCGCTACGCGCCTTGTTGGCTATCTATCATCTCATATCCAACGCACGCTCATGGAATAATTGTTAAATATAGCATAACGGCATACACGGCACAAGTGATGAATGTCAAGATCTCATTTGTAGAAACTGAGATAGCTGGACTGGCTGCCATCTCAAGTAAGTGGGTCAGCCCAATCAACTGGGCGCATATCAAGAGGCTCTGAAGGTTAACTAAAGTGTTATTAAGGCTCACTGTAGCACTATAAAGTTCCTCCATTACATCATTCAGTTTTCTTTCTTTTGCCAAAGCCATAAGCATATCACCTAGCTACATGATATTCTTCTACCAAAGCTTAATGTAGCATGTGAACTCAATTTACCTTGTGATATGAAATAATTCACATTTGAACTGCGGCTGTGGATGAAAGTGAAGAATGATCATCGCAGTTGTGAACACTAACAGACTAATCTTGTATTTGAGGTTGTTGATCTGATTTTTGTCTACTATATTTTTCATGAACTGTTTTCTTCTAAAGATGCTGTTAGTTGGTGAGTAGATTTATGCATATCTGTTTGTTATTAATGATTTTTGTGACTAATGACTCAAGCTACATGTGAATGACATGATGAAGGCCTGCACCATTTTAGGCCTCCACCTAGATATTCTCAATCTCAATCAAGGCAGTTCTGATAATTCCAAAAATGAATGTTGTCAATACCTAAGTTACAGTAATAGGAATAACAGATATAGCATGGGAGGGGAGAACTCCCATATAAATGGACAGGGTGCTTGTTGTATGTTTTAGGAGTTACAAAAGCAGTTTTCGAACCTCCTAGGGTTTTCAGCTTTAAAAAGTTCAAAGTGGGTATTGAGTCCAAAAAATATTACAGGAGATAATACGCCTTAGAATTGGTACCTCTAAGGGGAAGAAAAATTTAAACCATGCCCACAAAACAGGAAGTTTTACATCTAAGGTTCTTTTCAAAATTTGCAAGAGGCCATGCATCCCCTTCCCTTTTATAGTGGGATCTGCCCCAGATGATGTAGACTGGAGTTATTGTTCTTAGTGTTAGACAAATATCTTGATCATCACTAAATTTTTTTTAGTTAGAATGTTAATGGATTTCCTGCAAAAGAATATTGGATAATACCATGATCTTCAAGAACCAATAATTAATTGAAGAAACTACAAGATTTTGGAATATTCTTGAGGATTGTTAAGGATCTTTCCAAGACTAGTCTTAAACATTGAAATGAGAATCATGTTACAGTTGTACAGACTGGTTCAGTGCAAGAGCCTGGAAAGATCTAGTTTAGTTTAGGAATGAAAATGATCTCCAAGGACCTTGCAAATATCTTTGTTGAAAATATGCCACCAGAGATGGCCACACATTTGTACATTTTTTCTTGTTGCAAATCTTTTAGGCTGGAGGAAGCTGTTTGTGAGAGTCAAAAAAGACATCTTGTTAATCTTGACGTGTTAATCAGCAACTGTAAGAATGCATCCAGTTGTGTTCAGATGCTCTTGCCAATGGAGGAAGATTCGCTTAAGTTGGTTAGTACTCTGTGTACTTTAACACCTTTTTGTATTTGCTATATGGGAAGCGATGTGCACTTTTATAACATTTAGTTGCCAACCTTCAAAGCATTGTTGTTTTAAATTGTTTGTGGTATCTTATCACTTCTTTAGCCTGCATTTGCTTGCTTTTGTGTTGAATCAAATTCTTAAAAAAGCATGATGAACAATCCAACTTTCTCATTTTCTCTTTCTATCAGTATTTACCATTTTTAGAGCTTGAGCTCAGTTGCAAGGGCTGTGCCCTTATCAACTATCACACATGAAAATCAGGAGCAGAAATTCATAGTCTTCTTGCTTTAGTGCTAGTATAAATCTACTAGTTGTTCAAAAATTTATCTACAGACTCCTCAGAAACACAAAGAAGCAGCCTCAATTTTGTCAACAAGTGCACTTTACAGAATAGATTAAGTGAGTAGTGTGATCAGAGAATGGCATTTGTGATAGAACACTAGTAGATTTATACTAAATCACTGTAAGTTGTTTTTCATATTAATGAATTGATTTCATATAAGAAGCGAATAATTATGTATAAGCGAATAATTATGTAATTATGTATGCTAGTTTTGTTGTACATGTAAGCAGTTTCTGTTTCAAAAAACACAATTTTATATTTGAAAAGTTTTGCTGTATATGCCAAAGAGTGAGATATAAAATAAATAAATGTGACAGACTGCAAGCATTTTTTTAGTATTTTGGTGCTGTTTCTTAGGTTAGGAAGGTTAGGAATTCTGTGAAAACAATTGTTTAGTTCACTAAATAAATTAGAATTATTTTTTAATGAAACTTAAAGGCAGGGCCGTATTTAGGTTGGGTATTATGGATTTAACGCAAATATCTCGTTCATGGTTCAAGCAGTCAGAAATCTCTCTGCTCATTTCACTTATCTATGTTTCGGGCTGTTTGTGATTTTTGGGTATAAATAGTTTTTCGCAAAGGATTAGTAAAATTGATGGAAATACGAAATTTGGAAGACTTGATGTTGTTTTAAAACTATATTAGAATTTGAAGTTAAAAATTGGCAGGCATACACCAAACAGTTGTCTACCAACCTGGGTTGCCCTTTTGGGGGCAGTCAACTGTCAGGTGTTGTTTCAAAACTTTTTTTCTTTACTTGTAATCCCTCTTTAACTTCCTAAAATTTCACTTAAATTCAGGTAGACTCCTGCCTTAATTCCATGATTAGAATAGCTAACTGGTCTGCCCCTGCCTTGCCAGTTGGACCATGTTATGTTCATTTGCATTATTTGTTTCGTCATTTGATTTTATTAGCCCTAAAAGCTCTATTTGGGAAGTGGTCAATTAAGATGTTTTATTTATTTATTTATAGGGAGCTCTTGATGAATTGTCTGTCTCCCTTGAAAGTTGTCTTGAGACACTGTGTAGCAAGAAAAGGCAGCTTGATTGTGGTAATACTTCTGACTTAGGTATGTTGGTTGATTTAACATCATCAAAATGGTCTTAGTAAGTTGTACCTAAACTTTTTAGCTAACCAGAAAATGTTAGTTAAGGCTTAGTCGACTTCTACTTCTGTAAAATATGAGCAACAAAGTTGCTCATAATTTTGTCGCCTGTTCTTTGACATTCATCAAAAATGGTTGCCAATGTTATGTACTATTATTGTTCATTGCAATTGCTGAGTAGTCAGATCATGTGTACTAGACGCATCCACGGTTGAGTCTTGATGAATATCCTTAATTGATACCCTCAATCAAACCTCTCAGTGGACCCACAATTGACACTCAAATGATGCTTGATTGACACTCCATTGACTTCTAAGTTGACACTTGAGAGACATCTCAGTCTACAGTCGACTAATT
>CM042753.1:17293773-17306813 GCA_022496165.2 Catalaphyllia jardinei
GGGGGGATGCAGGGGAAAGGTGGCTGTTAATTCCTTTTCCCCGGCAAGCTTGTACAGCAGCAAAGGAATAGGAAATTAACCCAGTTTGTAAAAAAAGCAAGTTTCGTGTCTAGTCCTTCATTTACTGACGTGCTGTTATAAGGGAATTGGCTCATTTACTCGCTGGAAAAACAGTAACAACGACAACAAATGAACTAAACACTCGTGTTGTTTACTAACTCGTCTGTTTTTCAAATTTATGATCGTTGTGCTAATTTGGCGAGGGAGCCTCTTCGATCTGCAAAAGATCATCAGGCGATCAGGTATTCAGTATTGGAAAGTCCATCACCATTATTTGTTGTTTTCAATTTAGATTCAACCTCGTTCCGTAAAAGTTGATGATTTCTTGAACATATTGTCACACAATACCAGCACTGTAGCAAAGGAAGATCTTCAACGATTTGAACAGTTTACCATCAATCTTGGGCAGAGAGGATAGTTCCAGACAGCTAACCTGTCTTGATGGTCTGTCACACCAGGGCCGCGTTAAACAGCGTCCAAGTCGGATTGGAATCCTGGTCCATTTATCCTTCAGTGCATGTATGAGACTGCCTGCAAATAGTCTTTTGCGCCGTTAAAGATCCTTCTCGGACGCTCTGTTCCTTCCATCCAACTTACACTTAGACACGGGCAGTGTTGGAATCTTGATAAACTAATCATACTTTTCTTTACTTAGTTCACTTGATAAAATAAACGAAATGTGAAAGTTAGTAGTATATTAGGCTCGATTTCCGCCGCTCTCTCGTATCTGGTCTACCCTCACCGAAAAGAGAGTTCGGGGGAGGAGCGCGGGCTCCTTCCCAGACAGCGGCTGGTAATCGAGCCTAGTAGTATATAAGATGGCTACCAGCGTGCAAAAGTTGTAAGTAAAAACGACATTTATAGCAGACGTTTCGGGCCTAGCCCTTCCTCAGTGCTAAGTTTAGTTTTGAATGGGACACGGCATTGAATAAATAAACAGTTGTTTGTGACTCTAACGGATACTGAGGTAAAAGCATTCATGCGGCCTAAGGGTGCAAAGATGAAAACTTAGGCGCATTTCGTTACAGCGTCTGGCGTTGTTAGTACCCCTCAATCGTTTAAAGCAGTGAACCTCCATGTCGCCTAGTCCGTGTCCAGGCTTGTTGAAATGTTCGGCAACAGGGAAACCGGGGGGCGGGGGGTTCCAATGGCTCAAAGGTGTTTACCATTGCGTTTCCTGAGCATGCGCCCGGTGTGAGACCTAGCGGACAGATTCTGCTCAAAAAATGTTACATGTAAAAAGCTGCTGAGAAAAATATCCCCAAAAGATGCTCAAAATCGCAAAAGGTGGCTTAAAATTTTATTTCAGTTGCTTACTGAGATCGAAGAGCAGGTGGCTGGATTTACAGGTGGAATGCTCCCTAATGGTGATGCTGTGTCGCGGTCCTTCAATGATTGTGGTGGCTGATACATGAGAGTACGTACGACATATGGGGGCACCATAAGTTATATTCTGGTCTCGTCGATAGGATGTTAAAGGAAGCAGAGGGAAATCTCCTTGGTCAGTGGTTTGTTTCGTCGTTCATCAGAATGTTGAAGTTCGTCAGAAGGATCCTTTGATGCGATTGTTGAAAGGATGGTACTTAAACATCAAAGGAATTCTCTCTCTCCCGTTGGTGACTACGTTCAGTGGGGTCTTGGATGGCATCACACCTACAGACACGTGACGCCTGTTGTAGGTCGTCTTTAAAATGAATCATGTGCTTTCTGCTGGAAATCGCGCTGCATGCTACACAGACGGATCCTAAGGAGCTGACTGCAAGGAAGGCTCTTCTTGCAGTGTAGGGCATGCGCTGAGCTGTGATGGAGATAGCTATGGGTGTCAGTTGGTTTGTAGTGTACAGAGGGGAGTTGTTCTTTCCCCTGAGCTGCAGAGTTTTATGTCCAGGAAGGGGGGATCTCCGCGCGCCTTTACCTATCGAATATCCATGAAAGTCGTGCATACAACTGTTTATTTATTCAATGACGTGTCCCATTTAAAACTTAACTTAGCAGTGAGGAAGGGCTAGGTTTGAAACATCTGCCATAAACATCCTTTGTAATTTGGCACTGAGCTATTACTATTTGTAACTTTTGAACTGTTTACTGTGCCATGCAGCAACTGATCATTTTGGATTATTAGAATATTTATACCACCATTCCCCCTTATTTATACCTTCACTATCTTACACGTATGCTGAGTATTGTCAGCGTCCCTCTCGCCGAGTTTTTGAACTGAGGTATTCAGAGTGGAATTTACTCTGTACACAATTGTCCAGATGTGCCGAAGTTGAACAGAAAAGCAAACATTCCTTTGCGTTTTTATTACTCTGTGGAACGCGACTTGAAAACACGGAAAGCTCAACCTGTCTAGCTAGTGTTATCCTTCTCTCCATACATTAAGTGATTTTACCCAACTTTGAAGTAGTTAGTGGGCAATAAAATACTATTAAACTTTATTATGATGTGATTTGTGCAATTTTTGCTTCCCTGAAAGATTCCGGCAAAAAACAAGTGTTGAACAAATATTAGTTCCTTTCTGTCATCCGAACAGGGAAGTAATGAACATCTGGTCTTTGGTCTCTTATTTCTCGGACAAACTTCTGTCTAGCGCAATTTTCATCTCTAAAGGCCATGTTACACGAAGCAATTTTTCTTGCAATGTGCAACACCCTATTTTGCAGCTGCAATTGTTGCGTTGCGAGTTGCAAGAAAAGTAGAACGACCCTCTACTTTTCGAAACTTTTGGAGACAAGTTGCTTGGGTGTAACATCCCCTCTGAAACTTGAAAGGTTTTTTATTCGTCGACATTGCGTTGCAAGTTTTAAGAAAAATTGCCTCGTGTAACATGGCCTTCACTTCTGCTACTTATACTTCTATTATTTGACCAACAAACGCACACGCACTTCAATACCATATTGGTAGCTATGTGTGGACCACACGGGACGAACTGACCTTGAAAGACTAAACACCTCTACAGGACACTAACAAAATACTTCCATGCGACTTCCAGAGGCGAAGTACAAGGTTCGCGAAACAACCACTAGAAACTGAAGTGTAGAGAACAAGAAACCCAAACAGAATCTTTCGTGGGAGATTCAGACCAAGGCCGGCAAACAAACGCAAATATGATCACCGATGGGGTCAGCATTGTTCAGAATCTAAGTGCTCTCCACAAACTTAATGATAAGTCCGGCACAAGACTCTCTGTGTGGGCAGTCGAGACTCCCCCCCCCTCCCCCACAAGAATCACAAGACTAATGTGCATTTTGGCTACAAAATACCATGAACAATTGATGGCCACGAACCGAAAATACAGTAAAAAGCCGCGTTTACGAACCTGCTGGAACCTATCTTCTTCATAAAAATTTCTTCTCGAATTAAGAACGTTGGCAGTTCATATATTTAAACTGCGGAGAATGATGTGAAGACGTGATAGATGAGGGGGGTGATCTGTCAGGGGTATGCAAACGAATCCGCCGACCCGTGCGTCAGTTTTTTCACCAACTCCGTCGATCCGAAACCACAACCACATACTAAAGCAGAAGGGTAAAAAGTTCAAATGTAAACTGATAATTGTGAATGCCATTGTTAATGTCGCAGAAATAGTAAAGAAGGCAACATGACTATCACAGTACAATTCCAATAACAGTCTAAGGTGAGAAAAAAAATAATTACAGTGGAAAAACTCGTTAACATATCGACCAAGGCTGAAGAAAGATCTATATGGTCCAAATTTCGTTTAGGACCCAAGGTCTGCACATCAAGACAGGCACAGTCCGGAATCCGCGCTGAAATTCACAGTTGATCCACGATCTACTGTCTTTTCAAATTCCGCGAATCCGCATGATCAACCACAAAAATCAACAATCTGTTCGCTTTTTAAGGCCAAATCCGTCGATCCGAAAACGTTTTTACCACCTCATAGATCATCGCAGTTGAACACAAAACTAAGCAGTTGTGAAATTAAAACCTGAACAAAATTCAGCTAGGCCTGAGCGGGATTTAAACTCATGGTCACTACGAGACCGTTGCAGTATCTTACCACTGTTATATCAGACCGACTGGTAGGCAACCCTTCCAATAAAAGGCAACCCTAACCAGAGAAAGAGAAAAGAATACATAGAGGATATTACACGGTGGCGAGAAGATATGAATTTTATGTTCTCGTGGCAAGACTAAGATATTGTTCTTGCCACGAGAACATAAAATTCATATCTTCGTGCCAACGTGTAATGTTCTTTTTGTTACATATATGGAGACTAAATATTGAATAAGCAAACGGGAATCGTGATGTCATTGAACGATACTACACTCACAGAGGTGACATACGGAAAATACGCCACTCGGGTCCCGGATGAAGTGGCGTATGGAATCTACGAGTGGTTTAGTTCCTAGTAAAACACTCTCCTCTATATAATGAAAGAGAATATATGAAAATTTATATATTTGAACTGCGGAGAAAGATAACAAGATATGATTAAGTATCGCAGTTATCCACACAACTTAAGCAGTTTTTAAATTAAAGCGCCTGAAAGAACCTGGTGTTTTACAAACCTGCTGCATCTATCTTCTTTTTTATATCCAGTTCACGCCAACAAGTTAAAAATGTTTTTAAGTGATTTAACTAAACAAAAAAATTGCTAGACTTGAGGAAAGATCAACCTCCTCGCTCGCTCCAAGGGTCGGTAAGATGAGGGACCCTGGGAACGAGGTTGAAAAAATATTTTCTTAAGGGACTGGTCAAAAAGTACAGGGGGGTGGGCCGGAGCATTTCAAAATGTGGTGGTCAGAAAACACATGACCCGCCCCTTCCATTTGGCACAAAACGGAGTGACCCACCCCTAAATGAAGGTTGAAAATCACATGACCCACCCCCCTATATGACATGACATTTTTGATTGCATAATCCGACAAAATAACTTTTTGTGGATGAAATTGTGGTATTATTTACGTTTTAGATTTATTTCTTAACAATAGTACAAAATCAATGAAAAATAATATTGTTTTCCATTACCCTTGCAACTTTAAGTCATGACTGTAAACTCTAAGAAAACTTGACCTTTTACTTTTCACACTAGGCCTCAAGGCACATAGAGCAGTGATCCATCTAGAAAATGGCTGTAGTGAGTCCTAGGAGTAATATAGCCAGACAACTCCCAGATCTTTGTGCATGTGTTCCGTACCCTTGGGGACAAGTAGTATGTAGACACAATATCATAGCAACTCTTCGGCCTTCCTAGCTTAATTAAAAATATATCACCACTGTTTGCGTTATATTTTCAATGACGTAGACACAGGTTGGCCATTTGGTGTTCTTGAATACCAGTATGTCAATCCGTTAGCTTTTGTACAGACTTTGCAATACATAAATTGCCATCTCTATTGTACACCAGCCAAGTGTCCTTTTTCAAATACGGCTCGAAAAGTTTTTGTCCTGTGTAACAAACAATAAACGCAAGTGACATACTCGAACACCAACCCACGGTCTGCCAAGTGCCTTATGCATAGTGTGGAGCTGGGGCTTTAATAAAGGGGTGCTTTGCTCCCGTCTTGGCGGTAAAGGGTAGACTAGATAGGGCTCTCAGTCCTATTTCTGCCTGTCGGCTATGCCATACTGATGAGGCATAACGCAAACGTTGAAAGGCAATAAACAAGTTCAGTATTTGCTTATTGTAATATTCTCGAGCACAATTTATTTACAAGTAGCTGATTGAGAATAAAACGTTTGTCACCATGCCAAAAGATTGATACTGACTGTGCATGGTGGAACAAGTGCCATTCTCAGGCTAGGCTGGACTTCCTGGAAAGTCCTTCGTCGTCCTAATACGGCTAGGCTGGACACTAAAGGGTGCTCGATCAGCAAAGAACTATGGGATTACCAATGACGTATTGATGACGTCACATTGACAGACTCTTGGTCGGCCATGTTGTCACCTTGAACAGTCACTGCGATTCAATGTATTTTAAAAGTACTTTTCATAGGATAATGAGTTTTATACGTTTAGGTAACTCCTGACCAAGATTTGGACAATGTCGGTGTTGTTTGACCCGCATGAAGTCGGTATAAATGGTCAGGCGAGTTTGCGAAGGGTGCCGAAGATTCGAAAAAAAGAAGATGACTTACTCGTGTTCGGATACGCGTGCAAGTTTTTTGAGAACAGCGGAAAGGGCGCGTTCTTTGATGAAGAAAAGAGTCTGATACCATGGATGGGCGATGAATCCCTTCTTATCGACAGGTCTGTTTAATATTTGGTAGAGTAAGATTAAATAAAACTTGCTTGTTGACGTTGAAACCACGTTTCATTTAATTTGTTTGTTGTTGTTATTTGTGAGTGGAGGAAAACTCCTCAGTTTATTTCAGAACTGCCATTTGCTGACTTACCCTCGATGGGTATTGGAGATTAAGCTGTGAAATATTTTTCCCGGAACTTAAAGAGTAAGACGATTAGAACTTTTGAAGTTCACAATATTTGCCAGTATATGGAGTCAAGGGCATGAGATCTTGTTTATAGAAATACATTTTTTATTCCCCACCACGGCGAAAAACTTTGGAGCATTGTTGGCAGAAGTTAGGAATTGAACACGGTAAGTTACTTGTGTCGATCAGGACGGGAAAAGTAATGCACGTAAGTAGTTAAATTTACAAAATTAAACGTTAAGTTCGTTTTTCCAGATGTTGTGAACACTGGTTTTCATGTTGATATTTTCTTATAAACTGGACACACTGTAAGCAAGACAATTTTTAGAAACACTTCGTTTATGAATGAAAACTGAAAATTATTATTGTTATGACTAGAGGCCTCAGACAATTCTTTTTGTTCAGGTCACTGCTGGCATTGCATGTTGGTAATAACTGTTGACAAGTGGTATGTGGCTTTTCAGGTTTGATGCACGTCTGTATTTTACTGACAAGGCTCAGTTTATATATAAACCTACTGAAGTGGCACCATCCCTCACTCCAGAGGAGGAGGAGATGGAGAGACGCTGTGACGAAGAAAGGTACATAGATCTCCATCGAGACTCTGCGGAGCATGACATACAACAGGGTAAGCTCCAACAAATCAAACTACTTATTGTGATGGTACAGAAATATCTATACCTTCTTCAGTAGTATATGCAAAAGTTTACCATTACTATAAACCCTGTCATTTTCTCATGCTACTTTAAGAACAAAATGACAGTTCATTTAGTCATCCTCAAAACAATGGAAAAATGTCAAATGTGTTTAAATAATAAATATTTTAAAGTTCATATTGAAAGAGTAATGTCGTGGACATGGAAGTACTCAAAAAGTTCTGTTACAGTGAAGCAAAATGTTTTAATGATCATGGTATTCTCTCCTTATTCAGAAGAGGAAATGAAGCGTTTCCAACAAGAACTCCGTGAAGATGGCGCGTATAATTCAGTTGCATTCAACTATCAATACAGTGCTCCAGAACATCACTTTGATTATCCACAAACGTACTCCATTTACAACCCAACTGGGACTGAAGGTATGTGAAGTTTATCATGTATCTGGAGAAGGAAAGTGGGGGGGGGGGGAAATTAAACTCCCATATAGGGGTGCCCATAGGAAATTTCCAAAAGAACCCCAGCAGTAAAGAAGATAACAGTTGTAAATGAGACAAAATTTTTAAAATAGGTGATTGTCAACTATCTCCTGGAATCTTTTTTTTAGGATCAATATAAAAAAAGTACATGTATTCCAAAAGCTCCGGCTGGGGACCTTTTGAGTCTGAACACCTTAATTAAGAGGTTCTAAAATCACCTTTTTAACCCCTAAAAGTTACAACAAGCACCCCCCCCCCTCCCGTCCTTTTTATATGGGTGTCCTCACTCCGATATGTATACACTGCCAAACAAATAAAAGAGAGTTGTTTTTTCTTAGTGTCTCTCTCTTTCCTGCAACCCAAACGTTTTCAGTAACTCCCAAGGAAGCTGGTGGAGTTAAGGGTAAAGTAGTTTATAAGCTATCTGAGCTGGCATTTGAAGAGTAAAAAATATTTGATTTCTAGCTTGCCCTTTGAGTTTTCAAACTCTTTAATGATTCATGAACACCAAAATGGAAGTTATTCACTGATGTTTTCTAATGTAGTAACATTTCTGACTTACAGTTTTGATCAGTTTCAAATACGCACTGGGAATCTTAAAAATACTTGAATCAATGTATATGTGGAACTGGGTTGTGTGTGACTCCTTGAACGTTAAAGTACATCTTGCCTAACTAAAAAAAAGAAATCATTTTAACGGGAAGCGCATAAAATTAAAAACAAGTAGAATGAAAAACTATTTAATTTGCTTCTCCTCTTCAGAGTTGACTTTGGCTGGCGAGTACACTATTGTTTAAGTAGTTGATAAATAGTGTCAGTCAAGTGAAAATACCTGCATTTTAATGAAAACTATTTTGTGTGTGGCAGTGTCTTAAGTAAGCTCATATTTCTGTGAGAAATTGTTGTAGCTTGATGATTACTGGTTTAACCATGGACTGCGTGTAGCTCTGCCTACTGTGATTAGTCTTTGCTCTATATGGGCGGAGACAGACTGTACTTTTTGTATTGTATTGTAGTGTGGAAATAAAATATCTGATATCTGATCACTTTCCATACAACAAAAATTTACTCGTTTCAAAATCATTAT
This sequence comes from Catalaphyllia jardinei, assembly GCA_022496165.2. Taxonomy (NCBI): domain Eukaryota; kingdom Metazoa; phylum Cnidaria; class Anthozoa; order Scleractinia; family Caryophylliidae; genus Catalaphyllia; species Catalaphyllia jardinei. Next base: position 17,302,453 of record CM042753.1, read on the forward strand.
CAAAAATTTAGTTGAGGAATGGCTTGCCTGGGCTCTTGGCCATGGGGCAAGTGAGGAGAGAAAGTTGCTTGCCTGAGAGGAAATTGTACTTGTCCTGGACCAGTGGACAGGATTTTTTCTGAGCCTTGAGTATTGTGCCTCCTAAAATCATATAACCTTCAAACAGAGAGAATTTAATTCCTTCTTCCTTAAAGTGCTACTGTGACCAAAAATCAATTCTACTTTTTCTTTCTATTTCAAAACTACCGGTATGTAACTGAACCATTAAGTGACCGTAGTTTTAAGCCTTCATTTTGAAAAGACACCTGTTTATTTTGACTGAAATTTTCCTAATGGTCTGCCATTACTAACTTTAAAATCTTGAGAGAGCTGTATGATTCAAGGATAAGATGACGTCAAAGACTCACCAGTTTAAAAATGCAATGTGTGTGCATGTGCCTAAATTAATATGCAGCACGGGGGTTTTGAACTTTCAGACTTTTAAACTTGTGCTTTTTATGTGCAGTAGGCTGCATTTATATGCTGCAATTTTAAGCTAGTGAGTCTTTCACGTCATCTTATCCTCGATCCAACCCTCTGAAGTCCAATCGGTCAGTTTTGAACGTGAACAATAGCGGACTGTGAAATCCTAAACTTTGCATTCAAAGAAAACAGCCTTTGAATAAAATTTGAGGCTTAAAATTTTGCCAGTGAGCTGTCAAACAAACAGACTTTTAAAATCTGAAGGAAAAGTAGAAGTGAATTTTTTATATCATAGTAGCACTTTAGCTCTGTAGATTTCTTGTTGTATGTGAAATGTTTATTCATAGCATGAAGCTTTGATTTTTACAGGATCAGTTTTATACCAAGCTCAACAAGATGGCCCTACTCTTGCACCAAGTGTCCAGGAAATGAAGTCATCTCCTCCTCAGCCTCCTCCATTTCAACAACCAGAGCCTTTTGTTCCCCCAGAGGAGCTGGAAATTCCTCCAGAAATGGAGATTGTAAGTATCATGGGTAGCAACAGCAACTTTTCATTTGAAATGCCCTCAATTTTATATTGTTAATTTGGTTTGTCTGCTAATGTGTGTTGAGGTTTATTTCAGAAGTCAGTGTCATTGTCATAAAGATATTGTGAGGACTTATTGTCCTAGAGTTAACTGTTTGTTTGATTTGCTTCCTTGCTAGTAGAAATTCATTTATGACAGAAAATGTACACATAGTAATGTTCAACTTTATTCTTTCTTTTTCTCAACTCAAAAGTACTCACTTACTTGAGTTAACCTCAAGAGATAAAATGTCAATCAAATTTTTGTGGGAAAAAAACAATAAATTAATGTGGTAAACAAATCAGCTAAAACCTTATTCATGGCCATAATTATGATGACATGAAATGTATTTCAATGATTGTAAAGGTATAAAAGAGTGAACATCACCCAGTGACCAGAATAGAGTTTAGCATCAAAGTATGATTTACTGCATGTACATTAAAGGATAACTGGAAAAGCAGCACCGTTGAATACAATTAGAAAAGATAGAACAGAAATGTTGTTATTGAATACTGATAAAATGAAGAAGACAATTTCCAGAAGGAAATCCATGTTGCAACAATCCTGTTATTAAAAATACAGGAATGTAAGAAACTTGAAAACAACCAGTTCAGTGTTTCTTAATTTATCAATAATGAAGAATAATAGTAAATTACCACTGTTTTCATTGATATGTGACTTTGGAAAACAAAACACCCGCAGAAACGTTTCCAAAATTTCCATCAGCCTTGCGTGTTATCAACATATCGTATTGAAATCCACCAATCACAGCCACTAGTGTGACCTTCAGACCTTCTTTACGTCATGCTAGCAGGCTGTGATTGATGGATTTCGATCCGATCTGTTGATAACACGCAAAACTGACGGAAATTTTGGAAACGTTTCCGCGGGTGTTTTGTTTTCCAAAGTCGCGTATCAATGAAAATGGTGGTGACATTTCAAGAGGAGGCCTCTAGTCACTCAGAGGTGGTGTTCTGAAGGGTGCTCTAAAAAAAATAACCCATTGACGCCTGAATGAAATTGCCTGTGACCCACCCCTAATTCCCTGGCATTTTTTGGAATATTTCAGAGCGAACGAAAGCACAAAAATAAAACATATGTGCAGTAGCCACAGACACAAGATCAGGTTTCAAGATGTCGTGTATTCAAAGTTGAATAAATGAAGGGTGAAAATATTCAAAAATAGTAGCAAAAAGACCTCAACTTGATGTGTAAAACTGATAAGAAAGCAAAAAAATTGTATTATTCTTTACTGCATGACAAAATGTCCAACAGATGTCAAGAAATTTGAATTTGCAAAAGTGAGTTAACTATTGACTTCAAAGGACAAAACAAAACCAAATAAATGTGTGTGTGTACAACAGAATTTCCTTTCTTGTACTATTTGGGTTGACATTTCAGCAAGCAACAGAAACTAAAGCAAAGAACTCATCAAGAAATTAATCTGAAAACAAGAAATCAAGTAATTTCTTTGCCACACGAAGAAGTTCCATTATGGCTGAAGAGAGACAGAAGTTGTAAATCAAAACAATGAAAAAAACAAGCCAATTACTTAGAGATCAATCGTATTTCAACTGTGTTAAATTAGTGGCCATGTATTTCTTTTCTCGTTTGTTTTATAGTAGCTGAATAAGACTCCAAAAAATATTTGAACAAAGTGATTAAAGAAAATAAACAAACCGCCTTGTGGTCGCCATAAATTAAATATGCAGAAATCAAGCGTGGAAGTTGCTGTTCACTTTTAAACGTAAAATTCCCAGATACAGGGGACCAAATGAAAGAAATGCAAAAGGAAGTTCAATAACAATAAATTTACATTCAAGCTAAGGCGAAGAAACCTATTTAGAAGCAAAAAAAATTTCCAAATTTTGCAGACGTGCTTCACTGCACAACCACATGTTCAAATTAATTCTTCACGCTAAAGTGAGAGCTGGAGTTTTTAGCGAAGGCTTTTGCTGTCATGTTAACGCATGTGGCTTTACCAATCCTTCTGAAAGTTGAATTCAACTTTGAAGTTATAATGTACATTACCGTTTTTGTTTCTCACATCTGAAAAGCTGCTTTAAATATGTGATCTGTTGTCAACACTTACTTGAAAGTGCTCAGATCTTCATGTCTTCGCGGGCATTGTAGGAAGAAAAACGTCTCCGCCAGAAAGGTGTGAGGACCTGTACTCCTTGATTTTTTGTTCTGAGGCCACCTAAACATTGATTTGAATATTTTCTTTCTACATGTGTATATTAAAACCCAAAGCAGTAATTTTCTCCATGTTAGGAATGAAAACAAGACCTTGGAAGTTTACGATTTGGCCTGCAACGCACCATGATTACCTGCACTTTTCGAGCACACGATTTTAAGAAGAAAAACCATCTTTCTAGGACCCCTAAAGTCCTGTAAAAATATGCTCATAAAGTCTGTTCTGATTGGTTTATTTGTCCTCAAGAACAGTATAATAATAACAGAACCAAAGAGTCTTCAGAGAGAGTAGGACAGTCAATTGTCTCCATGCATTTTTTTGGGCAGTTACAGGCAGCACAGGTGTCAGTGGGTCAAACTCTAAAATATACATGTAGATATACACACTGTACATATCCTAAATAACTGGATGTTGATGGTGTACATACTAACTTGTCAAGACGGTCTCTTTCTTCAGTAGGAAATCCACTACGTACAGTAAGAGATGCTCACGAGTGGCAGAGACATCAAATGCAAATGTAATCTCATGGACAAGTGTTTCATTCAATTTACAATGTACAGTATCTTACAGCTGTACAGTGTGTGTTCTCCTTCTTAGACTTCGCAGTGACTAGTTCTTTTTTGTAATATCTGTCTAACATATGGCAAATGGGTGTGTACAGCTGTTATGGATTTTTTTCTAAGTGAGTCATTTGTTACAAGTTAGAGTATTGTCTGTTTCTTACCTCTGGAAAAGGCTTTTCTTTTAGTGAAGACATGCAAAACTAGCACATGAGATTGGTTAAACATAATTATGGGGTTGTAAGGATTACTGTCAATAAAGAAGCTTATACTGTACAATGTACTGTACAATGTATACAGACATTGCATGTTTTCTTACTAAAAGTCAGGGCTTTTGCAGACAATGGAGCTAAAGAGGGTCAAACTTTTAACAGAATTTCCACTTACATTGTATGTGAAGCTCAAGTGTCAAAGAAAACTTCTTGGCCAAAAAATGGGAACAAGCTAAGCTTTCTTGTCATTGTGAGTTCACATATTTTCATAGAATCATGTATTTGTGAAAATAGTTTTATTTCGTATTAATTTCTAGCTTGCATTCCTTCTTTTCTTTTTTAAAGATTTTGTCCACTATTTTCA
>CM042753.1:17307213-17329135 GCA_022496165.2 Catalaphyllia jardinei
ACTTCATAAGAAGGTTGTAAGGTCACAGCCATCATCTGCTTCATCATCGCCATTACCAGATACTCTGGGTAACAAGTTTAGTCGTACGTTTGCTCTTATAACAGGATCTTCATCATCAGATGCTGCTCCACAGGAACATGATGGCAGCTATCATTCTCATTATAGTGAGATGGATGAAGCCTTTGATTACAGCATGTGGTATCCACAAGGTATGCAAAACTAGTTATATTTACTTACACACAGGATGAAAACCATGATCAGTTTTGTTGGGTTTTTATTATTGTGGGTCAAGGTTTTTGGAAATCCATTTTGTGTTTTTGAATACAACTTATTTACTTATTTATCATAGAAAACCTAACCATATTACAATTTAAAGATGTAATAGCTCTTCATAACTTGTTAATGTACATGTACACTGTATAAAACCATTCAGCTTTTTTACAGTTTACAGTTTTAGAGTTTTAGCAGTGTTGTCGCGAAGAGCACTTGTTTAGCGTGTTCTCCTGGTTCTCTTTCTGTGCACTGCGTCTGTTATCTTGTAAAAGGTTATTTATTATTAAATGTAGATGTAGACACTTGGTGGTCGCGCATTTAAGGCATTGTGAAAGATTGGGGACGAAAAATTTTGTTCCAAGTTTTCCCACACAAAAAAACGCAGAAATGGTGGCCAGCTCAGTAAAAGTCTTAGCTGGGAGACTATTTTCTTAGCTAAATCCCTGAGTAAGTATTTTTTGCTTAATGTTTAACCTCAGTTACCTGCATCCTGTGGGACTAACAAAGACAGTCTGGATAATAGATAGTTAAGAGTGGCATAGATTTGAAATTGTCCTTTTGATACGTTTGCTCAAAAGAATTGAACTAATGTAAGTACTACCTAGTGCTATCTGAGTTATAATTAAGCAATAGAGCACTTTTTCCTTGTTTACATAGGCTCGTCTTAACACGAGGAGGGTTGGGAGAATTTGAGACAGTTATGTAAAACCGAGATGTACCGTATTTACTTGTGTATAAGTCGACCTTTTATGACCAAAAAATCAGCCCAAAAAATCGCCCTCGACTTATACACGAGTCTTACACAAAGACCTGACAAAGCAGTCCAAGAAATTAGCATAGCAATTGCCTGAAGTGCATTCGGAAAACTGAGTTAACAAAACGAGTTCTAATTGTGGTCAAGTTTCTTAGTTTTCAGCACAGTCTTCTTCAACAAAAAAGTGTGAAATAAAATTAATATTAAATGCTTTAAACATAAACCAACTGGAGATGATTTCTATTGTGTCTTTTGATCTGTGGAGCATACATTTTCAGAGCTTCGCTGCTGTTTACAGTGCTGAACACTGCGTTTTCATGGAACGATTACTGTAGCTTAGTGACCTGGCAAACTTCAGAAAGCACATGGAGTTATCTTAGTTTCCAGTACTCCTCAAATTTGTAGTTTGGTTACCAAGTTTTCCAAGATGGCGTTGTTTTTATTGAGCGATCTTTCAAAGCTCTTCTGCGTTCCTTTGGTCTTTTTACCGTAGCTAATCTCTTTTTAAACTCAACATCGAGATCAAGGTTAGTTAATGTGAATGCAAGGCGATTTACTCCCAAACATCATGAAATACTTCACTAGTAAATCGGAGAGCTCGTATGTGCTTAAATCATAATAAACAAGTAAGATTACAGCTCGGATTACTTGCCAATTTCAAATGAAATAAGGACGAAACAATCACACAATTCTCCAGGAAAACACTGGTGGAATATCCAATATGGCGGATAACATGTGCTTGACAAGAAAATTACGTTCTGTTAAGTTTTCATCATGTATCTGTCACTAAGTGTACTAGTCTTAACCAGACCCTCAAAAGTTTATTTGTATGCAGTTTCATTATTTTTACAATGTGCGGAAATATCCATACAAGTACTTAGATTTAGGATGTACTGGGTACGTCCTTTCAGCATATAAGTAATGTCCTTGTAGCAGTGAAAGGGTTAAGCAGCTACCCTTGGGGAAATGGGAGATGGCTGCTTACATGGGGTTCATCAAGAATTAGCAGGAGGCGCAATATAAATGTGAACTTATTCAAATACAACCATGCTTTAAGGCAACTAGAATCACATGAAGACAACTTAATAGAGGATTGCAAGGGGTTATTTTACATTTCAGATGATATGTATGGACACTATGTGTCTTCTGCTGGTTACTCATACCACCCTCCTGTGGCACCAGTACTGTCAGTAGCTGACATGATTCCACCTCCTCCCCCTCCACCAGGAGAAGGCCCCTTTGAAGGTATGGTTTGCTATCATCATAGCTGTGTAGGGTTGTAACTTAATGAAAAAAGTATCCCACCAGGGATTAACAGTGAGCTGAAATGCCACCCAATGTTGGCACCCAATAGTAATCAAGTTGTGATGGTGTCCATCTACTTACAACTATAGAAGATGACTATTTATTCCTCTATGTATATGTGGCTACCCCCAACTTATGGAATAATATTCCCCTTTTTTGTCTGTAAATAAGTTTAAAAAGTCTTTTAAAACACATCTGTTTCAGAAGGCATTTTGTAGCGAATTTTTTCTGTTTTTTAATCTTATTAGTGCATATTATAATTATTGTAGTTACTTGTAACAACAGCTTGTATTAGAGATATAAATGTAGTATTTTACTAATATTAAGGAATTATAAGTAGTTATGTTTTCTTAAACATTGTAATGCACAGCTGAAAATGTTATATTGACATCTGTGCAATATACATGTAATTTTATTATCATCATCATTTGTCATATGTCATTGTCATTATCCATTATCCATTTTCCATTATCATGATTATGAACTTATGAAGCGAGTTATTTTTGTGAAGTATTCCCTGGATATATTTTCTGTTCCTTGCAGAGGAGTGGTTGGATTCTGGACCATCAATGCTTCCTTTGCCACCCCCTCCCCCTCCCCCAGTTCCTCCAACATTCGTTGTACCCAACACTCTTGAAATTGCTGGGACTCTGCCTCCACCACCACCTCCTGGGATGTCTACAACCCCTCAAGTGGCAGATGAAATCATACCACCACCTCCTGACCTTCAACCAATTGTGGATAAGCTGGCAAATTACGTAGCCAAAAATGGTCCTGATTTTGAATCAATCATCAAAGCTAAGAATGATCCTCGTTTTGAGTTCTTGAACCCATGGAACAGCCATTACAGTTATTATCAACTCAAGAAACAACAGGCACTCAAAGCTGTTCCCCAGCGGATAGAAACAGGTACAGTATGAATCTAGGCAAAGCCATAAAACATTTCACACAGTAGTTCGTTTGTTTGGTTGGTAATAGCTTTTGTAGTGTACATAATTTGAAGTGGAGGCATTTGTAAGACATAAAAATCTCTTGCTGAAACAACAGTTGCTCCAAAGGTAGAAGGGACGATAATGACTGTAATTGTACCACGAGAGAATGTACCCATACAAAATTGATGCATCCATGGTGTATTAGTTTTTTCATGCCATGATCTTGCATCACTGGGTTTTGTTGCACACTTGCATGTCATCTTTTTGATGTTAAAACTCTGCTACATGTAGCTATGGTATGATATGCATTTAGGGCTGATGCACCTCTTGTTAACCAGAGTAGTGAGGCATGTACTTGTAAAGTTTTCTTTTAAGTCTATCCCATCTCAATGTGCTGTTTCCTGACAGAAAATGGCAAGAATCAACCTGAAGCACCCAAAGGGCCAATAAGTTTCTCAATAAAGTCAAAGGATACAAAGAAACCTAAAATTGAATATAGGACAAGTGTCATATACAAACAGAGCTATGAACAAGGACAGAGTGATGACGATGGTGATGAAGCAGACACGGAAACTGAGGACAAGGAGACATCTGACAACAATGAGGGCAAATTGAATGCTAAGAAGCAGGAGTATGCAAATAATCAAGAAACTAATGAGAAGTCAACTGACGACTTGATGCCACAGGTGGACTCAATCAAGGCTGCTGAGAGAATTGGTATATACATGTTAGACAGTTTTCCTGACTTATTGTTTCTTACAGCTTTTTTCCTGAACTAACTGCATTTTTGTAAGAAGTAATCGTCAATGCTTGGCGTGTAATTGCATTTATTATATTTTGGATACTTTCAGGAAGGTCAAGGGCATGAAAAAAGTAGTTGAGAGTGATTCTACATGTAGCTACAAAAGTATGGTCTAAACTTTACAAGTGTAGCCAAAAATGTGAATGCATTTACAAAGGTTTTGTCCCTTAATCTGTTATAAGATTCTTGGTATTTACAGTTCTGTGGCTTTGTACCTGGGTACCTTTGAGTGTTTGGTATGCTTGGCCCAAATATACTGGTCAACAGGGCTGCACTTACTGGTTGAGATTTGTTAAGTGTGGAGAGATTTTCTTTTAATTCTTTGTACAGCTCAACATCTGGAATCAGAGTCACGAGATAAACAACTTCAACTAGAAAGGAGAAGAAAAGCATCACTTTTTATCAGCATGTTAAAGAACACCAACCCAGGAGATGAAACTGAAGCAAATAAGTATGATGATTGTTTATCAGTATCAGGTGGTTTATGGTAGAAATTATTGTGTTTTCATCATTTCATGAGCATACTGAAGTTTATTTAATGTCCTTGTTCTGTGGGAGTTAACTTTTGTATTATATTATAGCCCATTAACATTATGGCACCCATGAATGAATAAAGAAAGCCATGCATCGTTTGGCTTAATGTGGGGGGGGGGGGGGACACAACCTTGCGGTTGGCATGGGAACCAACTTTGATTTGCATGGCCTTTTAAAGCCTTGCTTGTCACCAGCACTACTGAACTGGAAACGGACTAGAGTATCAGCAGGTCAACTTGATTACAATAGCAACAGCTAGTACACTGACCTTTCAAGCCTCACTTGTCACCAGCACTACTGAACTGGAAACGGACTAGAGTATCAGCAGGTCAACTTGATTACAATAACAACAGCTAGTACACTGACCTTTCAAGCCTCACTTGTCACCAGCACTACCCCGCTCTGGAAATGGACAAGACTATTGGCAGGTGCACAAATGAAGGGGGGAAAACACTGCCCAAAGCTTATGGGAAGTCGCTACTCAAAGACTTAACTGCCAACCCCAAAGGAGGTGACCTTGGGTTTATCGATAAACAAGTCATCCTCCACACAGGGAGGGAGGGTGGGAGTTTTCTTTACTTTGAACAAAGCTAACTGACTACAGCATGCCACCGAAGGAAAGTGCTTTTACAGCGAGTAATGGTGTTCTTATAGCTAGACATGACTATGGGTGTAACCAATAGAAAACTGCCATGATGCAGATCGTATTGTGATAAGACTAGACACAATCTTTTGCAACATTTGACACAGTAAGGCATTCAAGGATCTTAATCGATCTCTGCGGGTGCCAAACATAATTTGACATCATTCCAACATAGTTACATACAATAACTGTTTCCGAGCTTTGCTAGTCCCGCTCCATTAACTGCGTTTTACTTCTTGCGCCATAAAACTTTATTTAACCAGCTTTCAGGGATTTCATATGTAGCTCAGTGTAAGTGTGCTTTCACCAGCATTGCAAAGGTCATGGGTTTGAAACCTGTGGAAACTTGACTTGTGTTTTTGTGACTTTTTGACAGGCAAGGATTGCAGTTTCTTTCTCAATGTGAAATAGATATCTCTTAGACAAATGTTTTGCTAATTAGGAGTATGTGAAATTTTGTCCATTTTAAAAAAAAAAATTCAAAATCTATGAGGTTAAATTTTATAATTATTCATGAATGTTAAATCAGAACGGAAATTAGAGGTGAAAGCTGAAGAAGGGTCATGGGTAGAGTACCCTGTCATTATTTTGTCACATGTGATGGTTAAACACTTAAGATAACAGTAATTAGTGAAGGGAAAAAAACATCATGTAACGTTTTACAAAGAGTTAAAAGTTGGGCTGCTTCACTGCCTCAAAACTGTCGTTAAGTTGAATTAGTTCGACGTGGCAATAGTGCAATGTTTGGAACACTTCTCAGATAGCGCCAATCTCTCTGACGCTCAAAACTCGAGTATGAAGAGCTCCAGGTAGAGAGGCGCAAGGTCGTTCCTCGTGCTGAGCCTAGTAACAACTTTGAAGTGAGAAAGTCTTACTGTTAGTGTGGCTGTGATATCTGTAGTTTACTCTAGACACTGTATGTGTGTACATACATGAAGTGAGTAACCACAAGAAGGGTTTGTTATTTCTTCACAATAAGCAACATCTTGTGAATACTAATACATGTAGCTCAGTATTGCTGAATGTTTTCACAATAGGTCCTCCAGTTCTGGGAGTTCAGCACAGGTTAGGAAAACCAGGAAATTTGTGGAATCAAAAGGAGATAAACGGTAATTTGTTTTTTCTGTAGTCTTAGAACACTTTTTGACAGCTTTGTAAATACATAGGGAAAACTTGGAAACGATGTTTGTGTTCCTAGAATACCGTACAATACCACATTGAAGCCCTGGGCTCACATAGCTTCATAAGGGGTATTAGGTGGGCTTATTAATGGCGGGAGGGGAGGGGCTTATTTCCCTGGGGACACTTAATTTTGAGACATCGTCTATTTTGAAGTTTAATTACTTTTTTGGCGATGAAAAATCGCACTGGCCAAACGGGCGAGTGAACTGTGATTTGCACTCGCCCGACACTTTAGACACTCGTCTGGGCGAGCGGGCGAGTGCTAATGTCCAACCCTGCGGGGGCATGTAAGCAGGATAAAAAAAAACGTTTCGAAATGATGAGATAAAACATATCTGAGAAACGAATTAAAGCTAAAATACCATTACATTTATAGCTATTTACCTTACCCCATTTTCCTATAGCCTTTAAGTAAAAATTTTGATGCTTGTAAAGAAATGCCAAAGGAGCACACTTAGGCATTTGGACTTATAATGTATCGGTAGCAAACAGAAGGACTAATGTCAATGTTTTTACGGTACACAATGTAACGCTGACAAAGGAATTGTTTCTAGCAGTCACCTACTTTGAATAAAGCACAAACATATTTTTGATGTGTTCAGGCGAGAGATTTAGTTGATAAATGCAGAGACATGCAAGCATGTAGTGAAATCTGTTTTTCAGTAAAGTCTGTTTTGAACAATGAAAACTTGTTTCAGAATCAGATAACAATCAGTCCAGGAGTAATGACGATAGCTATCTTCAATGTTGTCTTCAGTGGAGATTTTTGAGGGGGTCGCTAAACTCTGAAAAGTTGTTTGCTGTAGTTTTTGCTGTACAGTATTTTGACCGTGTCTCATACTGAACTTTTGTTTTACTAGGTCTGACTCCCCTGCATTGAAGAGAAGCCGTGTTGACGACGATGATGACGAGTCAGTGAGTGGAGGAAGACTGGGTGTGCCATCACCTGATAGTATCCGTGTTACTCAGGTTAGTGATTGATAGATAGTACTATAACGGCTAGGCTATGCTGCTCTCTAAGGTGGTTTCCGATTGCCGATTCTGTGTTCTTGAATTCGTTGGTGTAGGCGCCGGCACGTGTAGCCGACATAGCCTGCATCACACAGGTCACAGTGAAATAAATACACCACGCACTGTTGTCTCAAAAGAGGCCGCTTGTCTTCCCTGACTAATTTCATCCTTGGTCTTTGTACTTGTGTAAACTGGACTAATATCTGCGTTGATCTTCCGACTGAAGTCAGCCAGCTGTTCACGTCCTACATTTGCAGATTTCTGGTCCTTGTAGGGCAACACGATTCTGACTGGGGCTTCTCTTTTACCATCCAATTGGTTATGTGAATCGTCGGACACTTTGATTCAATGATTCTGCGAATGGTTGTCTGGACAAGGTGGTCAGGATAGCGCAGTTGGGAAAAGATCTCTTCAAGGCGTTCACATTCCTCGTGAAAACGTAGACGAGAGTTGAAACGCACGGTTAAGCATGGTGTTCGGCAGTGACCGTTTGTATGTGGCGTCAACCTAACCTGACTGTGGTAGTGTAGCAAAAGCCCTTTCTGTTGGCTTTCTGTAGACCGTGGTGTCCAGGCGGCAACCATTCCTGATAACATCCATCCCGAGAAAGGGAAGCCTCTCATTTTCTTCGAGATTCATTTTCTGTTGCGGTCTTTTATTATGTCGTCGTATTGTGTCCAACAGACAAAAATATTGACATCTGAGGGCCACGTTTTCGACCAGGGTCCAGCATTTCGCTTACTAGAAGTTCTTTTCCTGCTATCCCAGTATTCTAATCCCAACAATGTTCCGTCCTACGGACTTCGTACTAAAAAACGATAAAAATTATGTTTATGATGAGCAGAGCGAACAGCCCTTGCAGCCAGCATCAATCAGTGAAACTATATTGGAATTATTCATCTTGTTTTGTTCGAGGATTAACAGGTCAAGTAAGCGATGCGTCTACAGGGGAATGAAACTTACATTTAGTGTCGTGTCCTCAAGAGCGGTTATTTGTTAAACGTATTTTATACTGGATCGTCAAGATTTCAGATGATGGTTTGCCAAGGCAGATACCCTGCTTTTTAGTGAAGTTGTTACTTTGTATGCTTTTCTGATCTGCTGCAACAGTATGCACATGTATGGAAATCAAGAGTTATCCCAATCTTTATTACAGGATTTGATGGCAAAGGTGTTGGCTGCTTCCAGGAACAAGTGACACAAAGGCGGGAGTTATTATAGAGTTGTGACGCACACTGTTATTGGACGACAGTGGCTCATGCCTATACGACGCTACAAGCGTCATGTGACTCATGTCACGTGGTGGTCTCACTTGTCCTCACCCTCCCAGGAAGGAAAACGGGCAACACCAACAGTTTCCGGTCGAACGAGGAAAGCTGGGTACTGGGGAGTTTGGATCAGCTACGAATTTGTATTTTATTTGTGAAAGCCACTAATTGTAATGATAGGTTTGCTATTTGTCTTGTAAATACAAAGGAGAACTACTTGTAAAGTATTAATTCTATGTACTTTTGTAAATAAACCCATATTTTTCTTTGGTTGACATAGTGTTGAAGAAAATCTAATGTCGTTGGTGACCTCTTTGCAGAAAAAAAAAACACGTTTAGGGAGTGCTATTATGCTATGCTGTAATGTGCCCCTAAAATTTTGATGACGCTATAAAGCCCCTTCCAGGTATAACTCCGACCTTTGTTGAAAAGCAAAAGCCATCTCGATAGTATAAAGGGAGAAAAGGCAAGTGAAATCATGAGAACAAAAACGAGTGCGCTAGTCGCTGAACGGCCTCAAGAGAACTGGGGACGACTCCGTTACTAGGAATCAAAACACCGTTGTCAAACATTGTTTATTCCACAATCAGTTTCATTTCGAATTTTCTGTTTTCAGGAAAGATTCAACAACCACTCTGACTTTTGAAAACGTTCTCAAGATCGTTTTCTACTGATAAAAATGTATGTTGAACACGTAGTGGAAGATGCACGACACTGAACGTAAATTACTAAAACTGATAAAACGGTAAATACAAGGAGAATTCAGCTGCACTGAACTGATTTAAGACCAGGGGAAACTATCTTATTCACAGTTACCATAATGGAGCTGGGGTATTTTGCAGAAAGCATTTTTACCCATAATTACTTGCGGTTACCTTTAAATTGTTGGAAAGAGAAATACAATACGATGCTGTCCTTTCCAAGAAAAAAGGGGACTGCAAGCCAACACGAGTGAAACAGTGCCCTGCCGGCCACACTGGGTTTTAAATGACAAATGTAAATTAGCCCTGAGGTCCACCATCCGCCTAACAATAAACAGTCATCATCCGAGTATTGGACAATCCCTTTTTGACCTTCTGTTATTAGTTTGAAGTTTCTCTATTCTGACTATTATTTGAATTGAATTTTTTTTCACATAACGTGAAAGCCAATTATACTCAAGTGTTTATTTTGGAATCTGAAACCGAAGTATTTGTAGTCGTTTTTCCCTGCAGAAATCACATGCTTCATTTGGCATGCATTACGTTTACGATCTGAACCATCATGGCGGCAACCTATTGCCTGGGTGGTCTACACATGTGGCTTGTCTTGCGACCGCCATGGTTTCTTTCTTATTAGTATTGGCAAGTTGCCCATGTAGGTACCAGGCTTGCTTAAGAACTCTCGGCCAACATTCTCATGGCTTGGATTCGGATGCAAGCAAGAGACGAGAGATGGCTTCCAGCAACAATCCTGGTCACGTGGGCTTCAAGATTATTGCAATGTTCATTAAAATTCATCCACAGAGAGTGGTCAGAAGCCAAGCCAGCTCGCGCCCTTGTCATACGGTGATACGCCTGCACTAAATGTGACAATATCAACAGATATTGTTCGCAATTTTCAGCAGGAACCTGATTCGTGGAGTGTCGCCCTTTCCTTCCTAACACAGCTTGGTACGATTCCTCAGATGGGCGAAGGGCTGTAACTTCGTGGTCCTTTTCTCTGAACTGTAATTCCATGGCCAGTAGGAATTCTCTTGTTTCTTTATTTGCTGCCAAATCGATCGGTTTTTCTCCGCGATCGTTTTTTACTTCTAATAAAGGCAAACCTGACACAGATAAAAAGAACATTCAGCACAAGACCAGTGGTTTTTGTGTTTCCCCAAACGGCATAGCCTGCGTAGCAAGCATTCTCCTTATTTCAAATTGCGGCAACATATTTATACTCCCGCCCCAGTTTTCGCGCGCCAAAAATCTAGACGGTCTCAATGGGATTTAACCGTCAGCCGTAAAAGGGCCAAAAATCTAACCGTTAGGTGTAAAAGCTTTCACCCCATTGATAGTCATGCTACACTGTCTACAGACGGCAAAAAAAAAAAATAGAAGCAGCTGAGTAGCACTTGAAATATCAAAACTAACCTCCTGCTCTGACCAGTAGCTCGACTACTTGATAATGATTGTTGCCCACTGCATCATGTAAAGGAGTTGTTCCACACAGAGGAGCAGACAGCACATTCAGCACCCGAGTGGTGTCTGTCAGTACAAACAAAGATTAAGCAAGGTTTAGCCCGATACACCATCATTTGAATTAACCAAACATGTTGAGAGTTTTAGATGTTTTATTGGCAGGTAAATTTAGTAAGCAGTCCAGTGAAAGCTCAACACCAATCCTCATGAAGACATTTTCCCGCGCGGACTTCAATGTTGGGTAAGCCTGAGAACGACTTGTAACAGCATTGAACAGAAAGTATGAGATGCGTCTACGTGATCAAATGAAGGACTAGTGGGGTGGGGGAGGGGACTGGTGAAGTCGTGACAGTAAGGAACAGTCGATACTGGTATTTTATGTGATTAACAATTGCTGAGTCCGAAGGTTTGGATCAGCAACCTTTTAAAGATTTCACTCCCAGATTTGTCTACTAGCTACTGTTTTAGTCTCTAGATGAAATCTGTTTGTGATTTAAACTGAACACACTTTGGAAGAGAAATGGTTTTAAGGTGTTTAGCAACACGTACCATCTCCAGGTTTTATTTCATAGACAAGCTGCCTTGCTTTCAGTAACTCCTGAACGCAGCCTGTGTAGCCATGGTTACAAGCCTCATGCAGCGCGGTCCATCCAGCATTGTCCTTCATGTTAGCGTCAGCACCTGACGCCAACAGCTGTTTGACCTTCACAACATCATTCTTGATGCAGCTCAGTTGAAGATTAGTTTCACCTGACAGGAAAACGAAAGAGCATTAACCGAATAAAGATTACCTGTTTAAAACGTTAAGGTACTAAGTTGAAGAAATCTGGCTGTTTCCGAAGATTTAGATGAAGTGAAGGACAATGTGTAACACATTTATCTTGTCATCCAATCATAAGGGCCGTATTGCCTTGTGGGTCTTGGCACTACCCACTCAAAAGTTTTCCCTGTGAGTCAATTCCACGCTCAAGTAAAGTGCCCGATATACTACGCTCAGGTGGTTTTTTTTTGCCAAATGTCAGTCTGTAGAATAATGTGATCTTATTTGGAGGTCGTGGCTCCCAATTCCGCCGAGATCGAAGACTTTTTCTTTTCCTCGTGTTTCTATATTTCCTTTTAGGCTAACGCTCAGAGGGAACTGGGTAATTTTCTAAAACTTCAAATAAAGTCAGAATAGACAAATTTCGATATATTATAGCCTGCGAAAACAGTCGTCCTTCTTCGCTCCCGGCCCGAGTGGCGTTTCGCGCCAGTTGGGACTTTTAACCCTGTTATGTTCATTTGAAATATTTGTTTCCTTCAGTTTAAGTGGCATGCCTGTGAAATAGCTTGGTGTAGCTAAGTGCATGACCACTATAAACAAACATTTGACTTTTTTGGGGGGAGCGAAGAAGGACGTTTGCTTTCGCAGGCCAGATATATTAAAATTCAGCCCAAAACAATAGACCTCAGTAAGAGGCTCTGAGGAATAACTACAGAGTTTGTGAGGTTTATTTCCCAGAGCCTTGTTCTGAGGTCTATTGTTTGAGACTGAATTTTAATACATCGAAATTGGTCTATTAAATCTTTGCTGCAGTATTACGTGGCAACACTTTGTTCTGATTAGCAAATGTCAATCTGGACCTCCTGGATTCCAATTCTAGCGTTTTAAATTACCCCAAATGTAATTTTCTACTTCCCATCCAAGTACAATAACTCCCGCTGACCAAAATAGCACCCATTGGGGAAATGGTTAACTCTTGAATAATCACGAATGTGCCGTTATGAACGATAGCTTCTATCCGTTACGTTATATATGTTATACACGACACGTTTTTTGTAACAGACTCGGATTTTGCTCGACCAACAAATAAACTCTTCTCTCTCGAGTATACGA
Source organism: Catalaphyllia jardinei (assembly GCA_022496165.2). Classification (NCBI taxonomy): domain Eukaryota; kingdom Metazoa; phylum Cnidaria; class Anthozoa; order Scleractinia; family Caryophylliidae; genus Catalaphyllia; species Catalaphyllia jardinei. Next base: position 17,319,959 of record CM042753.1, read on the forward strand.
GGAACATCTCCGACCAGCAATAGAAGACTGATTGGCCGATATTATCTATTGGTCCTCTCGCTTTCCTAGTCGTATAACATTAAATAACCAAATTGCAATTCTCAATGCATCGTTCTTGATTTTTTCTGCCGCTAACGGCTCAGTTGCGTGAGATTTGGGCTGTACAGTTGAAGCGACTTGTTTTCCGAAAGACATCAGTGATGTAGTAACTGTAAGGTTTGAAGCATTACAAAAAGGAAGAGCGCATAATGTACCTTTTATATTTCGGCGATGGATCTGTCTTCTTTGTCGGTTGGCGTCCCTAAAAACAGGTTACAAACAAAATTGATTACTAATAACAAACTGACTAATAACAAGTCTTACTCATACAGGTTAATGTCGTTTTATTTTTAGTTATGCATAGATGGTCATTTGCTGACAATGAGCTCCTAGTCTCGTTTAGACACAAGCATTTTCAGGGTCTTCTGCAAATTCTTTCATATAAAAAATGAGTTTGATTTGCATGAAAATGAACATGTAGGTGAAACTCATTTTCATATGAATGCTCTGGCAAGACTCGTTTTGGCAGAGAAGCAAAAGGCAACTCGGAAATGACTCTCAAACATTTGTAGACCTCTGAACCTCAAAACACCGAAATTCTGGAGGCTGATGCAAAAAAATCTGGAGTTTTCAGTAAAAATCTGGAGATTGATCGACCGGCAGACAAAACCAAGTAAACACAGGTTCTAATTAAGAGAAAGTGTTTATTCCTGCTTATAATTTGTGTTTGAAACTGAACCTTTCTCTTGATCGTCGGATAAATATTCATTAGGTTCATCGGCAACTTCCGCCATTTTGAAAACGTGATTAAAATGTGAGAGACTGGTAATGATGACCTAATTTGGAACAAGTGCTATATATGGTCATAGACGACAGTCTGTCATGGACTGAACAGCTGGGTAACAGGTTGTTAAGTTTAACTGTGGATTCGCACAGAATTGGCGCAAGAAACTCACCTACTCTAAGCAAGCCAAAAAATGAAATTATACAACAAAAAATTTATTCTGCCAGCTTGCGCCTCTGTTTATCGCGAGATTTGTGTGTCTTGTCGTGAGACCGTGAGATTGAACTGAAAACCGTTAGTCTCACTCATGACAAAATCGTGAGACTTGTGAGGTCTGCATTTGTCAGCCCAACTTGTTCTCTTGCCCACAAATCGACCAGAGAAAGCCATGCGCAGAGCGACACATATTGGCGGCACTCAAAACTAACCCGCGGAAAACTCGGGCGCACCGAGACAAGCTGTAATTTTTTATTAGACGTAATTGGACACTCTCCATTGGGGCTTTTCAGGACCAATTTTACAATTTTTCTTATTGGGTGAGATCGGACGTCAGCTGAAAAAAGGCTCCTTAGGTTGCCGCTATCAGTCCATTTTTGATCTCACCCACCCACCCGACCCATTCACGGAAAGATAAACCACCACACCGGGAACTACGTGCCCTACTCTTTTCGACAAGTTTGTGGGTTCTTTAACGTCCCCTGCTAACCATGTAACACTGACTGAAGATGCAGGAGACGGGGCCTGCGGTTTAAAGTCCTTATCCGAGAAGACTTGAACATCTAACCATTTGAAGATATAATTAGAAAGGCAGCACATTCTCCTCAGTTATTTTAAGACCCTGAGTGTTGGTCCGGTCTGGGGCTCGAACACTCGACCTCCCGCACAGCAGACTGGCGCCCTACCAACTGAGCTAACCAGGCGGCGAGAAGCTACAATCGAGAAGGACTGTTTACGACTGGGTTTGTTGCTACATTTGCTACTCAGTCCCTTACTTAGAATATGACGTCCTGACATGAGATTGGCTAATTTGAAATCAATATCAAACAACTGCGCAGGGCCAAAATTATTCAATAAGAGGATTTTTTTTGCTTTAATGAATGTTCATACAATGAATTATGTAACTATCCATGAACACAAAATATTCATTCATGTCTGTTGCCACGAAGCTCTCTAGAACCTCTAATTTCATTGGATCTTGTTGGCACGAAGCTCTATTGTTTTAGGGCTAGGCTCTATTGTTACCATTGTTTGTATATAATTTTCTCAACCAATCCTGTGAGACGTTCCGAAGAGCTTCGTGGCGGCCCATTCATGTTCACTATTAGAAGGAGCGTGAAGACATTTCCAATTATTTTCTCGGAATATACTTAAGGTCGGTGGATGTGTTCAATGAGTTAGAACTAAGGAGAAATTTGCGCGATTTTTTAGCCCTTTGGAGAGACCAAACTAGAGCTTAGACCAGAGCCCTTATCACCAAGAAAATCATCGCCGCATAATTTGTCCTAAAACGTTAACGATGACTGCAATTCTTGTGCTTTACTTAAGGGTTTAATTCATTATTTACAACATCAAGTACTGATAGTCTTTTAGGACTAACCCCTCCCCCCCTGACATGGATTTTAGTGCTTTAAAATAAAGACTTTCTAGAAAGAAGAAATTAAAATACGCTTTCAGCTAGTGCTTTTATAATGCACATACTGTTGAACTGAGTTACACGGTAACTGTTCAGAGAAAGACAACGGCAGTATTGTAAAAGTCAATATGTTTGATGAATTGCTGTACACAGGACGAGCTGCGAAAGACGAGTGTGAATGAAAAAAATGTCTGCGACGCTCAAAATCCGAGTACTAAGAGAGGGAGAAATCTACTGATCATGTCACTGGTCAACAATTAAACAAATTTACAATACCAGCATTATTAACTTCTGACACAAATTTTGCACGCCAGTCCAGTCCCAGACATAATAGATGAAACCAAATTGTTAAGTTCAGTACTCATTACAATTAATGCTTATTTTTTGGGGGTTAGTCACATTAGAATCGCTTCCTCAGAACACGGATGAAAGTCCGGTGTTTCTTAACGGGGTCTGTCTCGCTGCACCGTCCCATTCTTCTACTAGAAGATTGCACCAACTCGGTAGTCTCTTTACGGCGTTGTTGCATCACTTGATGTTTGCCTGCAACTCGTCTGCCAGCTGTGGGTTTTATTCCATCATCTCTCGCTCCCTGCTTCTGCTGTTGTTTGATAGCGCTTTGATGATTTTCAGTGCTCTGTGTTTTCTCTCTTGGCCTTTGTTGTGCGGACGCCGATAGCGGTTTCAAATGTTTGCCACTCGAAGGATGTACTCTGGTCTTCTCAGTGTTCTCTTCAGCATCATTTTGACGCGCTACGGACGGTTTGCTTGCCACCTTAGCTTGCTGAGGGGTTCGTTGTTGCCCTCGGATGTTTGGAAACTGTGACATCTGGCGATGTGGAGTTCTATGGCGAATAACAACGGTGTGTTTGATGTGCTGAGGAGAAGCGACAGGGGCAATTTCGCTTTGAGACCGCGACCACCTGGTTTGCTGTTCGTGAACTGGTGGCAAACGATTTAAGAGCATGTTGGAATTCTTCAAGGGTGAAGAATTTTCACGGTCCTTCTCGAACGACCGAGAGGCAACTTTCGGTGGTTCTTGTTGTTCAGCTAATGTCCGTTCACCAAAAGTGAGTCTATTTCTCCTTTGATAAACTAAGCATAATTCTTTCATCGAGATTGGTTTGGCTTGTCGACTCATTTCTGTATACAGCTATGATGTTTCCTGATCAGTTGAATCAAGGGAATGTAACGCTGTCAAATTGGCTTGTGGAAGGTTGGTATATATGTATTTTTATTTCAACACAAACTCGCCATCTCTACATCGGGAACGTCATGTTTTTGACGTAACTGCAAAAACTGACGCAATAAAATAGACGTCGATTGGATTGTTAATCTTGAGCTGAATCGAGAAACATTGCTTGCAATCACGGAGTCATTTTCCAAACAATGGACATACCTTAACACATTTTATTTTTAGTGCCCTTTGACTTAAAGAAATACCGCACTTCACTCTTGTAGTACAGTGTTGCGGGATTTTTTTGAACACAAACAAGGAAATACATTTACTAGATTTCTTGCTAGCTTCTTTGCTGGAATTCTCTCGAGATCAAATTTTTCTTAAGGGTCAAAGTGTTTGTTAGTTGTTTTCGTGTTTCCTTAATTGCCCATTTCGCAAGGTGCGTCTTTTAATTTCTGCCTTTACGTCATAGTTTTGCAGTTTTTCAGTTGCGCAAGGAAATAAACGATAAACACATTTACTGTAACCAGGTAGCCAGTCGCTGATCTGATGTCTGTCACACCTTATTACTTAAAGCTTCGTCCTTTACTTTTACCTTAGCATACCAACCAAATACAAAAAAAATTACTTGCGTCAAAAAATAAGAGAATATCAACTGTGACTAGGTAATTAAACGATGTTCTGACATCCGTTTATCGTAACATAGCAACCGAATTCGTAATTATTAGCGCAAGAAAGTAAGCAAAGACTATTAACTGTAACTAGGTAACCTACCGATGCTTATAAACTGTTGGCAGCCCATCTTTTCTGGTCAGACGAGTGTTTATCCATGAATATGAACGCAAAAGGGTCTCGCACAAATCTCATCTAGTATGAAATGGATAAAATGTTTCGCCTCAATCCCTGCCTGATTTCGACAGAAAAACAGACTGCCATCAGTCTAAGGGCTACTGACGTCAGTAACATCTCGTTTTTTATTCTTGGCCTTTTTTCACTTCCAACAGGTTTCACTTGAGTGTCGAGTGTCCGTCGGTAAGGTCAGTCGGTCAGTCGGTCGGTCGTTGGTTCGTTCACAATGTATAGTACTCACCCAATGGACTGGAGTGGTGTTATTCCTTTTCGGAGCGTTCGTTTTACCCTAGCAGGTTTAACAGAAGTGTCTTCAGTGATACTTGTCGAGGTAGTCACAGGCAACAGGAAGAAATAGCTTGATATCTGATAAGTAAAAATAATTTTGTCATTTACATCCCTTATCAAAATTTGCGTTGGAAAATTCTTGAAATTTTCATGCCGGAACTGAAAGAAATGGATAACTTAATAACTACAACAACAAATAAAAAGTGAAACTTCAATGTGAACATTACTGTCGGGGGGGGGGGGGGGCACTGCAGACGAGCGTTCAACTTCGTTATAACTTTGCAAGCTAAAGGAACACAAGTCACTGTTCATGGAACGCGAGCACACTTAAATTTCCATGTTGGCCGTTGGTAATTTCTTCGTTAGTTCGTGCTACATAGCGTGACACTTCAGATTGATAACGTACTAAGTAGTCAACAAAATAGAGCTTACTATCTTCTCAAGGGACAATGCCTTCGCGTTTATATGACGTCTCTCCGGAGGCACTAAACGATCAATGTAGTTACCCAAGAACTTGTCTGTTAGATGCATTCGAAGCCACGTGGGTTTGCACGTCTCCAAAAACCGCTTTAGCGGAATCTCGCTTCTGTGCAGCCCGCCACAGGCCAGAAACAGCTCGGTCACAAAAGTTCGCGAGCGTTCACTCAACCTGGTGCCCAGATCTCCTTCAGTACACTTCATGGAAACGAGGTCACTAAGAATAAAGCACTGTGCTACCATAGCAACAACACTTTGAAGAGTTTGCAACGCAGAAATCTGAAGGACCAAAATATCCCAAGGTTAAATCTATTAAACAGGCGAACACCAAAGATCAATCTTTATGCCTTGCTGAATTTTCCATACATTGTTTGCGCGTGCACAAACTGTGAACTTTCGCCGATTAACTCAGTGAAGCATAACCCATTCTGCGAGCGAGCGGACACCATGAACCAATCCTTCGCCAGGATGCTGTTTTGCACCCACCGAGTCTGCACCCCTGAACAAATTTTAAACTTTCTATTTCGACTTCGCCTTCACCTTCATTGGTTTAAAGAACAAGAAATATCCTTCGCCGGGATGCTGTTTTGTACCCACCGTGTCTGCACCCCTGAACAAATTTTAAACTTTCTATTGCGACTTCGCCTTCACCTTCATTGGTTTAAAGAGCAAGAAATAAAAATGTTATACTCCTAGATATGGGCTCCAGTTTTTTTTCATAAGTATTTCGACCACGATATTACAAACAATTTCACATCGGACTGTCCACTAAGCTTACAATACCTATTATGCATAAAGAGACTTATCTCACTCTCTCGACTGTACTTTCTTTCCGATTGATGAGCACCTGTCACTCACCTGAGATGGATGGTCACGTGATAAACAAGCCACACTCCAAGTTTCCCCAAACAGCTCGCGCAGTCGAGTGTTGAAGCAGACTGAAGAAGGCCCTGGCCAAAACATGAGCCACAGAAGAGAATCCTTAAGGCAATTCAATTTTTCACTGGGAGTTGCTGAAAAACTAAACGAAGATAAAAGAGTGAATAATTACAACGGTTACCATGCAACTATTTTCACATTATTTCGTGTGAAGGCTTCATAAAATTTTGATTCTATACCCAGATAGTTTCACCATTAATTAACTGAGGTATAAAGATCGCTGTCTGTTTTCTTAAACTTTTGCATTTCCCTATTACTGGTCCAAAAAACTTGTCCAACATGTCAGTCAGAAGCAAAACGAAAACTGTTGCTTACTTGGCTAAGTTTGCAGGTTTTTATAGGTTCGGGACCTGTTACCTTCTAGTTCTGATAAGAATGAATTGAGATTACTCAGATATGATTGCCAGTTATGAAAGACTGGGACTAATTAACAATTAAATTAATTGGCTATTCACCCGTGGCCTTTGAGGGCGAAGGGTCTAATTGTTTTAGTATCACCCAACTAGTCGGACAGAAAGGGCGATGATAAAGTTTGCAAATGCAAGTTGAAGAAATATTTATTTGGGGAAAAAAAGCGAAAGAAGAACCGACGAATTTCGCTACTCGATGACTATTACTATTAGTCTCCCAGTACCGTAGCCAATCAAAATGCAGGATTTGCATTAGTCCACTAGTTGGGTGATACTAATGGCAGTTAAGCCTGGTTTTCACAAGAGGCGCAAGTACAATCGCAAGCAATCAAGTGAAAACAAAATTCAACGCAAGCACATTCAAAATCATCCAAACATTCCCAACTGTTTTGGCGCGAGGTAATCTGGATCCAGTGTTTTCACTGACCAAACATAACCAAATGTTTCAAATATCCTTGTGCTTGTGTTATGCCTCAGCGGTATTTTGTTTTCACTTCTTGCAGCGTAAACGCAAGCATAAGTGCAAGCACAAGAAATAGGAAAAATTTTGATCCTTGTGCTTGTGCTTACGCCTGCGTCAAGGCCATTTTCAAACACTTGAGACAGTGGGCGCTTACCATTCGACCCAAAATTTCGAAATTTTCGAAACGGGGACACATGGTACGAATCATTCCTGGGAAAAGTTCCAGAAAATCCGGAAATTGTTGAATTTCCGAAAAGCGAACTATTCAACCGAAAATTCCGGGATGAAAGTCAAATGGAACGGACGTTTCCAGGAAAATTTTTTCGAAAATCTGAGTATACCTCACGAGGTTGTCCCCTTTTTCGGAATTTGTGTAAATTCCCAACTTTCTACTCAGCGCTAGATTGTTTTTTTTGGCCGCGATCACAGTGAGTTGGACATTTCACGCAAGGATGACGGCGACGCGCATTCGATAAAAGAAACACTTAAGAACCTTTCTACTTATATGTCGATAAATACCAGCTACAGCTAAATTCGCGAAGAAAGCGTTTTATAAGAATAATGCCCCCGTGGTGTACTTGTCTGTTTTGCACAGGTTGGCTGGGAAATGTACAAAGATTTATAACGCGTGCAGAACCATTGTACGACTCATTAAACGCCTTGTTTTGCGACGTTTTCGCTGCCGTTGTAGTGTGTATAAGTCCTCTGCTGTTGTGGTCTATAAAAAGTCACGATGTCGACTTATCAGTGTTCTGTTTGCTTCTATATTTGTGATTTAAACCTGGAACTCATTGAAAAATTCTAAGCGAACAATTATCGTCGTCCACACTGGAAAAAGACTACCATTTGCCCATGGAAATTACCGGAAATTCGACCCGGAATTTTTGGTCAAATGGTAAGCGCCCAGTGTTTCATCGGGATATCCAAACACCAAGAAGAGAGTTGAAAATACCATGCGCAGCGGAGTAATTTGACGAAATCGGAAGAAAATTTTTGAAGAAATTTGTTTGAATAGCCGATGAAACACTGTCTCGAGTGTTTGATATATCTTCTCAATCGAAACAAAAACTAAGGAATAAAGAGAGAAGTAAAATCGTCAAAATCTATGGTAATTAAGACCGGATATACAAACCTCCTTTACGGTTGTGATTTTCTTTGTTTTAAATTGATGAATTATTAATGAGTTTGAGACATAATATTTCGTAAACGAGGGCGAATGTTTCATCAGGGTTTCCAAACACGAGAAAACTGATGAAAGCACGAGGCCAAAGGCCGAGTGCTTTTATTGTTTTCAAGTGTTTGGAAACCCTGAAACACGAAGCCCAAGTTTATGAAATGGCTTCTCAAAAGGGTCTAATTTAATAACAATAAGCACAAAAACAGGAACATATGAATGTTGTGCCGCGTAGCACTATGAACACAAATGATGTAACAGACAATTAACTCTGAAGTGTACATTTTAGTGCTAATTTAACCCATGAATAACTCACTGAGCGTTAGCCCTAGTAAAGGGAATCAGGGAACCACACGAGGTAAAGAAAAAATCTTTTGACCTCGGTGGGAATCGAACCCACGACACCGGATTAGATCTTCCGTTACTCTGCCGACTGAGCTACGAGGTCGGACAGAGAAAGTCGGGGTCGATTTAGATGGTGAATCGCGGCGAAGAGAAAGTAAGGGTACATATGAATGTTGTGCCGCGTAGCACTATGAACACAAATGATGTAACAGAGAATTAACTCTGAAGTGTGAATTTTAGTGCTAATTTAACCCATGAATAACGTGGGTTAAATTAGCACTAAAATTTACACTTCAGAGTTAATTCTCTGTTACATCACAAAAACAGGAAGACCACGCAAACAGTCAGTTTTTGTTTTCTTTTGTTTTAGTGCATGTACATAGTTGTTAGTCAGTGTTATGAAAGGTGTTTTCTTTCACAACTTCGGCTTTTTAATCGGAAGCAATCACACTTTGCATTGGCCTCCTCATTTGCAATAGACCAATTTCGATATATCAGCCTGAAACAATAGACCTCAGTACGAGGCTCTGGGGAATAACTATTCAGTTATTCCAGTTGCTTAAATTGGAAAATTTACTGCGAGGATCATACTTCAC
>CM042753.1:17329145-17341720 GCA_022496165.2 Catalaphyllia jardinei
ATCTATAACCGCAGTTCAAATATGAATTATTTCATATATACATCACAGAGTTTGTGAGGTTTACTTCCCAGACCCTCGTACTGAGGTCTATTGTTGGAGACTGAATTTTAATATATCGAAATAGGTCTATTTTGAGATATGGATAACAAGCTACGGAAAGGTCTTGCCAGTTCCGATCGCCGAATAGTTGCAAAGAGGGAGTTTCAGTGAAAAGATAAGTGGGCTGTCGATGTTTTCCGAAATTTGCAAGCTGCGCGCGAGAAAAAAATTCCATTCCTCGAGCGGGGGAATGTTTTTTTTTAAGATTATGATGTTCACCGTGTGGAAACTCTTGAAGAAAGGTTTAAGAGCTGGACAGCCTTTCCCTAAACGTCTGGCTAACAAAGTTCGTCCAGGAAGTGGCTAATAAGACAGGCGGTCGCTATCCACCTCGTTCGTGAAATAAGAATTGTTGAGCTTGTGCTTGTGTGTGTGTCTGCGCTTGTGCTTGAGTCACTAGTGAAAATCACGCTTTAGCCTCAGATTTCCTTTCAACATAGCCTCGATTGTACAAAGGGACATACTACCTGCTTGTACGTTCGTAGAAATCTTGCTCCAGTAAGGTGGTCGCAAACCGAAGAACAAGTAGGCCGTACTCGTCTTTGTTACTAAAAATCAAAAAGAAATTCAGATTGTTCAGTCCTCGCGGAGTTACCAGCACCATCACGACTCTTTCGTAGAAAGGCAGTTCACAGACCAAAATTGTATCATAAATACCGTCCGTCTCATTTACTGCAGTGTATTACTTAAAGTTCGAAGCCACAATGAGGTTTGAATGGGTCTTGTAGCAGCTCTCGCAGGGTTTCACATGAATGGCTTGATACCCTTTCAGGGAACAATAGCACAACCAACAAAAAAAATGCCCATAACAGCTGGCACTACACTAATAAAAGAACAGCAGATTACCAGAGCTGCTACACTTATGGGGTGTTCAAATAGCAATCACCCTAATGAGCACAAAGTGACTTTGTTTGTTTCAGTCAAATGAGGCCATAATTGTGGAAATCACATATTCAACATCCTCCCAGGGATGTAGGAAACTAAAACATAACCTAAACGTAATATTACAAAAGGAAATTTGCAGTTTTATCCTTTTTTTGTTAAAGACTTTCACCTGCAGATTGTTTTCATGAATTCCCAGCTGCCTCCCTCTTGTGATATCCCATCGACATCCCCGTGGAAGTCGAGTGTAGACTGGTATAGAGCAGGGTTCTCAGATGGTTTATGCAGTACAAGCAAACGTTGAAGCAACAGGAATGCTCTTAGAGCATGGGTATGAGAGTGGGTTTTCTGAAACACACCAAAGGTCAGAATTAAAATATTGTGAACGTGTTAAAAAAGCGAAACTTTACCAAATGCTGTTTTTATCTAAATATAAATGTAAAATGTAAATCTTATTTATAGCGTCATGCACTTAGCTATACAACCATTAAAGTGCACATGACCCGAAAAATAAGTCATTTCAAAAATACACCCATTTAAAAGGCTTTTCAAAGTAAAGTAAAATGGCGTTTTTCTGTTTGTGATATCTTTTTTCGTTCCAGAGATATTCAAGTTTTCCTATTATGCAAATTTGGTCACTGATGACATCATCGGCTGTGCCAGTACAGTGGTGTGACACAAAATTAAGAATATCTCCACCAATAATGAGGCAATGATATTGAAACTTGGCAGGGATGTTGCACCCTACATAATATACCAGATGGCTCACATTTTGATGTTGCTATGGCAACATGCTCGATTCCAGTCCCTTCCTCTTCAAAATTAAATATTACCATTTGTAGCTACACAGGGCATAATGTGAGATATATATGAAATAATTCATGAATTATTAAATTGGAATATTTACTGCGATGATCACTCTTCACTTTCACAGGGCATAATATACAGCTAAAAATGTTAAAAAGGTGACCCAATGAAGGTGGGACTGGCATACATCTTAGATAACACCAGGTATTTTGCCTTGTTGAGTTGCAAATGGTAATATTTAATTTTGAAGAGGCAAGAGACTAGAACCTAGCATGTTGCCATAGCAACATCAAAATGTGTACCATCTGGAATAATTTGTAAGGTGCAACATCCCTGCCAAGTTTCAATAGCATTGCTTAATTATTGGCAGAGATATTCTTAATTTTGTGTCACACCACTGTACTTGCACAACCGGCGACGTCATCAGTGACCAAATTTGCATAACAGGAAACTTGAATATCTGTGGAACAAAAAAAGGTATCACAAAAAGAAAAACAACATTTTACTCTACTTTGAAAAGCCTTTTAAATGAGCGTATTTTAAAAATGACTTATTTTTCGGGTCATATGCACTTTAAGCTTACAGTAGCTAGTTTACACACATTCCACTGAAACAAATGCACCAACTTGACGAACTAAATAAAGAAACAAAGTTCAGTGCATTTCAGTGAGAGAGAAACTGTCAGCTTTACATTGTGAGTTCAGTGAGAAATATTTTGAGTAAATGCTATTTTTGTGTACCAATTTAACTCGTTTCCAAAGAGTGTTTTGTTGTCAAACTGGCCAAAGTTTCCCACCTTGCCTGTTAATATAACAGATAGGATAAATAAAACAAAAGTTGCTCAAATCTTGTTTAAACTCACTAGATTGAGGAAAAATGACTCCATTGAATGTTCCAGGGTATTTATTCAGCAAATTACCCATACATTGATTGATTTCAATACTATATTCCAATCTTCATACAAACTCTTATATTTATATTTCGCCACACAAACTCTTATATCACAATAATATTGCATGACCTGTACACCACTCTGGACTAAAGCTTTTTTAAAAAAAAACATGTTGTACGACAGAACAGTCGAACTTAGTTCCTCAATTTAGTTTGACATGATGATAGTGCTATGTTTCGAAACAAACAAGCAAGCAGTTGATCCATTTGGTGAGTACACTGCAAGTACTCTCTCTTTTCTTAGAAAATCCGTGGGAAAGAACCCAAAACAAATTAAGTGTGAGAACATGACTGTGAAGTGAGAAGTTGTGTGTGTGTCAGATGCCACGCTCACAGTCATAGTGACATGCTTATTAATTGTTTTGTGTTCTTCTAATTCCCCACAGTTTTCATGGAAAAAAGACCATGCTCTTGCAGTCTATTTGTTTAGCGTGTTCTATATCCCAAGTTAAACACAGATTTAGGATAGCCACAACTACTTAATATTTGACACATTTCCCCTGACTTAACAGTCTTAGACTGAAGAATTAGAATAAGGGATGGACCTTTTTACATGTGCTGGGTGAAACTGAATATGACTGAAGAAAGTAACTTTGAGAGTGGTTTGGTAGATCTGTAAAATGAAGACCTTCACCATCGCTGGAGGCATTGAATATGACATTGATGGGTGTTTAAGAGCTGGGTCATAGTGAAACACTATGCGAGTATATGAAGCCAGACTTGAGGGTGGAATGCTTTGGGCAGGAGGAATCTCGGGTGCCTTGTTTGGCAGGGAAGTAATAATGCATAACATTGCTCAAACTAAAACAAATTACCTTGTTGCACTTACCCACAGAAGGTTTTGTGTAATCATGCGCAGAAGAGATGGGGGAGGGTACCTCTCAGAATTCATGAAAGTACCTATAACATCCAGCACTGTGAACTTGTGGGACGCTTCCAGATAACCTTCAATTGAATCCACAATGTACCCAGGAAACTCACTGCCAACACGCACCCGCTGCAGTATTAATCATTTACACATTAACAAGCATGAAAAAAATCTATCAAAAGACTTATAAGGACTAGCGGTAATAAAATATGTACAGTGGGAAGCAAGTCTGATACAAATCACACAAGAGAGCCGGTACCTTACCTTACTTGTATTTGAGCCATTTAAGCAGGATACTGCTGTCCACCTATCCACACAGTCAATTAACCCCACCAACTTGTCATCCTGAAGATTATTACATATGGCAAGAACTTATGAGAAAACTGCTGGCCTGGTTGACTTTTCAACCAATGAGGCTGCCTATAAGTAGTATTTTGTGCTAAACAACTTTGGGTATCCCGTTTTTCCTGGGAACAGGAATCATTCCTTAATAACTTGATTGAAAATTCTTGGATCATGTGTATTTTGTGCACCCCTCGACCGATATATTGGTTGTCATATCGACCAACACTTGGCCGATGTATCAGTTGGCAAGTGTCTATCAACATATTGACAGACATATCAGTTGAGTGTCAGCCCTGATTTTTTTCAGGCTTCTTCTTTCCAATTGCTTAAATTGCAAAATTCACTGCAATGATCACTCTTCACTTACATCTACAACGGCAGTACAAATGTGATTTATTTCATATATACGTCGCATCATTTCGCTGCACAAGAAGATATGAACTCAACAAATTGACCTTGCTCCCAATGTGTGGCTTCATAGCTCAGTTGGTAAAGCATCATACCGATATCGCGGAGGTCACTGGTTCGAATCCCGTTGAAGCCCTGATTTTTTTCAGGCTTCTTCTTTCCAATTACTTAAATTGCAAAATTCACTGCGATGATCTCTCTTCACTTTCATCTACAACTGCAGTACAAATACGAATTATTTCATATATATGTCACATCATTTCACTGCACGGGAAGATATGAACTCAACAAACTGACCTCGCTCCTAATGTGTGGCTTCATAGCTCAGTTGGTAGATCATCGCACCGGTACCGTGAAGGTCACGGGTTCGAATCCCGTTGAAGCTCTGATTTTTTTCAGACTTCTTTTTTCCAATTGCTTAAATTGGAAAATTCACTGCGATGATCACTCTTCACTTACATTTACAACCGCAGTACAAAATTAAATAAATGCAGTACAAATACGAATTATTTCATATATATGTCACATCATTTCACTGCAGGGGAAGATTTGAACTCAACAAATTCACCTCACTCCCAATGTGTGGCTTCATAGCTCAGTTGGTAGAGCATCGCACCAGTATCGCGGAGGTCACGTGTTCGAATCCCGTTGAAGCCCTGATTTTTTCTGGCTTCTTTCCAATTGCTTAAATAGCTCACTTTGGAAAAGAGTGATAGCCTGGGGACGAAGTCGCGCCTCAAGCGCTTATGGGATTATTTGGGGGAACGCGGGTCAAAACAAACATGGCGGATGGTGCGAAATGTCATAGTGTGGATTGTAGTGGTGGTGACAGCGTGGTCTTAACAGAACTAGAGATAGCAATAAGATCGAAGTCATTGTTTTAGACCATCAAAAGTCAAGAGAATTGAGAAGAATTCGTTTATTATACGATGTTGTAAATAAATACTCATGAATGCGGACATGGCAAAATGAGGAACAAATAGTTAGAAACAAATAGAACAAACAAATAGAAGAAACGACATCACACAAGGCTGGGAGTTCTGCAGTCTTTGATATCGCCTTTGAAAGGGAAGGAAGCAAAAAAAGAAGTTATTACAACACGGGGTATTCGTATTCGGTCACCCATCCAGATGTGAACCCCGCCTGACAGGGCTTAACTTTGCTGAGCAGACGAGATGTGGTATAGTGACTCTCAACTTGGAAAACGGACCGTCTGTAAACAGTGACAATTTTGATGGTACTGTCTAATGCCTGAGTTTAAATGAACTTCTTTCAAAAAAGAAATAATTTGGATGAACTCATTTAAACATTCCAACCAAGGCTGAAGAAAGATCTATGATCCAAATTTCATTTAGGACCCAAGATCCGAACATAAGACAGGCACAATCCGGAATCCGATTTTTAAGGCCAAATGTGTCGATCCGAAAACCTATTCACCCCCTTCGCCCCCACCCCTCCTTGAGGTTTTAATCCGTAGGTTAAGTTTAAGTAAGAAATAGTGCAAAAACGCAACGGTAAGAGAATGCAAGAGGAGATGTAACGCCGTTGAAAACATTCATGAAGTTATCGGTCCAAGAGACCGAGTTATCCTCGTCCGAGAGACCGAGACACCAATAAAGAATTAAAGTAACGATTCTTAACCCCTGCTTCTTGTCCAATCACAAAAGCAAGTAATAATTCTCATTTTCATTCCTCTCATTTTTACGCTCTTTATTTTCCCAGTCAATATCAGTGATATTTTCTCTCTTTGTTACCTTTTCTTAGAAATTTAAAACAAAAAAAAAATGCATTCAAAGTCGCTATACCACAAGGACAGCACCACGTCTCGTCCGCTCAACAAAGTTAAGCTCCGTTGGTTGGGGCTCGTACCAGGATGGGTGACCAAATATGAATACCGCGTGTAGTATTACCTCTTTTTTCCCCCTTCCCTTTCGAAGATGATATTAAAGAGTGCAGAACTCCCGCCTTGTGTGGTGTCGTTTCTTCTATTTCTCAACCATTTGTTCCTCATTTCGCCATGTCTGCACTCAGGAGTATTTATTTACAACATCATATAGATAAACAGCGGAACACATCGTTAAAATTCTTCTCAATTCTCTTGACTTTTGATCATCTAAAACAATAACTTCGATCTTATTGCAATCTGTAGCTCTGCTGAAACCTTGCCCTGACCACTACAACCCATGCTATGACATTCCGCACTAAATTCTGCCATGTTTGTTTTGACCTACGTTCCCCCAAATAATCCCATAAGCGCTTCTGGCACGGCTTCGTCCCCAGGCTATCACTCTTTTCCAATGTGGGCTATTGGAAAATTCACTGCCATGATCACTCTTCCCTTTCATCTACAACTGCAATACAAATATGAATTATTTCATATGTACGTCACATCATACCATCGACAGTCACCCAATATTCTGTCGACAATCAGTGGTCAGCGTACCAAGTGTCGGCTGCTATCTTGATATGTCGACCATCACTCGGCCGATATCTCGGTTGATACATCGGTTGATATGTTGATCAACATATCTCAGTCATTATGTCGGCCAAGAATCGGTTGACATATTGGTCGACACTACGCCGATATGTTGACCGATACATCGGTCGAGTGTCAGTCAATATGTCGACCGATATATTGGTCAAGGGGTGCACAAAATACATATGATCCAAAATTACTATCAATTTGAGCATGAAGTTGTGTATAACTGTACAAGAATACAAGATTTCTACCAGTTTCCGTTTCTTGTTTGGAGACTCTGAAGCACATAAGAGGTCAGAGGATGCCTTGGGCTTTTTCCCAGTTAGCAGGCTGCTTTTTTCTTTTCCAGTACAAAAGAATGTCTTTGACTTGTTGGGTGGTAACACAGGGTCATTCAATTTGCCGATGCAGGGAGATGTTTTTGACTTGTTGGTGCTTGCCACAGTATCATTTTCCTTTCCTACACAAGGGAATGCCTTTGACCTTTTGGAAGTTGGTTTGCTGTTGCCATTTTCCTTTGCAACTCCACACTGAATAGTGCTGCCCAGCACAGGGGTATTCTTGGACCTGCCGACAGTTCTGCGAAGTTTTTCAGTTGTTGGCGTATTGACTGGTGAGCTGTAGGCTGTTATGAAAAATGCTGCAGCTGGAGGAGGAGGATCCTTGTGAACAAACAGGAGAACATTACATGTCAGGTCCCAGACTACTGGCCCTGTGACTCGTCAATAGGGAGCTTAAGCAACGTTGATGGCGACACCAGGGATGGCGCCGATTAAAAAAAGATTTCTATTTTATCATCAAATTTCGTAACTAACTCAACCTGTTCAGCAGGTAAATTGGTCTAAAACCTGCTCTTGAAACTAAATATGTAATACCAGCGATCAATTCCAAAAAAGAAACTCCGAAAAATTGCTGTCATGGCCTACGTTTTCTAGATACACAGAACCTGTCACACACGTGCATACTAGTTGTTCTGCTCATTAAATCTTTTTTGGTGATGTTTTTGTTGCAGCTGCTGTCGTGGGAAAATATTTAGCTTACTGGTCTCAATTAGCCACCAATGATTACAGCCCAGTTAAGGTTATTACTTCCAAGACCTGACAAATTTCTTTCATGTTGATTCAATTTCTATGAAGTTCCTAAATATTATTGACTTTGATGGAGGATCTGCATGAAAATCAGCTATGGCTGATTTGGCTTTTCTCTCTAAATATTGTGATTTATTTATTTTGAAGAACTCACCTGAAACTTCAAAGTGATTTTAAATTTAGTAATGATTAAAGTGTCTATGAAGCGAAATTTTTTCCACATAATATGAAAATATAACGTTTGAAATACACAATTCCAAATTTGGGATGCCTCCCATAAAAATTGTTAATTTTACGAGCGCGCAAAGTTGAGCTATTTTTCCCTCAAAAATGGCATTTGAATCGTGCGGTCAAAACGTCACGTGACACAACGTGTGACATCAGTTTGTGTGTTAGAGCTTTCTTCAACATCATCCTCATTGTCCTCCAAAATAGCTTCATCAAAACTACTCCAAAAATTGGCAAAACTATTCAATTCAGAATCACTTGACATTTTCTTAACCTCTGAATTTCTCTTCAATAACAAGGTGTAAACAAACCGGAACAGACAAACGCAGACGTCACAACGCAATAAATTTGGTTCCAGTTTCCTGACCATTTTTCAAAGTAAAATAGCTCAACTTTGCCCACTCGTAAAATCAACAATTTTTATCGCAGGCATCTCAAATTTTGGAATTGCCTATTTTAAATGTTATATTTTTAAATCATGTCGAAAATTTCTTCGTTTCATAGGTACTTTAAATTAGTGATCTAAGAACCTGCTAAAAATAACTGGAATCACTCCGACAACTGGCCAGGGATAGTCACTCACTTAAAGATGATTTCCAGTGTGTACTGTGCACTCTCAAGAGTTTGTTTGCATTTTTTGCTTTGTTTCATGTAAGACATCAAAAACATTTTGCAGCCATGGAACAGATTCAAAGTTTCAAAATTATTTGCTTGTTTCTTTTTTTTCAACAGCTTTATTGACCATTACATATGTTACATACAACAAGATAAATAACTGAGAAGAAATGAAATATATATGGCAGCAAAGTTTCTTTTCTTCATCAGATGGTTTGGGGTTGTTTGGGGAACATTTGGAGGTTCTGTGTCACCCTGTTCGCAGATCCCTCCTCTCTCCAAGCACCTTGGAGAGTCACTACCTTAGGTGGTTCCCAGTTGCAGCCAAGTAGTTTTTTCCACTGAATTCCATTCAATGTGACGGTGCCAGGTGGCAGTTACTTGCAGGGGTGGTTCCCACTTGCATGGTTGCCATTGATACCTTGCTGCTGTGCCTGAAGTGTTCAGGTCCCCTGCCAACCCATAAGGCAAGCTCATCTATCGGCAATGAGTTTAACATTGATTCACATTTCATTGAGTGAGATTTATGGGGGCCAAGACTATGCAGTACAGACTGGAAATCATCTTAGGGCTGGCTCCTTACAGTTTTATAACCACACATGCACTGGGAAATATGAAAGCTTTAGTAATCTGTGAATAATGAAGATACTACAAATACAACCCCTACTTTTTTCATTTTTGATTCTTGTCCAGCCAGATTTGATGTACCAGAACCAGGGGAAATTTGAGAAAATCACAATTAAAGCAACATGAAAACTTTTAAAAAGATATTGTGTAATAATCATAACACATCAAAATAAATGATTAATAACCATATGGAGCCATCTTAGGTCATTCTGTAACTTTGCACAAACTCTTTATTACTCTCAGATCAGCATAGAGAAACTTTTCACTTTATATTTAGCAATTAGATTATGAGCTTGAGAGTTCTATTTCTATCATGTTATAGTTTAAATAGAAATCGAGAGTGAATAATCTGTTTTTTTTTAGCATAAACCTACTAGTCGTTTAAAACTTTATCTAATCCTCTACACACACACTTCGAAAACACAAAGAAATAGCCACCAGTTTGTTGATGACCATACAACTGCTAGGCAGTACTCACTATTTCCAAGAGAACAGACTGTTTAGTCAATCAGGAAACAGCATTTGTGATAAAATGCTGATAGATTTACACTAATAATTAACAGAACTCACAGGGCAGGTCTTAATGCATCAAAAGATTTGTGTCTCACCTGAAGTATGAATTCAGGAATATAATCAGGAGACAGACATCTGACTCCTTCACCCTGAAGAGCTTGCACATCTTTTTCAAGTGCTTTCTCCACAAAAACATGTGTAAGCTTGGAAGCAAGGCAGGCAGAATATGGGGGCTTTCCACTAACTAATGTGGCATGACCCACTTCTAACAACCTAACAACAAACAACAAGGGAAACGTAGTAAACGACTTGAACCCAGGAGTATCAATAGTCTGTATAGAGTGATTGTCAGGGTGTCAGAGTGTACAATGTAGTTCTGAAAAGAACTGTTGCTGGTGACGTTTCAGAATTACACTCACACAGACAATCACACTAACAGTCTATTAAGTTTAACACTCTCCAATCCAGTACCTTTTTGTACAGTTAATAATAGTAAATAAAGGAATAGAAAATTATCTTCTCCCTTAGCACTTACATTGTAAACTCCTGAAAGGATCAATAAAACATATAAGAAAGTGCTTTATCACATTTTCAAACACTTCATAGTTTTGTTTTTCCAAATCTTATCTCAGTGTTAAGAAATGTGATGAAATATTCTCTCTTGTATTTGATATATTACTTGAAGATTCAATGATTCTGAAAAAGTCTGGTGGGCCAAGGAAATGGTAATAAGCTAGAATGCAATGTACACATACTTTTTGTATGCTGCTCTTTTTTTAGCATCTGCAACAGCCACCAATGCTTTCCAGCCCTCAAAAGGTCCTTTGTTTTGCTGCAGAAATCCCCTCCAACGAGAAGGCGCCAATAGATGAGCAGCCAAGATTCCTTCAGCTGTGCACTGATCATTCCACTCATACAACTGTTCATCTAACCACTTTCCAGCTTTTCTACTGTCTTCTATAAAGTCTTTCCTTAAAATCCATTTGCCTAAATAAAATGCATACAGACAGTTTGCAGTTTGACTCAAATTATTAAATGGTGAAGGCACAGTTGCCTTATCACTAGTGAACTTACCTACAGATCATGAGATCAGGTTGCAGCCCTGGCTGGGATATTGTGTTGTGTTCTTGAGACACTCCCTCTCCACCCAGGTGTATAAATGGGGACTGGCAACGTTAATGGGGGGAGGGGGTGGAAGGACGGAAAATGTGGACAGAAGACATGATATTCAGCACGTATATCGAAGGTTCTGTAAATTTCCAGAACATTCTTGATTAGAAAGTTCTAGTAGTTTCAAAATGATTACATAGTGTCTTTTTATAGAAACCTGACTTGTTTATCGTAAATTCCAGAAATTCCTTAATGTGACAGCGCATTGCTGTTAGTGGATTCGCTTGTACCAGACAAAATATAACAACACACAATAACATATGCATTAAGGTGTTTCTTGTAAGGTGTGTTTAGAGCATGCTTTCTGCAGTTATTCACTTCCGAAAGAAGTTAGAGTTAGGCAGGCTTATGTGCTGTATATGCTGATCAGTGTTAATTGCAATCATCCCCTGAAGAAGCCTCAGATTGAGACGAAACATGTCTTCGTTAAAAAATAAAGACATAAATAAAAATTTAAACGAAAGAGATCGATATCTGTCTCGAAACAGGTCACATGTTGCCTAATGGCCTTGAAAACATTTTTTTTTATTTTTCTATTGTTGTAATGCCAGTCAAATCTTAAATTCTGTAATTAAATTAGATTTCTCAACACAAGAACGCCTCTATTGTACAGAGCTCTTTCTTCCACATCTTCGTGTGCTCACAAGCTAAAATTGGTTGACATAGGAAATGAATTTATTTAACCACCGGCAATTCATCAGCTATTTACAGAAAGATTTAAAACTAAAACTGCACTCAACTATAACTATTAACTACACTATATTAAAGAGCTGTTTTCTGTGAATGCCGTGCCTTATAGAGCTTTGCTGATTTCGCGTTTGAATGGCCTGAGGGATTCCACGCACCTAGTCTCATAAGGAAGGCGATTCCACAGTGTGGTGTCACTATAACTTAAGCTATTTTTGAAATAATTTGTGCGTAGCAATCCATTCAGTTTGTTCTCGGAGTCACTCAAATTGTAGCTTGTATTTCGTTCAAAAAACCTGTGGTTGCAGTGCACTAAATCCCTCAACCATGTGGCATATGACCCCAATTTGTATACAATATTGGGTGTAAAACAAGTTACATTTGTAGGGTCAGTATGAAACGAGAAGTGATAAGTGTAACAATATAAAGTCAAGCCAATGTCCAAAATAACTTTAATTCCCAACTGAAAGAAAAAAATCAGCACTCCAAATTTTTTCCATAGGAGGAGACTGGTGATGAAAGCGTAGACTCGTAGAAATCTACGATAATTTCTACGCCAAATTGGACTTCATAAACCGGGTGCCAGTTGACGCACTAGTCAAGTTCAGTGGAGTTGTACTGCGGTTCTTGAAGGGAGTGGAGTTGTGAAAGTAGAGTTATTAAGAGTTGTCATAATGGAGTCCAGTTGTGGTGGTAGAATATAGTTGTGTTGGTGGAGTCGAGTTAATAAGTTAAGGTTTGATGATATGGTAGAGTATATAGTTGTGATGGTGGAGTCGAGTTGAGTTGAGTTGTGATATAGTTGTGT
>CM042753.1:17341730-17351730 GCA_022496165.2 Catalaphyllia jardinei
GAGTTGCGATGGTAGAGTATAGTTGTGTTGGTGGAGTCGAGTTGAGTCAAGTTATGATGGAAGTGTAAAGTTGTGATGGTGGAGTCGAGCTGAGTTGAGTTGTGTTGTTACTGCTGTTGTATATAGTTGTATTGGTGGAGTTGAGGTCAGTGCAGTTGTGATGGTAGAGTATAGTTGTGTCAGTGTAGTCGAGTTAAGTAGAGTTGTGGTGGTAGAGTAAAGTTGCTGATGGTGGAGACGAGTTGAGTTGAGTTGTGATGGTAGAGTGTAGTTGTGTTGGTGCAATGGAGCTGTAATGGTAAGATATAGTTGTGATGGACAGAGGAGAGTGGAGTTATACATGTAGTTGTTGTTATGGTATAGTAGAGAATTTGTAAGGTACAACAGAATAATAGTACTCTTTGCAGAAATGGACTTTGACCTATCCTTACAATTTTTAGCAGGTCAAGTTAGTTGAGGGCAAAAAACTCCACTGGGTATGCCCTATCCAATTTTGGGACACATTTGTGCTGAGATCCAGATCATAAAAGCTGCACAGAAAATGTCGTTTGAAGCAGAGTATTCAGCGTTATCCTCTGGAAAACCACTTCCCATGAGCAGTAAATTGCTTATGTTAAAGCCAAGACTGGACGAAGATGGCGTGTTGAGATCCAATGGTAGATAAGAGAATGCTGAGAACTTACCATATGATGTCAAGTATCCCATAATATTGCCAAGAAAAGAGTGGGTAACGAAACTGATTGTAAGGTGGTATCATCGACAAGGAAATCACTCAGCAGGGACAAACCAAACGTTGCCGATGCTTTCGTCATGTTTCTGGTTAATGCAAGGTCGAAAAGAAATCAGACAGTGCAAAGGAGAATGTTATGAATGTCGAAGAAGAAAAGCGAAGGCAGCTCAGCAAGTTATGGCACCTCTGCCAAAGATCAGGTTGAAGATACTGCTTCGTGCTTTTGCTCGCACAGCGGTTGATTTTGGAGGCCTGTTTATAACAATCTAAGGAGGAAAATGTAGGGCTAAGAGATACCTTTGCCTGTTCACTTGTTTAACTTCTAGAGCCATACATCTGGAGATTGCATTTGGTCTTGACACTGATTTGTTTTTAAATACGTTTTATCGAATGGCAAGTCGGCGAGGACTACCAGAAGAAATGACCTCGGACAATGGAACTAATTTCGTGGGGGCCAATCGAGAACTATGAGAACTAGTACAGAAACTAGACAAGAACAAGATTGCAAGTCCAACTGCTAATAGAGGGGTGAAATGGCATTTTAACCCTCCCTTGGCTCCTCACTTTGGGGGCGTACATGAAACGATGATTAAGGCAGCTAAGAAAGTGATATATGGTACATTAGGAGATGCTGATGTAACAGATGAGGAGCTGGCGACAGCCTTTACAGGTGCCCATCCGTTAACCTATCAGTCAGCCAATCCAGCAGATGACGTCCCATTAACACCAAACCATTTCCTTCATGGTCAAATCGGTGGAAAATTTGCTCCAGAATCCGTGGATGACACAGATTTTAATCTTTGTAAAAGATGGAGATGCGTTCAAGAATTAATTCGCCACTTCTGGAATCGGTAGATGTGAGAATGGTTGCCGAATTTGAATGGCAGGAAAAAGTGTTTCAAACATGGCAAAGACTTAAAAGTTGGCGACACAGTACTAGTAATTTCTCCTGATACGCCTCAAGGACAATGGCCATTGGCCAGAATAGCTGAGACGATTCCTGGCAAAGATGGACATGTGAGAGTTGCTTAAGTCAGAATTAGCCAGAAAATCTTTGAAAGGCCCATATCAAGATTATGCCCGCTGGAGTGCGAAACAGACAACTGACAGATGACGAACAAGGCTGTGGAGTTCTACAGTCGATGAGCCTAGAGCTCATCGAGGAAGGGAAGGAGGGACAAAAGACATGATATTCAGCATGTATATCGAAGGTTCTATAAATTTCCAGAACATTCCTGATTAGAAAGTTCTTACTAGTAATGTAAAGTGTTTACTGTATATGAAATAATTCATAATTATTTGAACTTCGGTTGTAGATGCAAGTGAAGTATGATCCTCGCAGTAAATTTTCCAATTTAAGCAATTGGAAAGAAGAAGCCTGAAAAAAAAATCAGGGCTTCAACAGGATTCGAACCCATGACCTCCGCGATACCAGAGCATTGCACCGGTATCGCGGAGGTCATGGGTTCAAATCCCGTTGAAGCCCTGATATTTTTTTCAGGCTTCTTCTTTCCAATTGCTTAAATTGGAAAAATTACTGCGAGGATCATACTTCACTTGCAAAGTTCTAGTAGTTTTGAAATGATTACAGAGTGTCTTCTTGTAGAAACCTGACTTGTTTATCGTAAATTCCAGAAAATTCCATGATGTAATGTTAGAATATTCTAGAAAGATTGTGAGAAACTATATAAGAGGTAGCAGTAAAGTGTTTATGAGTGTATTCAGTTCAAGGTCAGAGTTCAATTCAGTGTTCACGCGAGTTGTACAAGTCACAAATATGAAGGAAAATAAAAGAGTTAGCGAAGAAGATTCATCTCAAGGTTTATCGTGAAACCAAATTGATAATAATAATAAAAATAGTAATAATAATAATAATAATAATGCCCCCTATACATCATTCCAGTAGGTGCTAATGAGTTAAAACAACCAGACTGACAGTGTATGCACATGATATAAATAATAAATTATAAGTGTTCTCACCTCCCGCTGGAACAAAGTTGTCTTTTCTCCTCTCCTCTCCTCTCTCCCAACCCTCCCATCTTATGAGATACCACTGATACTGGTAAATGTAAAACATTTAACAAACATGTTACCTGATGCACAGCCACAAAGAAATTTTTCACCTCGATTCGGTTTTCCACAGACAATATGTGTAGAGCTCCTTACAAAATGCTAATTGAAAAAAGAGATATTAATGTGAATAATTTGTAGTTACAATGAATTCGAGATCAAAATGACTTCTTACTAGTTCAGTTTGTCCTGGGTTTTTTTATAATAAATCTTAACAAAAAGAAAACTAAAAAAATAAATTACAAATCAAACTGTAACACTCATTTGCCACAAAGTTTAGGTTGAATAAGTTTAAAATCTGCTTCATTCTACACTGGCTATGAAATGCTTCAAGGTAGATACTACGGAATATCCAGCAAGTTACTAGTATTTTCTTCGTAAACAAAAACCTTTGGGCAAGCGTGTATATGGTGAGGAAGTGTTGCACAACTATACTTGCCAAGTATAGTATACCATGTCATTGAAAATACAGTGGCCATCACAATCAGTGCAGCACATGATGGGAGGGTTGGATACAATAATGTCAAGAATACAACAGGTTTCCTGTACTCTGATTGGCTATATTTTCGATGGCATGGTATAAATAACAATATAACATGAACATGTGATGAGTTCAAGTCAGCAAAACATATCAAGCTTACGTTTCTACATCTACATGTTTAAGTCGGTAAAAACTGTCATAAGTTATTGCAACAACTATAAAATTTAAGATAAATACTAAACAATAAGAATAAAATAAGCCCAAAAATATCCAGTAATAAATAAAAAAGAAAAAATATTAACCTCTTATTGAGAGAGCACCAGGGCTGTACTGGGAAATATTGGCCCGAGGTCGTGGCAGCACGGACCAAGTGAAGCGAGGTCTGTACAGAAACGACTGAGGACCAATATTCCTCCAGTACAGCTCGAGCTAGCTAGGTTAGTAAGTAGTTTATTACATGGCACTCAGGCAATGTTTGTTTTGAACTTGCTGGCTTTCAAAAGAAAGTAAAATACACAGCCTATGACCATTTCCATGGAAATGGTCCGTAAGGCAAATCCCGACCAAGAAAGAACCAATCAGAACGCTCGGATTTACCTCAAAACTACCTTGCCATATGATAGATGTATGCCGGTAACAATGAAAATAATAATACAAAATAATGGTAACACTAAACAGAAGTTAAAAAGTTAAGAATAACGCTAAGCAAATGTTTCAAAGTCCACTAACGTTCCCTTGTTCCATGAATGCCCTATCTTAATCCCTACTTCTACGCAAAATATTAATGCTATTGCCTTTACTCTGCAATAAAATTTCGTCTCACTTTCTTGGCAACTCACGTGGAGTTAATGCTTCAATTTGTTAAGCCAGCAATAGACACACTCCTCCTATGCATGCATGCGCGAGCATACTTTCAAACTCGAATTTCTGATTCCCAAAACTCGTTTTAAATCGGTCGGATTAAACGGCGACGTGGGGCTACAATAGATAACGAGAGTTCACTTTGCGGACAGCTCACACACTGCTAACTGATGCGCTCTCTTAGTAGCTTATCCATCGATGCATAGTATCGCTCTTTTGTCCACGCAAATGGTCAGTTTACATGAAATCTAGTCCCCAGTTCGTTTAACTGCGCACTTTTGCCAGCCCATGAGAGTAGAAAAAACTCTCATCCCTCAACTCTCCTCGACTCTGGCTTGGTTGTCGTTCGATCCGATCAAATTCAAAGCGCGCGCACTAGCTAACACCTCAAGTGTCGCATTATCTACAACTAGTACAGCTTACAGGCGACTCGTAATATGTTCCACCAAGCTCTCGAATCCACTGAGATAACTGCGTTTTCTCCTCCGTAGTAAATGACGATAGTAAAAAGTGAAATCGTTTCTTCCCAGCTCTCTTCTGTGAGAATGCCGCCATGTTGATTACACACTTTCGCGCCAAAGGGAACGTTTTTCAAGCCCGTTCCAGTCCTTCGACCGTTTCGAAAGCTGACAGGGCAACGATGTAAACATGGCTTCTAGCAGCGATGCTTCAAAAGACAGGAAAAAACAAAATGACAGCCAATTAGAGAACTGTTTTAGGGCCGAAATCATCTTGAAGAGAAAGAATGATAACAGTGTACTTGTCTGGAAATGCAGCAATGATAATCAGTGGGAATTACCGTGGGTTATTCTAAAAGAAAATGAAAGTTTTCGGGATGGGGTTCACAGATGGTGTTCAAATCATCTGGTACGTAAAGTTCCTTAATGGTTCTTTCAGTATTAATTTTTCAGTTGCTTGTAATTGTTTTGTTGTTGCTGTTTATTCATTGTCTTCCTTAAGCCTTAATTGCCCCTTAAATCATGAACAGTATCACCACAACATGCACAGCTCTATGATATTTCGTTTTTCTGCAGGTATTTTTGTAACATTAAAATTGAAAGTAACGAAAATGTATAATTCGTATCATTCATAATAATTAACATCTGTTTATATTATGCAAATGTTTCTATTAAGAATTTTTAACCTGCATGCATCACACCATTCTTGTCGGAAAAATCCATTTGGCCAACAGGAAGAAGATACACTGTATATAGCTGGCCATGCAGTTTTGATTCTTCAGTTCTGATTGGCTGGTTAAACCAAAGCCAATGAATAAAATAATAAAATAAAGAATAAATAAAATAAAATAAAAAACCAAAGCAGTAGAAAAAGAGAGAAAAGACAAAGGAAAGCTAAAAGATAGCTCAGATCTGATCAGAGGCTGGAATTATTCCATACTCCTTACCAAATATCAGGGGAGCATCAGGACGTGTCATTATGTGCTGCACTTGTTGTGGTTGTATGTGCAACCTTCTGTCTCTGTACTACTCAAAGACATGGACATCTGCTTGAATAGCACCTGATTTCTCAGACAACAAACAGAAAATGACAGATAGTTACATTTTACATTTACCTAATAACTGGTACTTTGTTTTCCCCCCCCCCCCCCCCCAGGTATGTATCTCTCCACAATAGAAGTTTTTTTTTCTTTTAATATCTATATCTTCTGGTAACAGCAGTGATCAGTTAACAGATCAGTTTCTATCAAATTATATTTAACAATTATTGGAAGAGGTTGAGAAAAAAAGAGGTCATAAGTGTCCTTGGTTAACAGATCAAATTATTATTTGCCAAAGTTGAGGACTGAAACAAATAATTATTGATATGCAAGACACTTGGAAATCACGATATTTTCTGATAACCTTACAGCTCAGGAGAGTAGTCTGCCATTTTTTTTACACAAGAGCTTGGTTACAACTACGCATCAGCAGGATATTATTTGCAGCGCACTAGTTGTGTACAGTGAAACGTTTATTAACTAATTAAGCTTGCTCTGGACTCTGTTCCAAGAATATCAACCGTCTGACTTTTCTGTATGTATGTCACTGTGTTTAGTCTGTATTAATCTTACAAAGACCTTAAGGTGGTTGAACACAGTTTTTTCATTTGCCTTTTTCTCTAAAACCCTCAATCCTTTGGTCACCAAAAATGGCAGAAAGCAAGTTAACAACACAAACTTCAACTTTTTGATAATTAAGCTAACATATGTACCATTGCTATGGCAACATGATTAAATATAAACAGGTGTTTAAAATCGGTTTTGTTTATTTGCAGAAAATCTAGTCATTAGATTTTCTTTATAATTTGTAAGCAGCAAGCTTGTAACGGTAGTGTACTCACTAGTTAGCACTATTTTAATAACAATTTAACAAACAGATCTTTAATTATCCCTTGTGGAAGGTTCACTGGCATATCTTGAATTTCAATCAATTTTTTCAATCCTCTAGTTGCTTATTTCCTAAAGTATTTTCATGCCAAATTTTGTGAAATTCTAATGAGTGGTTCTCGAGAAATAGGCGTATCTCTGAGAAGTCAATTTTTCACTCAATTGCAATTTTTTTCGACTTACTACACATGTGCTGCATTTAACTGGGTTCTTTTAGCAACAAAGAAAAAGCTGAGCTGAGTTATTTGCATCGTCACCTTTTCTTATATACCTTTGAAATAAAAGAGTAAAACCATCAATATTTGTGTTCATTTGTAAAGAAAAATGGTACAGATAGCGTGGACATTGAGCAAATAAAATGATGGCTGTATTGATGCCATGTTTGTTTTTATGGAATACTTGTGTGCACACTGAATTGTGTTAGCAAGAGCGCGCACGAAAACTGTGTTTGGCACCTTAAGGGCTGATATTCATATGTGATTAATAGGATACATAAACTGTAGGAATCAACTGCTAATCATCAATGAGTACCTGAGGTTGATTGTGTGCCACCTTGGCTTTTTCAGGGTGAAGATGTTGACGCCAATTTTCATGGTGTAGCTGGTATCAAGCATTGCATCAATGACACAGGCAGAATCATGACATTAATGCTTTGTGTGTCTTGCTCTAATTATCAGAACCTCTTTTCAGAAACAGATAAAGAATCTGAAGATCATTCAGTTTTTAAACTTAGCAACTCAAACAACCAGTTAGTAAGCTCCAGTGGATCAACCTTTAAGTGGTTTTCCAATAGTGACGTAGATAACAATGCTATGAAAGGCGATGTCTGTAACTGGGTGAAAAAGGCTGTGAGTCAAGGTAGGTTCTGTGAAAACATGTGCCTCTTATAGCAACAATACTTAGTGTTTAGTGGAGAAGGTTATTGTGAAGTTACAGAAAGTATTCATACCTCCAGGTCCACAGAAAGGTTTTTTCTAAGACCCCTGACCCTTCTGAAAATTTGAATTAAGCTTCGTACGTATCTTCTCATCAATACACTGTATTTTCCAACTATTTCTCCCTTAATTTAATTATTATTAGTCTTTTTTGCTTGTGTGTGTGCTTTGTGTGGTGTTGCTAGCCTGCAGAAAAAGTTGTCCTCCTTTGCTCCCGGCCTGAGTGGCATTTCACAAGAAGGACGTCTGCGATTTCCTGCCAAAAATTCCACACTGATGCTGTGAGCGTGAACTTTGTAATTTTAAATAAATCTGTAAAATGTGTAAAATGTGCATAAATTATCATTTGCTGTTATAGCCAAGAGAAACCAAACTTTTTTGATCTGCCGCTATGACACACTATGAAAATTGTGTGCCAAGCCCTAAAATGTTTTAATATAGTCTCACATTTGTATGAGTTGTGCTAGCAACTTCAGACATCCAGAGTAATTTAGGAATACCGGCAACTGATAAGATCCACTAGGGGAGATCAAAACTATGGTTTTGCCTTAACTAAGTCGAACAGTGGCGCAGTCAACAGACTTGCGCGTAAACAGCTACATTTGAATCATGTGGTGCCAGAAGGACCAACGGAGGAATAACCTAGATATATCAAGCTCAAGAAACATAAGCTTGAAATCAGAAATATATGACCTCTAAAAATTTGCCATAGCATTGTCTAACGGCTCAACTCTACTTAAAATTCCTTTTTGAAGCACAACATGAAGCACTTGCCCTTCATAAACACGAGTGAAGCAACAAAAAGGTAGAGTGACTGAACTGAGAACAGTAAATGTCTGAATGTAACGAACCATAGAAGTCAAGTAGGCTTTCCAACCCAATTTTACACAAAGCACCGCTACAAGCTGCCATATTTGTTTTAGTGAAAATTTTTAATGTCCTGCATATTTGCGGACGTAATTATGCGTAATTACCAATCAAACGTTTCAGCACTCATGACCAGATGCAGGACAGATTTGCGCCATCAGTATGGAATTTTCGGCAGTACATTGCAGTATCGTCCTTCCCTCAGGCCGAGAGTGAAGAAAGATGGCTGTTTTCGCAGGCTACAGTGTTGCATGTGTCTTTTTCTTATTTTCTCTTCTAATCCCACCCAAAAAAATAATTGCTTTTAATCACCAAGGATGGCTGTCCAGTCTTATTAGCCCATTAAGTTTATTTTGGGTAATTACATACTGTGTTTATTTTAAACTTTTTTTTGTTACACTTAGATTTTAGTACAAATGAAGTAGTAGTAGTTGTTGTTGTTGTTCCCAACCCCCTCCACCAGGAAATTCCAATCCATTCTGAGAGAAGAGTATGGATATTTTCTGGAACTACACATTTAAAATAGAATTTTTTTTAAAAAAATGACAGAAGCTATAACCTTTTTGCCATTATCACAAAGGTGTTCCAGAGACTTTAATTAGTTTGTTGAGAATTACAGATAGTAAGTTATGATACAGAGTGGAAGGGCTTTTAGCACTGGTAAAACTGGGATCAAGAGTATGTTTTGTTCAATTTTGATCTGGTTTAATTTTTACTTTTTTGCAGAATTGGTAGTTTTAGAAGTTTCAGAGGAGTTAATTAGCCTTTCAGGTTCAGAAGAGGAGACAACAGTCAAAGGAAGTTATGAAAAAACTGTCACAAACAATGCAAAAGTTTCAAGTAGCACCCATCCTTCTGGATTGCAGTATCATCCAAAACTATGCAAAGTGTCTATAGGCAAAAATGTGTCTTTGGAGCATGGTACACTAACAAGGGAACAGAATTTAGGAGGCATAACATTAAATGACCCTAAAAGTTCTTACAGACCTCGTAAGGACAGTTGTGGTTCTGCTATGGAAAAATTAGTGGAGTCAGCTCATTTTGGGAAACTAGGTACAGCTAGTTTAACAGTATAGTTTAAAAAAATAGTATGTAACCAGAAAGTTTGCTGCTACTGGCAGCTTAAAGCAACCCTTTTTGTACAGTAAATAGCTTTCATCCAGAAGTGCTCATCACCCTTCATCTGGTCTCTACCATAAATATTTATGACACAGGTGGCACTGCCAGTGGTACAAGATTTCACCAGTATAACTCAGTGGATTATAGAGGTACTTGAGTCACTTGATGATGATTCCATTGAGGTGAACCTGAAATACTTAGCAGTGACTGTAGCAGAATTTCGCCAGCTGAAAGTGACAAGATTGCCAAACAGCCGGTCGCTGCAAATTTAGCCGCTAATAAATTTGAAAGTGTAATGACCTCACATGCTGATTTTGAGAGTAGTACAACTGGAATGGAATGATTTTCAACTGAGTCACATACTTTAGAAGACTTTTAAGTGCGTGTGTACTTTGTACTCAATAATAATTATTTGTTCTTGTTTCACAGAAAAAGAATTTCTCAAAAAGAAATTTGAGAAGTATTCTAACAGAGAAAATGTTATTAAACTTGAGGGATTTTCCTTGCTTATGGAAGAACTTGGGGTGACAGAACAATACAAAGACTTGTTT
>CM042753.1:17369150-17374150 GCA_022496165.2 Catalaphyllia jardinei
GTGAATAGTTGTTTTAGTACAGTGAGATAATATACACCACAAAAAATTAATTTAGATGATTTCTTCACTTTTCACGGATGTAAACTGGGACGCTATTTTTTCCCGAGTTGCTCGGAGGTAAATAGCACTGGATATTCGGAGTTTCACGAGCCAATCAGCGCGCGCGTTTAACATTATCCACTGTTTTAGTATATACTAAAATACGATATTGGACGATGCAGACTCTGCCAATCGTAATAACTTTGTCTTATCTCAGAGCTTTACATGATGCTCTCCAGGAAACGTTTCTCAAGGTGACCAGTATCTAAAAGTAAACTGCTAAACGGCACCGAAACCAGCTTTAGGCGCGCACTGATTTCAAATAACTCAGTGTCACTTGTATTAAGGAGAGGAGTGTGGGTGGGAACAAGAACATAGGGGTGGGGTGGGGCGGGGGTGGTAACTACGTCTACATCCACTTCTACACAAATTCCTAACCAGAAAGCAAGCCAAAAAAAAAAAGAACGACATCAGTCGTGAACAACACAGTAAAAAAGTTAATATTAGGCAGGGGAAATTGAGAAAAGTTACACAACAGGTTAAGGTTTGCCGACCCGGTTTTCATAACTTCAGGTATATCATTAGTCTCTGATTTCACGATCTTGTAGATTTTGCCGAAAGGTTGGCCGCATTTATTACAAACATTTTCGTTCTTTTTTTCTGTAGTTCGTGGTAGATCATAGGAAAAAAAAGTAGCTGAATTCTTTGTTTTTAGTTCGGCTTTGCCAAAGTTTCAGTCATGTCCTTTCGACTTAACAGAGTGTTAAACATGCAAACTGACCACCTCTATAAAGCCAGTTTGAGATTTGCGTCAACTTAGTTGTTTAACACAAAGTCGCTACAGCGAGAGACAACAAAACACTTACCGATAAACATCCAGGCAGCAAACCGGGCCCAGGTCCACCGAGACAAGTTAGTCAACAGGTAGATATTTGTAAAGATACTGATCAGTGGAACAAACGGAGTGCATGGTACCGCGTGTAAAACTTTCATCTGCCTCGTTGGCAACAGGAACAGTAACACCAACGAAAGGACACTAATAAGGGCCATTAAGCAAGAGACAAATATGACGACAGGATTCTTTTGTGCGATTTGAGGCAGGCCACTGCTAGGAGATATGGTCATTGAAAAGCCATAAACGGAGAAGAGGAGGCAAGCTGACGCAAGCCCCGCCATGCGATGAGTGTCCTCGCTTGGTGTCTCTCCTAACCTGGCACGCATGTCGTTTTTAGTTCTTTGGCTTGTTGATAATTTAGAGAATCGTTTCTCAATCTCACTACTCAGCTTTACACAGCAAGTGACAGTTTCATCATCTGTCGTATCGTCCCCTTCGATGTCGTTCTGAAATTCCGGCGAAGGAGGTCTGTAGCGCTCGAGTAAAACAGCTAGCGATACCGCAGTGTAGGCCATGAGTGTTCCTATGGACAGCATCTCAACTAGGTCATTGAGATTCGGGAATAAAACAAGTGCTGCTGCGCTGATGCCGAAAATTAATGCGGCTCCCAAAGGGATCTGAGTTCTGTTATTAATCTTAGCTAGACATTGAAATAAAAGTCCATCATTTGCCATGGCGTAAATTAAACGGGTGCCAGCGTAGGTGAAGGTGAGTATGGCGGTTGACATTCCAAAGAATCCCCCAATGGCAACAAAATATTTGCCAACTTTGAAGCCCTTGTAACTGAATGCGTCAGGTAACGGACTGTAGAGACTGAGCTTGTTGTACGGAATAATCAATGTCAATATCGCTGCAGTAATCAGGTATATGAACACACCAATGTACGTGCTCACAGCATTAGCGAATGGGACCGCTCTTAGAGGATTCTTCGTTTCTTCACTGGCAGAGTTAATGATGTCGAAACCGAGAAACGAAAAATAAGAAAGAGATGCGCCGTGCATAATGCCATCGAATCCGTACGGCGCGAATTTTTCAAGTGTTTCCCAATTAGTTGTGTCCATAAAGTAGAAACCGGACAGTACAATAAACAACACCACCAGAAGATTGATCAGAGTCGCAAATCGCATGAACAAAGCTGGTTTTCTTGGCCCTGTGGCAGCCAAAAGTGCGAAGAAAAAAACGATAGTAAAACCTATGAAATCTGGAAACCGTCGAAATCCTTTCACGGTCCAATTAGCCACATTTTCTGTCATGAAACCTGAGATTTGATTGCCGCTAACAGAATTCACAAACTTGCTAAATTCATTTCCCAGCAGTGCACTAGCGAGAACGTTTTCTAAAATAAGGTTCCATCCTATGATAAAAGCCCATATCTCACCCAGAGCCAGGTATGTATACAAATACGACGATCCGGTCTTTGAGACTCGAGCGGAGAACTCGGCGTAACACAGCGAAGACAGAATGGCTGGGATTGCTGCTATCAAGAGGGAAATCACAATGGCTGGTCCTGCTGTATCTCGAGCGATTTGTCCTGTGGCCACGTACAAGCCAGGTCCTAACATAGAACCCATTCCCAGCAAAATGACATCCACGACTGTCAAACACCGGTTGAAATATGTGTCTTCGTCTGTTAGATCGCCCCTTCGCGAGCGAAAGAGAAGTTTTAAAAAGTTTGTACAGCTCATTGTCGAATGCCCAGTCACTGAGTTTTCAACTACAATGACAAAAACGCGGAGTTATTAAATTTGCTCTCCTGAATGTCGTACCATTTGTTCAAACACCTCTTTATCCGGTGATCGCTTGGTGTGTTGTTTTCAGTATATTAGCCGATTCACCCGCTTGTCTGCGCATTCTTCCCTCTTAACACTTGTCACTCGGACAACGGATTATCTTGAAATTCTTCGAGCGGAGAAAGAACCATTCAAGGATACATCTCAAATGGTATAATGCTCCGAGACTTGCTGGTCTATATCGGTGTCAAGCACAACTGAAAATCCCGTTCCGTCGTCACTGCTTCACTACATCCTTTTATTCCTCCTCTACAAGTATGCAAAAATTAACTTTCAAATTAGTTATATTACGTGTCACCGCTGTTGTTAGTTTGCTTTGTTGACTCTGTGTAAGGTCGACCGGTATCTGTGTAAATGTTCGCGGAAACTTTCTTTTATCTTGACTCACAGGCTTCAGTTGAGGCGTCATGGAAAAAAATGTTTGTTCTACCAAAAAACATTGACTTGTTATTAAGTAACTGGAGGGAAGAGAAGCGAAAATATCTCAATCATATCTATTGTTTAAAATTATGTTACTCTCTTTTATTCAAATTAGGCGACAGAACGTAATAGTGTTAGTATCTTGACGGCGTTCCACGTCATTAACCAGCCTCGAGTGTTTCGCTCGCTGTCAGTTCTTTTCCAATCGACAGGCAGTTTTCATTGTGATACATTGTAACTCAACTGTTTGTTTTCCTTTTCTCTTTATTTCCGGTTTGATCCTGGTGAGCTGTGAATGACAACTGTTATAATTAGCTAACAACGTCATGCGCCTTGGTATCTTGAATACAATCACTTTGATGAAACAGAGGTTCAATCCTTTAAATGAATTTCGCAAAGCTAGTAAACTTTTCAGCTTTTGTTGGTGTGGTTCTAGTGCGAATCTGCTCCAATTCCGAGGTCGTCATTATGTTCTTTCCCGGATGCTGAAAATTGTACTCTCTAGAAATTAGTGGTTCAAGAAAATAGAATCTCATTCCGAGCGCTTTAGTTCCTTCTCCCCTGAAAGGGAAGTTTTGGCTTTGTCCTCGAAAGAGCATGGCCTCAGAAGAGAATAAATATTGTTATAGTGGTTCGAAAAAATAGAATCTCATTCCGAGCGCTTTACTTCCTTCTTCCTGAAAGGGAAGTTTTGGCTTTGTCCTCGAAGGAGCATGGGTTCACAAGAGAATAAACATTTTGTTTCTTTGTTGAGGAGCCATTGGTCATCATTAGTTAGCTGAAGAATATTGTTTGTTTTTTTGTATCCGCGCTTGTGTGCCAGCACACCAGGACAGGACTGTCTTCTGAGAGACGAGCCGAAAAAATTTCATACTGTTTAGTGCCTTTGATTGTCTGATTTATTTAGTGAATCTAAAGCTACACGATTCTGTGACGAGGTTTATTATTAGTATGTAATTTTTGGACTCATAACTTGGACGCCTCTTACGGAGTGGACGGACTAAAACGCGGCGTCGCAGCGTCATAAACACCGGGCGAATAGAATGAACGTTGACAACCGAGTTAGGAAATGAAGATTTGGGTTGATCAGCACGTCTTGTGTTGTAGGTCAGAGGACGTTAATCCTGAAGTTGTTGAGGAACTGAAGAGAAACGAGGGGTTTGTTTTCAACCAAAGAAGAGGAACCGCTCATTTGTTCAGGTGGGTGTGACGCGTCGTGACATTCTTAAATGACATATATTTTGTGATCGTAATTAAGTGAATTTAAGGATTTTTAAGGCAACGTTCCACCTGTTTATCGAAAGTCCCCTCTCTTAATTTCTGGATTATATTGTCAAATACCACCAAGTACACAAATGAACTTGGATGAAAAGATTTTACAGAGCAAAATAGAAGAACTGTTTTGGGAAACAGGTACAGGATTACAACAGGGTCTGTTATACTCTGGTGGTTTGAATGCCGTTTTGTGGATACATTCACTTTTATCTGGTGGTTTGCGGTTAAGAAAGTATGGAGCGGTTGTAGGAAACCATAAATTAAGCTTGCCCCTTACGCTTTTTGCGTGTTTTTGTGGCGGTCAGATTCAAATAGAGTTAAGAGGCTGACCTGTTCCTTTAGCGCTTTTTTATTAACATCTCGAGCAATAAGAAGAGCCATAAGAATGAGAAACACGACTATGAGTTCATATATCGTAAAGAATTTTGCTACTTGCTGTTAAAAGTAACCGTCCTACTGCAGTGGCAGATCTAGGGGAGGGGCCCGGGGGGTCCGGTCCCCCCTATTTTGGCTAAAATTAGAAGAAATGACAAGGGAAAAAGGCCAGCAGGGCAAGTACATCAAGACCCCCCCCCCCTCTA
>CM042753.1:17379150-17384016 GCA_022496165.2 Catalaphyllia jardinei
AGAAGTGTACAGAAAACCAACTGACACGGGACTTCTTCTTCATTTTCAAAGCCACGTTGACAACAGGTACAAAAAAGGCCTAGTTAACACGATGGTCGATCGGGCGTATCGTCTATCTTCCACTGAAGAGGCGTTTACAAAAGAATGCGACAAGTTACGTATCACGTTTTCAAAATTGCGCTATCCCAACACATTAGTCAAGTCCACAATACATAGGTTCCTGCAAGAAAGTGATAGAGCGCCGCATTCTGTGACTTCTTTAGAGCCATCAGTTTACATTAAATTACCTTTCAAAGACCAGCGATCAGCTGATCGCGTCCGCAATGAACTCAGTTCTCTGGCATCTAAGATCAATGTCACCGTAAAACCTGTCTTCACCAGCAGGAAATTATCGCAAACTTTGAGCGTAAAGGAAAATAAGCCTCCGATCGTCAACACGCAATGCGTTGTTTATTCATTCCAATGTGATTTGTGTGATGCAAATTATGTCGGTTTTACTGCCCGACACTTACACCAACGCATTAGTGAACACCGTTATTCTGCTATCGGCAAACACCTTGAAACACAACATGACATTAAAGGAGCAAAGATCGATCACCTTTTTAAAGTCCTAAAGAAATGCAGAAGCAAGTTCGATTGTCTAATATACGAGATGCTGTTTATAAAGGACATCAGGCCTTCCCTCAACACCCAAAGTGACTCAATCCGCGCCAAACTTTTCACTTGACACTTTCGTTTTCCATTGTTCGTTTTGTTTTATTTTTGTTTTATTTTTGGTATTATACCCATAGGACACACAAATATTTTATTGTTTCACGTTTTTATGTATTCCTGTTTCAACTTTTACCACTTTGACTTGATAATGGCGTAGAGTAACGCCGAAACGTCGTCTGCTTTTTAGAATTTTTTCAATGTCTTTAAAGAATCTTTTAGCGTTTAACTTTTCGATAAAATGTTCTTTTTTAAAACCTCCGTATATATCATGGTATAATGCAATTCAAGAGTGCCAAGTGTTGCTTAGAATGATTGGGGACAAGTAACATATGACAGTCAGCGGCCTCTCCCTTCATCAAGGAAGCATGGAAAGCCGCAAAAGTCTAAAACAAAAAGTTATTTTTCAAATCGGCACTCTTAATCCTCACGGTATCAACGAACGCTTTTCATTCAACTAATTTATTCTGTTGTTTTTCACGTTACCAGGCACCAACCAATAGCGTAACTCTATCTTTCTGTGATGTGAAGTATATATGAAATATTTCATATTTGAACTGCAGTTATAGATGCAAGTGAAGAATGATCATCGCAGTAAATTTTCCAATTTAAGCAACTGGGAAGAAGAAGCCAGAAAAAAAAAATCAGGGCTTCAACGGGATTTGAACCCATGACCTCCGCGAAACCGGTGCGATTCTCTTCCGACTGAGTTATGAAGCCACACATTGGGAGCAAGGTCAATTTATTGAGTTCATATCTCCCGTTGAGGAGTGAAATGATGTGAAGTATATATGAAATATTTCATATTTGAACTGCGGTTATAGATGCAAGTGAAGAATGATCATCGCAGTAAATTAGAAAATTTACTGCGATGATCATTCTTCACTTGCATCTATCTTTCTGTATTTAAAACACACAACCCATTCCTCGATTTGCTCCGACGAAGGGCTAACATTCGATACGTCAGCTTCCGAATCCCTTTACGGTGACCAAAACCCAGTTGATAAAACTAAATTATTTGCTAACTGTTGGCCAACAAGGGAATTGTTTCATACGCCAAATGATTTGGTTTATCGAAACACCGAACACGTTTTGCCTGAAATCTTTCCTGGTAACCCCAACTAAGTCCATAGCTTAAGAGCCTAAAAACGTACTGCGCAACTTTCGGCGCATCCCTAGACCTGCTTGCGGGCTCAGGCAATAATTCAGGCTGCAGTGGTGGAAAGAATGGCAGACTGATAATGAGTTACGCGAGAACGTCGTTCGGTTGATTTATTCATACTTGGGCAAGCATGAAATTTTTTCGACATTTCACTGTTAAAAAAAAAAACAAGGCTCCCCCTGCTTGCTGAGAGACTCTCTTGCTTATATATTGAGTGGGTTGTTTATAAATATGTAAAGAGTATTTGTGAATAAAAGCTCTCTTCGCTCCAGTATTTCTTGCGTAGCGCGGGAAAATAAATGGTTCGGAAATCGTCTTTAGGTTAATATTGTATTGAAAAAAATTATTCCCTATGAAAACAATACACCAGCTTTCCTTTAGGGAGGTTAAAATGTTGCTGCTTACAGGGAATATTTAGAAAGCATACAAAGTTCGTAACCTTATTTGTTTAGATGATCGACGAAAATCCCGCCATTTTTTCAAACTTGGCACTCAGTGAAAATTCGCGCATGCTTATTACGTTTTTCCGCTCTGAAGCCTATAGCTTATACCCAGTCCATTTTTGTTTTGTTTTATAGCGCGGACGCCTTGGACGCCTTCTTGAAAAGGAATCAACTTACCCACGTGATCAGGGCGCACGAAGTACAGCAAGCTGGATTTCAGGTTAGCAAATGAAACTAACTTCTTCACCTAAACAGGAGAATCACGTGTTCTTAGTGCTTAAGGTACAATAATGATAAAATAATGGGAAGAGAATAGACTTGTTACCATTTCAGCCATTCTCTAATAGTGCAGCCGTCAATGGAAGACACGACTTTTCCATGGCCAATCTAATTCTCGATTCCAAATCACTTTCAGTTAGCGTTAAATCGAAACAGCGTTTTTTACATTTAAAAGTTGGCTTAAAGTGGTACTATGATCAAGATTTTGAAAGCGCGTTCCCTTAACACCTAACTGGCAAAATTTTGAGCTTTGAGTTTTAACCGAAGGCTGTTTATTTTGAGTGTAAGTTTAAGGACATCAGAGGGTTGGATCTAGAGAAAATGACGTCATTTACTCACTAGCTTAAGATTTCAGCATGTAAACGCAATTTATTATATATGCAAAACACGGGTTTAAAAGTCTGAAAGCCCGAAACTCCCGTGCTGCATATTAATTAAGCCGCGTACACACGCATTGCATTCTTAAACTGGTGAGTCTTTGACGTCATTTTCTCCTCGACCCAGCTCTCTCAAGATTTTAAAGTATGTAATGGCGAACCAATAAATGAAAAATTGCAGTTAAAATAAACAGGTGTCAGTTAGTGTTTAGTTATCATAGTGTTGAAATCCAAAGGAAAAAAAGAATTTTTTTTAGTCGTAGTACCACTTTGAGAAAAAACAACATTATTTCCATGTCAAACTTAGATTAAAAGAAATCCCACAATGCTGTGTATGCATGCGTTTGTGCGCTGATAACAAGAGGAAATTTGCACACCTTGTACATTGAGGATGCGCACTGCAGTTTAATGGTTCTTCTTAAGCTCTCCTTCTCCGAGTTGCTTATAACTAAGCTCCGACTTTGTTTAGACCTTTAGGCGCTCTTTATTTATCCAAAAAGTCTCAGTGATATTCTCGAAACGGGAGTCAATGATAGAGACATTTCATTGGAAAGTTGACAAAAATTCGAATTCGAAAGTTGTTGAATTTCTGGCCCTGAAATGAAAACCTTTGGAAATCCTGGAGGGGGGAGAACGGAACGGAAATTCCAGGTGGCACACCTGAAGTAAGAAATTTTCGAAAATTTGA
The DNA here is from genome assembly GCA_022496165.2 of Catalaphyllia jardinei. Classification (NCBI taxonomy): domain Eukaryota; kingdom Metazoa; phylum Cnidaria; class Anthozoa; order Scleractinia; family Caryophylliidae; genus Catalaphyllia; species Catalaphyllia jardinei. The sequence continues at coordinate 17,382,811 of CM042753.1, forward strand.
TTAAGATCCGTCGGGTTGTCTTCTCTCCCGGGAATTCTAGAAAACAGTGCCCATTCGCCACCGGAAATTTCTAGAAATTCAAGGTTCACTCCTGGTTTCACTGTTATTCCTTGCCAGGTTCAACAGAACGGCAAACTGCTGACCGTCTTCTCGTCGTCGCAGTATTGCGGGGGGTCAAACGAAGCGGCTTGCATCCTGGCACATCAAAACAAACTGCGCACAATTCGACTGGATACCACGTGATCTACTTTACACCGTCTGTATAGGTACCCAAGTTCAAAGAATAATGGATACTGCCCTGTCGTTGAGTTTTGATTTGTTTGTTGGTTTTATTTAAAAAATAATATTCAATATAGTGAATTATTTATCTAAAAGAATATTATTGCAAATGGTGTTAAATTAAGTTCGCGTTTTTAGTATCAGCGAACCTCTTAACTATAGTTAAAGTTGTTAACCTGAAAGGGATTTTAGTAGCCGCCTAAATCACTATAGTATGCTGGTCGTTTTTGTAACATCCGAAATTCTTTACAGACGGAAGGAAACCTTAGAAAATGTCTTAGGTATGAGAATTTTACGAGAGTAAAGGTCGCCGCACACGAGGGGACTAGTCCCTGCAACTAGTCTATTTGGGCTGGATACAAATGAATAGGTCATATTCGTGTCCTCGGTATAGCACTGGAACTAGCTTGTAACGGAGGCTGATACTCATTAGCCTCAGCTGCAAGCTAGTTCCAGTCCTATACCGAGAGCACAACAACATCTTTACCCTTGCATCGGATCTAGGAGCAACACAAACAATATTTTGATAAACTTGCCTTATTGTTCGTCTCAGAAGTTTCGTTGTAGTTAACCGAGACTTAACACGCGTTTAGAGTGTGTTACCTTTTTATGACATTTGAGAGATAGATTTGTACTGATCTTGAACTCTCACCGAAGCCAATCGAATCTGCACCTGTCCATTGTTGCAGCATAGCTACTATCTAACTCCACCTTGATTTTGTGGTATCACTGTTATATTTACGTTTCGTTGTTTCTTCATTCAGTTTTACAAGTTGAAAACATAAAAGAATTAGAGTGTCCCATTAGAGATTTTGTGGAGGAAAACGTGATGTAAGAAAATGTTCCTCAGTCTCATCAAGTTGAAGTTGCTTTTAAATTAAAATGATGTAACAGAGAATTAACTCTGAAGTGTAAATTTTAGTGCTT
>CM042753.1:17403635-17411135 GCA_022496165.2 Catalaphyllia jardinei
GCCTCACCCCTAAGCCAGGAAAAAGGCCCTGGGAACGAGGCTGCTGACTTCCGCTCGGTTAACACTTCCGGTGTCGTAAAACGTCAGTCACCACTTCGCATGACCTCGCTATCGCTGTTCGTTTGCTCTTACAAAGCATGACGTCCAGTATAGACCATTATACAGTCGTGTGCTCAGTGACCTGGCCATTGAATGGCAGCGAGGCTGCAGGTGACCTTCTTTTGATACAGACGTCACTGCTTTTATTGTATAAATCAGGTTGTTATGATGCTAACTAGATTATTTTACATGACAAAACCAGCGAGGTCAGTATCAAAGCAAGGTCAACTCCAGCCTCACTGCCATACAAAGACCAGGTCACCGAGCAACTTCGTTCCCAGGGCCTTTTCCCTGGCTTGGTTGGTAACCGAGAAGCCAACTGTAACAAATATTGATGGAACAATGGAGCGTTATACAAAATCAGCCTTTGCTGAAAACAATTTTTGAAAAATTTCCAATAATCTCCTACAAAGAAGGGTATAACCCTCAAAGACACGTTCGTTAGGGCCAAAATATGATTTCAAGGCGACTTTTTGAAAGTCACAATGAGAGTCCGTGCAGGTTTGTCATCATTACCTTTTCATCGCGTTAATACGTCCAGCGGTAACGGAGGTGATGCAATAACGTTAATAATACTCATAGTTTTCATAGTTAAAGACCAATAACCTCATTTTTAGTGCACAAATTATAGGATTAATTCCAGTATTCAAATATGAGCAAAATTATATCGTTTTATTAAAACTTACAGCCAAATTTGTGCTTTAAATTCGTGTGATAAACGTCATTCCGATAAATTAACCGACAACCGTCAAATGACCTAAAATTTAACAGTCAACCGTCAAAACAACTTATTTTTAACCGTCAAAGGGACCCCCCACCCCCCCACATTGAGACCCTCGAGCAGGGGGTTAGAAAAAACCCTGTGACTAGAAAGTGACGTCAAAACAAGAAGGTAGGTCTACATATTGTTCGTAAATGTTTACAATTTTGAACCAAAATTGGAAATAACGTAACCTTTAATTTGGCTATTTTAGTTTCTGGTTGTTTGGTTCGAAGGATATGTACACTTATTGCCGTGTGCTCTTTCTGTATATGTCCAAGCCCAAATTTTAGGCCATGTATGTGAACGAAAATAAGCTATCTAAAATTACTTTTTGAACTAGTCGAATTTAAGCTGAAGTGCTTCGCCAAATTTCGTTGTTAACAAAGTGTAGTGGAACTTGGCATCCAGGCACAGAATCCTTTATCTTTTGCAGTAGAAGACATGGTCACTATGTACTTGATACTCAGAGATGACTGGCTGTATGTCTTTTCACAAGGGAGGGGGTAATGTCCTTGAGAGACGCACATCCTGAGACAAAAAAGAAACAACAGGATTAATAACTTCACAGACATTTTTTGTTCAAACTGCACCATTCAGCTCCTCTCCACCCTCATTAAAATTAAAATGGCTGTTAAACAATTGTATTCTATTGACTTTTTAATGTCTCCTGTTTACTATGGTTAAATCTACTCACTGGGGTCTAAAAAATTGCATAACATAAGAAATTGCCCTATTCGATTCATATATTTGTTAACTAAGTTCAAATTTGTTAAACCTGCTAAAGTCATGGCTACTTTCAGCTCATCCCTAAGCATCTGGAGAACTTCAAAAACACCCTGCTCTCCCTGAAAGAAATAAAATACCGCGTGAAGCTGCGGCGGGCCAGGGATACAGCGACTGAATAAATCATTAATCTTTGACCAAGTTCAGGAGAAGTGGCTACCCCTGGCATTCTATGTAACTAAAAACAAAATAAAAAACATGACTGCACGTGCCTTTTAGCTGTATATTTGCATTTAAAAAACATTTGATTGCTTCTCTACCTTGTATGTAAGTCCCCAGATGACTGGCCGTCCAACAAACACGGCCCGAGCTCCCAAAGCAAGGGCCTTGAGAACATCAGTTCCCAGTCTCACGCCACCGTCCATATACACTTCGACTCCAGTTCCTCGGACCGCCTCCACTATCTCGGGTAATGCTTCAATCTGCCAAAACAATTTTAAAAGATTCCTTGTGATTGTTACTATTTCACAGTAACAACAAGAAACTGGGAAAGCTTTTCAACTATAGTGTACATACAGTGGCCGGAACACAATCTAACTGCCGCGCTCCGTGGTTAGATACCATGATCCCTTGGGCCCCGTGTTGCACAGCGAGGCGAGCATCTTCCGCCGTCAATATTCCCTTGACGACAAACGGAAGTGACGTGGTGGAACGGAGCCAATCAAATGTTTCCCAATCAACACTGCTATCGGTGGCATCACTAATATATTTATTTAACTCTCTGTTATTTCGAAGTCCTTTCTTCTTTTTCAAAGACAAGAAATTGGCAGAATTTAAGTGCTCGGGAAGAAAGAAATTCGCTCTCTTTCTATGTTGGCCATAGACTGGAATGTCAACTGTTAGTAAAACAGCTTTGAAGCCTGCTTTTTCAGCTCTCTTTAACACCTCCACCATCAGCTGGCGATCTGTGTAAAACTGCATCTGCATAAACTTGATAGTGTTCGGGGACTCTCGCGCGACATCCTCCAGACTGTACGTAGAGTAGATACTCAGACCCATAGCTGTATCCATGGAATTCACCGCTGAAAGGTAAACAAAACAAAACGCAATATATTTTTTCGCGTAAGTCCCAGTTAGGCTCGATTTATGCTAGCGGCTGGGAATCCAGCATAAGGTGGACGGCGCCTACTGAGGACGCGTATAAAAAATGTTCATTTACACGATATAACATTTGCTCATCAACATAACCTAAGTTTGGAATACAAAGTAAACAATGTACTAAGTAGATCACAAATTGAAACGCACCAGAGTCGAACCAACCTCGTTCCCAGGGTCTCTCATCTTACCGCCCCATGGGGCGAGCGAAGAGAGACGCTCGCCCCAGGGGGCGGTAAGATGAAAGACCCTGGGAACGAGGTTGCAGTCGAACCTCCCGTAATGTGAAGCCTGGACGGTTGTCTAATAAGGGAGGTGGGTCTATATGAGAGCTTTGACCATATTGGATCAAAGATTTGTCTTATTAACATACAATACAATAATTAAACGATTTATTCATGTAAAAGGTTAATTTCGAGACAAAATCCGGTGCTTCCTTCCTCCCATTTTAACTTTCCGTCTCTCGCACTGACCCAGGAATGCGATAATGTTACAACAACTTATTATCCAATTTCCGCTCTATTATCGGTCGCTTACGAGACGTGGTCGGTTGGAAACTTTGGTAATTTTGGAGAACTGGTCGCTGAGGAGAGGTTGGACTCTAGCTAAATTTACAAATCTGATCGCATCGCTATATAATGGTAGTCAATTGACGTTTAACAAACGCTCGTATTAGATGTCAATTTCGACTTTATCGTCATCCTTAACGATGTCGATGATGTGAATCTCAGTCTTCAGCGGCATCCTCTTCGTCAATATGAGTCAGTCCTTCAGAAGAATCTTTTCTCTCATGGAGAACTACGCTGTGTAATTGACAATTGGCAATTGGAAAACTACGTCTCGGGTTTGCATAACTTTCGAGAATTCTCCTGACCCTCCGAGTGTTAAGATGAGGCTCTGTAAACAGGGAAAAAGTGCTCTATTGTTTTTATAAAATAATTCTTAAAAATACGCGTAAATATGAAACGTCACAGGCGTATTTACATACTCTCACACCTATCGACCAATGAGAGCGCGCGTAGTGACTCAGTTATTTTATAAAATGATGTAGTGAACAAAAATACCAATGATTGTGGAATATGATTTCATTAAACATGATCAGTACTATACTTAACCATGGAAACTGTTATCGTTAAAATGGGGGAGGGGACGCTAACTCGAGAGGCATTTATTTCTAATTTTAGCTAATATTCCGGAGGCGCCTATTCAATTCAATTGGGCGCTAATTAGAGGATTTACGGTACTATACGGCACTATACCCATAACCGACATGCACCACAAATCAGTATAACCCGCTTCAATCTCACCTCTGACTGTGGCCAGCTCTCCGTCTGGATGAGCCATTGCCTGGTACGCAGTGGGTGAAACACAGATTGGCATGCTGAGCTTCTGACCCAGGACGGTAACAGAAATGTCTTGTTCGGCAACGTTCCGTAACATTCGCGGTCGTAATTTAAGCCTGTAGTGAGCAAAATGGACTGTTCAATAAAAAACATTTCCACTCCAATTTTAATGGCTTAATGCATGTCTACGAAAGCAAAAAATGGCAAGCAGGAAAATAAATCTAGCGCGCCAATCTTTTAAAACCGTGAACTTTATAAAGTACTACGGGTCGTTAACCCAGTACGAAAATGCTGCCATACTTGTTAGATTATCGAGACAAAAGAAGCTAATGTGAATATTGTTTGTGATAAGCCACACATGTTCAACAGTGGATTATGTAAAGGAATGGCATTTAAGAATGGAGAGAGAGCCTCAAAGGCAGTGTCGTGCATGAGGGAGTGCGAAATACACCAGATAATGTGTGGGATGGGCGCTCTACTGACACTGCGCGGAGTGTTGTGGTAGGGGTAGTAGCAGGCGTTGCAGCGGGAGGGAGGCAGGAAACTAGAAGCTGGACGCTGCCGATCGCGCTTCTCGCTTCTAGTTTTCCCCTTTAAGTCACCTTTAAACGCCTGTCAGACAGATTAGCTGTGTACAGCTGCCCACTCTCCTCAAGGACAGCACGCGGCTCTATATGTCCTCAGCGGAGTAGGGAAAAGACAAAGAGGAGAGGGGAGAGGATTTTTTGTCCTTCAGTCTGTTTTTCACTGAGACCACCACTTTCTTTTAGCTGTTTTCATATCAGGTAGCAAAACATGTCAGTCGTTTTCTACTCTCCCAACCCAAACAGGACTAGGAGGTGAAATTTTGACAGGTTAAATCTCAGTTAATCATCTCAGTCATTAAAATGCATGCTAGTTACCTGGATAATCTGATTGAATAATCTGATAACAATAATCATGATAAGCTTCATTAGCCTATCTACCGATGCTTAAGTTTTGACGCATTATATTATAGAATACCGCGCCACTCATTTACATCTCATGGAATTTGAATGGTTCCTTTTGTTTCCAGTGTTTCTAGATGCTTTGTTTTTAGAAGCTTTTGAGGGGTATGTTAAGAAGTGACCCGGTATGTTAAATTGCTGCGTTATTTTTTTATTCGCCAGAAGGATGCCCATCTTTTTGAGTTCATCTGTAATCTGTTTTAAATACTTAACAGACGCACGTAGGGCAACATCGAGTCTTTTTGTTGTGTGAGTCTATGGAAACTGGCGCCGTCACGCAACGTGTGATCAATTCGTAGTTGAAAGAGGCGACCTCTAACCATAAAACAATGAAATCAAATCCACAAGAACATAGCAAACTTTGTCAATTTGTTGTATTTGTATGCAAAAATTATGTTGTTCAACTTAAAGTGTTGATTTTAGCCGTAGACAGGAGTTTCAGCTAATAGTCCTAATGAAACCGGCGTCGAACGTACACTCATAGGTCCTCATATCTTTGATTACTGTAGTCCAGCCCTGAACTCTCCTTTCTTCCCGCTCCATATAGGGGCTGAACCCGGGTGGGCGAAAGAAGAGTCCAGGATAACTTGCATGCGCATGCTCAGAACGAACCAATCAAAAACTACTAGGTCCCAACCACGCTGCTCGCGTCAATGTGTCGCGCAATATCTTTTTCAGCTCGCGCTCTGGAAGAAAACATTTTCTTTGACGTTGATATTTTCGTAAAAAAACATAAAAACGTAAAAATCGAAATATGGTTTATCGGGGTTTGTACTCTTATCGACAACGAGTACGCGTCGTTACTCTTTACCCAAACATTTTTTCGTATTGTTTCTGTATGTTGAGCGAATTTACAAAAGTTTTTGAAAGGAAAGTCTGACGCGTACAAGTAGCTCATTTGCATAATGCAGCGCGTGCCCTTTCAAAACCGAGTCGGTGTTTTCACAATTGTCAAGAAATCTTGGTAAAGATTTCTTTCGTTATCTTTGATATTGTTTTTAAAAAAACAAATCGAATGTGGTTTAGTGTGGCACTGGTGAAATTCCACTGATTTGGGATTAATTGACATTTTTTTGATCAATCTGAATGCAGAAATTGTTGCTTGTATATCATCATTCAGAAAATCGCGCCACAAGCGAAATCTGAAAAATACTTCCAAATATGGTTTTTCCCCCGATTTTGGGGGAAAAAATGGCGGCGTTCTGAGCATGCGCATGCAAGTTATCCTGGACTCTTCTTTCGCCAGCCCGGGTTCAGCCCCTATATGGGGCGGGAAGAAAGAAGAGTTCAGGGACTGGAATATGATTGCTGCTGCTATACTGTTAAATTTGCCTAGTTCCTGTACGGCTATCTCCCAGGCCTTCGCGGTCAATTGATTTCGGTGACGTATCTCAGACGAAACGAATGACCGAGCCGTAATATTGAGGCCTAGGAACTAGGCAACTGAAGAGCAACTTTCTTAGAACTTACGGTTAGAAAATTATCATGCTCAGTTGTCATACAAACATTTTATTTGACATTTACTTCAACTGGTAGCTTGAGCGACCAATTTTATCAAGTTTCATTGCTGACAGGTTGTAACCTGTAATAAATTCTGTTCAATTGCAGAATGTTTTACTTGTAATAGTTCCGACTCTTTTGAACCGAGAACTGGAAAAATATTTCGCTCCTGTACGAATTTGATGTTACAAATCTGTTGAAATATTTGTGTGTGTCACGGAATTCAGTATAGTAGCCCTTGTCATGATGAAGTAATAGTTTTGTCGCTGCCTTGTGCTCTGAGTGCAAGGAGAACTTGACTTGTTTTTCATCTCCTTGCGTGTATATTAAAGAGAATTCTAGAAACGGTTGCTGTAGTACTTCGTTGTTTAGTAAATAAGCCTGTCAGGTTAAGTGGTGCATACAGAGATGTACGTACGGAAATTACATGCAAGGTTAAGTTTAATTTCGCAAGGTAATTATCTGCCGTAAAACTTGTTGGTTACAAGACAGCGCTGCAAGTGAATTCTTGTTTATTGCGGCGGCATACGCTTGGCGGTCAAGATTTTGTTAAAAAATAACTGATTTAGAAAGCTACTGTAGCTTACTCTTAAAACAGAAATTTAAGAAATTCGGTATATTTTTGTTTTCTGTAATCAAGCGCTACGGTTACATGCAGTAGAAACTTAAATATTTCGAATAATCAGTATTTGCCTGTATAGTTTAATAGCGGCGATGCTTCTGACTCGATAAATGTCCGTTTGGATCCAAACACGCCTTTTAACTTAGCCAATTAACATTAAACCAAAAGGGAAGAGTTTAAAGTGCTTTTCTCTTGCGGTCCCTCTCCCAAAATGCTCAGAGAATTCCCTCCCGCGAGACGAAATCGGCTCGGTGAAAAAGTGAGACAAATTGTCTCACTTTTCGGATTTTTTGTCTAGGCCACACTTTT
>CM042753.1:17416135-17418635 GCA_022496165.2 Catalaphyllia jardinei
GAATCACTGGCCCTTTCTTCTACGAGAAATCTTCAATTTTCCCTTTGCATCTCTCTGAAAAAGCTATTTTGTATCACAAACCAACACTAGTCACTTGATTCCGTCTGTTAAAAAACCTGAAAGTGAGTGCAAATTGTGGAAATTTACAACGGTACAGGTTCGTGTCATGGGTAAAGGTTTCTCAGCTAAAAAAAATACGGATCGAAAACCACCAATCACAGCCAACTAGCATGACCTTTTGAACTGCACGTGAAACAAACACAGAGGAACATTGCTTGTGATTGGCTCATTTTCTCTCGCTTTCAGACGCGCTGTCTAGCTGTGTCTGATCGACTGATCCTGTCTTCTTCATTTAACATCGCTTCCGTAAAATGTCATATCTATTCTTTGAGGATACCAATGCCGAAATCGAGAAAGAAAAATCAGTATTTGAAAACGGTAAAATTGAAGATTTCTGATAGAAGAAAAAGCCAACTCGTTGTTTCGCGTCAATTCGTGACTAATCAATTCGTGACAAACTCTTCGCTGGTCGCCCCACCCCCAGTTTCGCGTGTGAAGCTGGAAAGAGTCATTGCGCCGTGTTCAACGCCAGCCGCTCCTGTGCAACAGTTCACCACGCTGGATCAGCTTCGCACCAAAAAGAAAACGAGCACTTCCTAACAATTACCTATTTTCTGCTAAAGGTACGGTCGATTATGACAAGCTTGATCTTGCAGAGTTTGTTAGTAGGTTCTTGGAATTTTGCAAGGAGCAGCCAGAGTCCTCTAAACCTTCGCTGTTGGCCCATTTGGTGCCCAGCGCCCTGTACATTCTGGCTTTAACATCAACGTTTGGTCTCACTATCTAGAGCATTATGAAGACAGAATCGTCGTGGATTTCTTGCGTTTTGGCTGGCCGATTAATTTCCGTTCAGATGTTTTGCCTCTTTCCACTTTTCGTAACCATCCTTCAGCAATTTCTAATTCTGATTGTTTGACCTCATATATCGCAAAAGAACTTTCCTTTCAGTCAGTGATGGGCCCATTTCACTGCAATCCTTTTAATACCAACTGTGTCGTTTCACCGCTGATATGCGTGCCCAAGCGTGACTCTACCGATCTGCGTATCGTCCACGATTTGAGCTTTCCAGAGGGTTCTTCTGTTACTGACAGTATCTCTAAAGATCATAAAGATCATTGCACCTTCCTGGCATAGATCGTCTTGTCGAATTTGGTTCGCGGTTGTCACGTTTTCAAGAAAGATCTCAGGCGATCCTGCAGATTATCCTTTGCTGGGTATGTCCGTCGATAGCTCACTATTCTTCCATACCTCACTACCGTTTGGCCTTCGCTCTGCAACTTTGATCTGCCAGCGAACCACTAAAAGCGTTGTTCACATCCTAACCAACGAGGGATTATCGGTCGATGTTTAAGGCCGAGACACACGACGCGACGAATCGCTGCGACACATCGCGGCGACAAGTCCTCTCGTCTGCACTGATGCTGCGACAAGTCGCTGCGATAAGACACTTGTTCGGTGCACGCAATCGATTTTGGAAGAGAGGAAATGTAAACTGGTTCAAATTTAACATGGCTGGAAAGTAAATGATGCTTCCTCATTGGTTGATTTAAATTTTGTCGCAGCGATTTGTCGCAGATGCGTACACACGGTGCGACAAGGCTGCTTGCGATTATTTTGTCGCTGCGATTTGTCGCACGAATTCAAACCAGTTTGAATTCGTGCGACAGATCGCGGCGACAAAATTCTGTCGCAACGACAATGATTTTCACATGTCACACGACGCGATTTGTTGCAGCAACCTGTCCCTGCGACGTGTCGCAGCGATTTGTCGCATCGTGTGTCTCGACCTTTACATCGACGACTTCTACGGTGCGGAGTCCCCTGTTTGTTCTCAGCAGGCCTTCCAGCGTATGAACTCGCTTTTTAATGATCTTGGCCTTATGGCGTCCCCCGAAAAAGATGTCCCACCCTGTCATCATATGCTGTGCCTTGGTATTTGGATCGATACCTTGGACATGACATTGTCAGTTCCCCCTTTTTGTGTTTCTGAATTGCACCAAGAGCTGCACAAATGGTTACACAAATCTTCGTTCACACGACACGAACTCCAGCAGTTGCTTGGCAAATTGTCCTTTGTGTCTGCTTGCGTGCCCCCTGGCCGGGCGTTCATGAGCCGTCTGTTAAACGACCTCCGCGCTTGCTTCTCACGTCCCAAGAACGCCTCTTTCCCGCTCACTGTTGAGCTTCGTTTAGACCTCGACTGGTGGCTGTTCTTCCTCTCACAGTACAATGGCATTTCGGTTATTCCTTCCGATGTGCTCATTTCCAATCCCGAACTGTTCGCGACTGACGCTTGCCTGCCGGTTGCGGGGCGATTTGTTTCGGGGAGTTTTTCCACCGCGAATTTCCGGATTTCATTCTCTCACAAGATCTTCACATCAATGAACTGGAACTCCTTACTGTTGGGATCGCCATGAAATTGTGGTCACGCAAGCTTGAA
>CM042753.1:17438166-17453000 GCA_022496165.2 Catalaphyllia jardinei
ATCGTATAACTTGGTGCCGTTGATAGTCTTCACCATAAGCTGTGTATCAGTGCCCTTTACACCCAAGCTTTACACCCAAAGGAACCAGTACTGCAAGTACAAAGCATGGCGTAAGTGAGAACTTCACCTTCTGCTGATCTCAGTCTGACAGGGACGATGGGCACAACAGAAACAGATTTCCCTATGTCAGAAGCATTGCAGGCTACTTTGTCCATTTCAGTATGAGCATTCACAACGTGATCATTCCGTGGCGGAGGAGTGGTAATCTGCTGCTTGGAGAGTACTTGAATGATGCGAAGGTTGTCATCATGGAGTCCCGTAGGATGAGGACGTGAACACTTCTTACAAGTTCTTCTCTTGGCACACCCATTAGATCTGTGTCCCGATTGTAAAATGCAAAGCAGAGCCCCTTCTCTCTGAGGAACTCCTTCTGTCCTTCTGAAGATCTCTTCAAATAGGCCTGGCAGTCATCTAAGTCATGTCCCTTGTAGCAGAGTCTACAGGTGGCTGCAGGGTTACATGAACCAACCTTTTGATCAGAGGTTACATCAGTTGCCTGATTGGAGACGTGATGCGGGGCATGAGAACGGTCCCCGTAAGTTTTAGTCTTCCCAGAACTGTTGCAATCGGGTCTATCGGATGAGCCATCCAGGTGATGGAGAGCTTCTCGCGAATAGACTGGATCTGTGGCAATTCCTGCTTCAGCGTTTACAAAATTCATGAAGTCATCAAACATGGGGATTGTTCCACTAGCAAGTCTCCTTTTGTTGGCTTCTTGCCGCCATCGATCTTGGAGTGGGAAAGGATGCTTTGACACCGTACTTTGCAAGTTGTGTGGATGGTTAAGGATGGATAGAAAGGTGAGAGTCGACATCGCACTCTGGCACAGACCGAGAAAGATGGACAGTCAGTCTAACGCCAGTTCATCTCCTGATTGTATATAAGGCCACTCATTAATCTTCTTAATGTACGCATGCGATATCTTGTAAGGATCCCCGTTATTCTCCTTAAGTAGCTTCCATGTAGCCAGCATTCCTATCTAGGTGAAGACATCCTTTGATGAGCTCTTTAAGTTCTCCTTGCAAGTATTGTTCCAGGTATTGCAAACGGACATCATTTTCGCTAACTCTTGCTTCCACTTGCAATGTCGAATATTTCAAAGGATCACTAGTAAATTTAGACAGCGTGAGTGATGGAAGTAAACTCTGTTGCTGTTGTTCTGCCAACAATTCAGTTAATCATGTCGGCGACTTGAAATTCAGGTGCGAGAGGGTTTGACTTCACAGGATGTACTGTCGGCCTAGCTTCGTCGTGTAAGCCTGCGGTGACATTCACGTTGGTTACAATGTTCGATGTTGGAATGGTTTAAATACTGCACACAGGCAGAAAAGACGGCCCAGAGAGAGACAATCCTGGAATGTGAAGGGCTTCTGAAGGCAATTCCACTTTTGCGATTAATTCGACTGCTTTTGCCTTTCCCTTTGCTCTGTTCATAGTGATTGAGGATCTCGATGATGCATGTGAATGATGCGATGCTTGCGTATGCCTTGAACCAGCATGAGATCTAACCTCCAAATTCTCCTTAATGGCCTCTTTCGCACACGAAATCTAGCGTACAGATGTCTCAATAAAATCGCTTATTCGATTGCTCTTTTCGGAATACCAGTCGTTAGCTACTTTTAGCTGCTCACCATCACTCTCAAGGTCGTCTAACAGCACAGTGACAGAATGCATTAATTCCTCCACGTAGCACGAAATGCAGTCAGATTCCTTTCCATGACATCCACATTTTCTTCGGTAGTCGTATAAGAAACAATTTCCATAATTTGCCATTGAATTCTTTCATTGACAGTTTGGCAGTCTGTCCATCGAAGATGAGCGATGTAGGCCTTTCCTTTCTCGGTGCACTGCCTTCGCCTTGTTACACCAGCTGGAAGGGCGGCGTCTGCAGATTCCAACCAATACATGTATGTTCTTGACGACTTCCAACTCCCTCGTTTGGATCCATATTGAAGTCAAATGTTCAATGTGCAACACGAATCAAATTGTACATTTTAAACAGGCGATGAAAGAGAGCGGTTGCTACAAACAAAATAAAATAAATTACAAGTTAAGAACGAAAACAACAGTAGAAACAAGTGACGAGCCAAAGATAAAAGATACTTACAAACGTTGTATGACTAGGAAGAAGGAAAACGCGATGAAGACGCTAAATTAGACCTTGAACCATAAACGTAGAAATGGAAATGTCTGAATGCACTAGAAAACAAAACAAAATTATGCTTAAAAAACCTAACAGAATATTAATTGCATGAAAGCAAGCTAAACGATAAGAATGCGAAAATAACAGGAAAAAATGTGTGTGCAAACGAAAAATAAACAAGGAATTAAAAAGCGGCAGCAACAGATAGATAGATAGTTTATTAACAATAAAAATATAGCAGCCAGTTGGCTGAATTGCATAATTATTTACAAAGAATAAATTAACTATTATAACAATATAAGACTATTTACAAATTGGATAAGAATTATAATGAATGAATCTAAATTTAATTATAGTTTTTGTTTTAAGTGGACAAGAATGTCATAATAATGAAAGACAGTACTATTACAAATATCACAACGTGTATATTTTCTTGTCAATTATTGGATAATTGAACATTCTGCTCGTAAAACATGAACTGATCTTTGTATCGTAACTTGACAATGACATCTTGAAAATGTTGAATTGTTCTTTGGTGTTATCACTAATTTTAACATTGAAATGAAAAATAACTCAATATCAAGTCTGCATGAGAGCCACATTGCCCATTGGCTCAGAGCTTATCTCTGCTGCTGTAACATAAAGTGACTAGGAGTATTTCTACCCCCCCCCCCCCTGTGGGGGATGCTAGTCCATCGCAGGGGTTTGCTGGTACCCATTTATACATCTGGCTGGAGAGAGGCACAGTGAGAGTTAAGTGTCTCAGTTGCCCAAGAACATGGCATAATGTTTCTGGCCATGGTTTGAACCCAGACCTCTTCATCCAGAGACAAGCATGCTAACCATGAGGTCAGCTTGCCTCCCTCAAAAATAGGTTGCCAACTAAGTTTATGTTTCTGCAGGTACAATTGGAAAGAGCTGCACCTGCACACCTGATTCACCTGAAGAATTCTACATTAAGGTTGGAGCAAAATGACCTGAGCCAACTCTAAAGCTTTTACAAACCTATAAGCAGTAACATGTTGTTCTAGGGAATATATCCACACCCCTCCCTCTCCCCATCCCTCAGTTCTTCATTTTTTCCTTTGAAAAATTTAGCTTTTAGAAGCCTACTTACTGATGGTATTTCCAATGACCTTCCTTAGAGTGAGAATAGATATTGCCTTCCTGGGGGAGTAGGTGTGCTGCCGGCTTCCCAAAACCCTCACCCTGTGACCATAATCTGTGATTTTCCCTACTCTATTTATGAGCTGTCCAAAAATTTGTTATCCTATTTATGATCATTGCAGCTGGCACAGTTGCCCTAAACATAATTTATGATGGGCTTTTGTTGATAAAATGTAGCTTCTGCTAAAAAACATACCCAGCTCAAGACAAGAGTGCAAAAACCATACCCTATTTATGACCAAAATGGCCAAAATCAATACGCTGTTTATGACCAATACAGCTGAAAAACCACACCCTTATATAGCTGTGCTGCACTGTGGAATAGCCTTCCAACTGATATTAGAGTATCTAAAATATTTAGGTGAATTTAAGACAAAGCTATAAGTAAGTTCAGTTTTGAGTGAATTAACAACATGGCGCCCCTGAAAAACAGTACTTTTGTTTTCATTTATTTCTATTGAAACTTGTAGTTAGCTTAGTTTGTCTAGGTCGGGCTTGTAATCTTTGTAATTACTTTCATTTATAAAGTTTTATATATATTCTTTTGTTTTAATTTTCATTTGCAGATGTTTTTGCTTGTATTTTACTGAGTGGAATCTTCCATGTTTAGATAGTGTTCTATCTATCTAACCCTTTGGGGGCAAACAAACCTTAAATGTATAAGCCCATATAAGGGAGTATCCCACCCCACCCCACCCCCTCCTTGGATTGCCTGGAACCACCCAAACAATTGATCTCCCCATCCTGAGTTGATTGAGAAATATAACTGCAGTTGGACCCTCCTAATTTGGTTATTTTGAATAAGCTATTTCCCTTGGATTTGCCCTTCAGTCATTTACTATCAGTTGTTTCAAACTCTTGCTTTTCCAAACATGTTTTTCTTTCTCATGAGAGTTTGAAATGACGAGGTTCAACTGCACTAAAACTTGTCTTTATCTACATGTAGTGTAGCTATCCACTGCTATAAGTTATTGCTGACAAATATTGTAAGAAATATTTTTTTGTCCATGTGACCTGAGAAATGAAAATAAGTTCAAAGACCTTTCGGGAATGCATTTATTACCCACTGAAAATTAAGAAAGAATCACATACATTTATTTATTTTGTCTATAGTGGGGAATATTTGTCTAATAAATCATCATTTTTGTGGCATTGCCTGTTACTCGGTCTATGGACTTAATCAATGTTCAGATCCCTAGTTCAGACCTCACACAAGTTTAGTCAATTAGAGTTTTCTTTTCTCTTCTCACAGGATCATTATGACACTGTAACAGAAGCTATTTCAATTTTCAAAGATGACCCACTACTTTCAGATCCTGGTACAAGCTATTTATACACCACTCATGGGTGGACATTGCTGAGTGCTGTCATAGAGGGTGCATCTGGTGAAGACTTCCTTCTCTTCATGAAAAAACTGTTCAAGGAACTTGGCATGGAAAACACATGTGCTGAATTCAATGATAGGATAATTTATAACAGGGCAAGGTTATCAAATTTATTATCCATCATCATTAGAAATTGATGAAATTTAGTTTTGGTGTACACAGAGTGTGGACTGTAACCTGCAGACTGGATGAAAAATTTTGACTGAGGGTAAAATGAAGACTGCGTGCCAACCCGGGAGAAATCATAGACTGCAGGTTTTGTGTAAGTCAAGTGTATGGGTAAGTCATGTCAACATTCTGCTCACATGAGCATTATTCAGAGTAATCTGTAGTGAGTATATCCAGAATGCTATTCAGACTAACTGGAATAGAGACTTTCAATACGGTTAGCCTGAATTATGTTCAGAGCAGACTATGGTTGGTTTTCAATAATGCAGTCCACATTTTACCCCTGGCCATTTTTGGACACATTTGGGTTGTTCGAGAGATGGATTACGCTATACACCGGATAAATCACTATCCAGTTGATAGCGTGGTTCGTTTTGTCAACACTTATCCATTGGATAGCGATTTATCCGATGGATGGCGTTATCCAGCCTTTGAACAACCGCGGCCTGGTCTGCAGTCAGCAGTCTGCAGTCTGTAATTTGATGCTGATCTAGTGGTGGAATGTTCTTCTGATGGGCAGGGAGTAAACAAATGGTACCAACAGTACAATGTCACCTTGAAGTTACATTTTAATTCTAAGTATCTTGATGATATGTAAGTTTCCATTAGCCATTAGATTTTACTTGCTGATTAGATCATTAATTTCCTGAAATTCACTAGTTGATGCTGTTGTGTGCTAACTGCACAACCATGTACCATGGTAATGCCATTGATTTATTAATTAGGACTTAGGATTTAAGACTAAGATTAAAGACCATTAGATACTGAAATGTGGGGTCCTGATGTAAAATCTCCTCATTTGTCAGATTTTATCAGCGTAACAATCAGGGACGTCTTATAAATGCACCATATGTGGACAACTCGCATAAGTGGGGCGGAGGGGGATTCATGTCCAATGTGGAAGATCTGGTTCAGTTTGGTAATTCAATGCTTTATGCCAAGCAGATGAGTGGTGTGAACAAGGAAAACTTTGGCGCAACAGGTCAGTAATCCTCTGTGGCAACTATGACATTGTAGTGTAAACATTTATTTCTTTTCAATTTTAGAGCATAAGAGCAGTTCAAAAACCAATTTACAGTGACTGTCATGCACTCCCATGTGTTGTCTGTTGTCCTTCAGGTTTCTTGATAACATTTAAAGAAACCTTGAAATAAAGTAAATTACACTGAAATCTTTTATAGGTTGAAACCCTTTGATACCTCCGAAGTTACCTTCTGTTTCCTTAAAGGTCCAGATCAATCTGCTGACTGAGATGGTTGATAGCAGCAGGAAATATCCATTGGTTGAGATTTTAATTTCACAGCTCACATGATTTTGCAATAAACATTTGGTGCTGTAAAATATTTAATTCCATTTAAGAAGTAATATATCAAACACAAGAGACAGTGTTTCATCGAGATATCTAAACACTGAGAAGATAGTTGAAAATACAACACGCAATGGAGTATTTTTGAGGAAATTCGAGGTGTTTGGATAGCCAATGAAACAGTCTTTAGTTGAGTGTTTGATATATCTTCTCAATCAGAACAAAAACTAAGGGGTAAATGGAGAAGTAAAATTGTCAGAATCTATGCTAATTAAGACCGGGTATCCAATCCTCCTTCACGGTTGTGATTTTCTTTGTTTTAACTTGATGAATTATTAATGAGTTTGAGAAGAGCAGTGCAAAAATTCCCATACAAACCTGGCTGAAGCCTCCATTTCTTGTGCTTCCAGTGTAGGGGTGCTTGTAGTCTATTATAGGCATGCAAACTGGAGATTTGTTATCACTTGGGGTGGTAAGGAAGGGATGCAAATGATTTTAGCTATCAGGGTATGTTTAAGAGTGGTTAGACTGGCCTGGCTTGAAATCTTTAACATTTCTTGGTAGACAAATAAGTATTTGATGAGGAGTTATAAACTTTATCATAATTAAGTTCTTGTCACTATGGCTGTTTTAGTCTTTTTGCTTTAGAATGATTCCTTGTAGTGGTCAAAGAAAGCTTCATTCTTAGAGTAGCCTGCTTTTGGTTGTTTAATTTTAATTTTTCTGGTGAGCATTCTCCACTCCCTTAACTTGGCAATCCACTCTGCTACTCCATGTTTACAACATAAAGCATTACAGCATCTACCCTGTTAGCAGAAACTCATTGATATGACTCCCATTGGTAATCAAACTTATGGTTTTTGGGTGTCAAGTATTTTGTAATACTTTTTCAGTTACTAGCTGTACTAAGTAAGCTCCCTGTCAAAATTTTAGGTAGAAGAGTGGATATACAATTTAAAACACTATTACAAAATATCCTGTTTGCATTCCTCTCCAGGATATCTTCCAGGATTTCTCCAACCTGAAACTGTATCTGAGCTCTGGAGAATTGTGGTCAACACAGAAGGTAAAGGTCACAAAGATGGTGGCTATGGAATGGGTTGGGTTGTCATTCCTGAAAAACAGGATTTTGGCAGCTGCTATCATCAATCAGAAACTGTACTTCATGATGGTATGTTTCTTAATCCACTGTAAGAAAAAAGATGGCGGCAGTACATTTTACCACAATGCCTTGCGAACCTAACAAAGCCTCTAAGGCAACAAGAAAGCCAAATTTGTACAATATTTGACATCGAATAGCCTAGGGTTAAAGATTTTATTAGGTTTCTCTACGTTTTTATGTTGTTAAGGTTTTCATGTGCCAAGAACTATGGGTAAATGTACCAATCGCCATCTTTTTTCCTACGGAGGATTACCTCACATCTAGATGTAATAAGAAGACCTTGTTTGATCACACTTCCAAAACACAGAGAGGAGAGTTGAAAATATGATGTACAGCGGAGTATTTTTGACAAACTTTGAGGTGTTTGGAAATTTGGCCAAACACTATCTCAAGTTGTTTGATACATTTTCTCAATCAAAACCAAAACTAAGGATAAAACAAGGAAATAAAATTAAAAATTATGCTAATTGAGATCATATAATTTATCCAAATATGATCATAGTTGTGATTTTCTTTGTTTAAACCTGATGAATTATTAATGAGTTTGAAAAAGTTACTTAAAAGCCTCTCATGATGGACTTGTTAGCATATGATGGGTTCTCTGTTCCAGCCCTGGTGTGGTTGTGTATAACATGTAAGCTGTGCTGAAAGGTGTGCTCTCCTGGGATGTGGCAGGCACAGTGGCTAATGGTGTGCCATGATTGTCATTGGATGGAGATCCAGAATCGAACATGGCCGATGCCTATCTTTTCATCTCGAAAAGACACGTTTTTATTTCTTTGGTCTCTATTGGAGAATGGGCATCATAACTCTGATGCATGTTTAAGCACCAATCAATTATTAACTAGTGCAAACTAGATGCCGGCACTTCTGCAGTCATCGAACATTGTGGAGTCAACTACATTTTTGTGTGTCCTTTTGCTTCAGGATCTCATGGACCCAAAACACCGTTCACAGTAACAAAATTAGAAGTGAATTTATTGTTATAATTAATTTATGACTCATTCTGAGCAAAATGATGCTCATTTCGTTTGACTTAAGTTACATTCATTTAGAATGTTCACAACCCTTTATTTTGTTTACTTTTGTTTGACCATTGAATGTGCAGATAGCATTGCAAGATAACTGGACAACTGGACACCAGTGTAAAACAAAGACTTGACTGGGTAGGGAGTGAGGAATGCTTCACTCACAAACCCCACCCCCACCTCTGTGCTCTGCTCTCACTTTGGCTGTAAACAGTCTACATTCATAAAAAGCACTGAATGTGTTTTTTTACCATGGTTAACGTATTTAAAAACTGTTTTCTTTCAGGGGGTGCAGTTGGAGCTAGCAGTATTTTGCTGATCAGGCCACATCATGTTCACAATAAACCTCCTAAAGGAGTGGTTGTAGTATTATTGGTAAATCTTCAACGAGTGAAACTTGAAAAAACTGCAATGGATGTGGCTTCGTGCTTTGAAAAAACAAAACTTTAATCAGCCATTGTTGCAAAGTGCAGTGTTGAGCTTGTTTCATGAGTGGTTTCTGGTGTTAGCAAGTCAAAATTCTCTGCAAAAGTTGACAAACATTTTGCAAGTAAACATTTCTCCACTGAGATTGTGGATTGGAATACTGCTAACAACATAAATTCCTTTGCTTCTGGAAAGACAGACTTTATTCAGGAGATCACTTACAGCCAAGCTTGTCATACTTATGTGATGACAGTAACATTTTCATTGAACATCACAGAAATAGCAATGTTGAACTTGAACTTGGGAAATGCAATGAAAAAGGCATGAATTAATAATTCTTCTTGATTTTGATTGGTTCTGTGTATACCTGTTTGTCGCTTCATTGACTTGCAATCACATGGCTGTCCAATTACAGGTACTGTATTTGAATACAACCAAGACTGTTGCCTAACAAATATTTCAAGGAGCCCACAAAGGCAAAAGCCGAGAAGTTAGGAGCCCAACAGGTAATGTTTTGGGAGCTGCTGCAAAAAATTTAGGCTCCTGTAAGGCGGCAGCATTGACAACTTTTTGTAATTGGATACCTGTAATTGGACACTAGTGCCATTTGCAAGTCAGTATCATGTGCTTGTTCATGACTTTTGTGTTAATGTTTCCTGACTGTTTGTTAGACTTGTGGAAAACATTATGACTTTTTAATCCCATAATTTTTTAGTGCAGATGTGATTAAATTTAATTACAATTAATTTAAAAAATTTAAAAATTTTTAATTCAGGAAGTAATCATATCTATAACAAAATTATCGTGATTGGTTCTCTGCACACCTATTTGTCATGAAATTGGCACGCGATCATGTAGGTGTCCAATATGAACTTTTTGTAATTGGATACCCATGTGATTTACACATCAATTACGTGTGCTTTATTGGATTATTTCACAATGTTTCACACAGTTTTCAACATTTATGAAAAGCGCTACAGATGTTTTCACTCAAAAGAACTTCCCAAAAGACATTTTTAATTCCAAAATTTGTTATAGATACAATTAATAAGTAATTGGACCTCATGGCGTACAATTCAGGGAGTAACTATGCTCGTAATTAAATATTAACTGTATAGAATATTATATTACATTGGATAACTGCTATTTTGAACAAATGAAAGTTTTTTAATCCCAAATAGATTTTCCTTCAATCCTCTATTTTTAACAATTAAAAAGTAAAAAAGCTAAAAATGTGCGAATTTAAAAGTCTGCCTCTGATATAAAATAAAGACTTGTTTAAAATACTGTAATGGGGTGTTAAAGCTGGACACCTTAATAAACTTTCTGCTATGTTCACTCATCAATCAGTGAAGTCACTAGTTTCCTCTCCCCAGTCCACCCCATCCTTCCATGTAAAACCTGCTGATTATCCAACACAGCTATGTCGAATGTTTGCCAGCGAAACCCCATTGCACATGACCACATAGCTGCACGAATATGCTGAAGGACTGCTGGTTCAATAACGGATCCATCACCATAGTAGGAATGGAAAGGAAACTCATCATCTGCAATACTGACATTCTTATATAAAGGGAGAGCTCTGAAGTAACTTGCATGATAACTTGTTATTTGATTAAACCATATCTTCTCCCCAGTCACTGGGTGAAGGATGACAGGTGAGTAGAGGTACCAGAATCTCAGATTTTTATTTTGGTCCCAAGAAAAGCTCCATCCATTAGATTCAAGAATCTTTTCCACTGCCTGTTGTATTAAATCATAATCAAGACATTTTGATGTAATATATCAAACACGAGAAACAGTGTTTCATCGGGATATCCAAACACAGAGAAGAGAGTTGAAAATACAACATGCAGCGGAGTATTTTTGACAAATTCAAGGTGTTTGGATAGCCAATGAAACGCTGTCTCGAGTGCTTGATGTATCTTCTCAATCGAAACAAAAACAAGAGTAAAATCATCAAAATCTATGCTAATAGACCATTTTGCTAATGATCAGTTCCTTTTGAATTGTGGGTAGATCTAGTCCTTTGTGGGGGCAAACGGCCAGTTTAGGACATAATTTGAAATTGTAATTTTTCCCGTTTGCCCCCACAAAGGACTGGATCTACCCACAATTCACCAGGAACTGATCATTAGCAAAATGGTGTATTAAGACCGGGTATCCAAACCTCCTTTACGCTTATGATTTTCTTTGTTTTAACATGATGAATTATTAATGAGTTTGAGAAGTGCATTTAAGCCTCCACAAAATTGGTAAATAATGATTAGGAAAATAACTAGAGGATATTGCATGGCTGGGCAGAGATAAAAAATTATCTTGGAGTATTAAAAAAAAAAAAACTTCACAAGTGACTGTAGCAGAAGAGTGAAATACTTAAATTCAACAATGAAATGAAATACAAGACAGTTTCACTTTTGCTACAAAATGCACAATTTATTATGTATCCATATAGTCACAGTGATCTTTTCATATGTGAAGACAACAATCATGTTATTTTTATATGTAAGGATATGTTTTTTCATTATCCTCGGAGACCCAGGGGCTGCTAGTTGAGAGATATGAATTTTATCTTCAAGTGTTCAACTCAGTATCTCAAAAGTGAGCGAAGCAAATGAGTGAGATATCGAGTTGAACACAAGAAGGTAAAATTCATATCCACAAGGAGGCATGTAGTATTCTGTTTATTATAAACACCAGTAAAAAAGGCGTGGTTTATTACATAACTACAACGACGGTGATCTCTTCATGTGTGAAGATAACATGTTATTTTCGCATGTGAAGATATGAACTTTTCATGCAGAAGCTCACTTGGTATTTCACTGGTGTTTCTATCACAAAATGCAATATTTCAGGGCGAGCGATATTTTTTGGCAAAAGTTTATTATTTTCATCAGTCTTTACATAATAAAACCAGTTTATACAGACCTGAGGATCTTCCAGCCAGAATCTGTCTTGCCAGCTCTTCTGTAGCCCAGCATCTGTGGTTTTGTTTGGCAGAAAAGCTTGATAGCAAATTTTCTTTTCTTCAAACTTGCTAATTACCTCTGGATCTAAGATGGCAGTGAGATCTCGGTTTTTCAAAAGCACAGTTTCACCACCACAAAATGAGTCTGGTTCTTTCAGGCAGAACATTATTATCTAAAGAAAAAGCCCTTTGTTAGTCTTCCCTGCAGATCTTATGAAACCAAGGTAATCTTACTAACATAATTTTATTAACAACTTTTTTTGCACACTAAGCTTCCTCTTTTTCACTCTCTTGATGTTTGGAAATGTGGTCACACAATCCTCCATGTTTAGTATATTCTTTATCACAAAAATGTTTCTCCAGATGGTCAAAATCAGTCTCACTGCCAGTCGCTTTTCCTGTTGCCTGGCCCTTAATAGCCCCTGGATACCAGAGGAACTTAGCATGTACCTTTTTGGGAAAGAAAGGTGAATATGAGCACTCATTGTGGGGTTCCATAGTAACCTCAGGGGGGTCATCAGAGGCTGTGTAAACATGATCGCCCAGAGGGGTCCTGTAACCACTCACTCCATGTTCAAAAAATCTGTAGCCAAGGTTGAAGAGAAAACTTTTGAAATCTTCCATGTTGAAGAGTGGTAGATTCCTGAAATCATGTAATGTCAATAGCAAGTATTTAACTTTTTGTGGTACAAATAAAATTACATGTTACATTACAGTTGCTGTTTTTGCTGATCACTTTGAACTCTAACCAACTTTCTGATCATCTATATTTTACATCTTGTCATGAAATTTACCTTACATTCAATATCTGTTCCCTCCTTCAGAGACTTTTTCCCTTTGAGGCTCAATAATACACTGGACATTTTAAAAATCATTTCCTGCATAATAATTTCCTTGCCTTGCAAAACTGCAAAACCCATGAAATATCCACAAGAAAGTCAAACAAGGTGAAATTATGTGTTACCTGATAAGTATTGCACCATATGATGTAAGCTCTGCATCAACCAGCTCACGACATACATGTGACCAAGCTTTAACATCAAATTGTTCTGGGTTGTTTACCTTGTAAACTATAGGAAATAAACTATCTTTAGGTCCAGGAAGAAATTCAGGAAATCCCCCAGATGATGATCCAGGCAAGAATGGCCGCTCTGCAATAGGTGGCTTGTAACCAAGAGCTAGCTCTTTTGTTGACAAATGGCTAAAGTGGGATGTACTTGACCAAGTTGTAGTTTTAACATCATTACTTCCTGTGTGTGTGGAGAAGTTATCCCGTGAGATGGCAGCTGGTAACCACGTGAAATTAGCATTGTGAAGCCAGGAGGAGGACAGCCCAGATCTATAGCTTTGGGTCTTTTTTAAGTTTCGAAGAAGAGTCACTCTGTACATTTTGCTATAAACTGGAATTTGAACGAGACATTTTCAATGTTTCATTACTACAAAAACTTTGAAGTAGCTTATTCTAGTTTGACATTGTTTGCTCACACTTTGCGTGTGAGCAGACGACCTCAGACCATTTGTCTGTCCACCTTTGAAGTAGAGTTCCTTCAGTCAACACAGATGACATTTACCTACCTATGGCAGGTCCTTTTTATAGGTTGAAGTCATTTGAAAGCAGTCAAGTACCTCCCGCAGTTTGTTGTCCGCACTAATCCACAAGCCAAAATTTCTCAAAATCGCTCCAATAGAATTTGTTTAAACTTGCTACACATTAGGCTCAATATCTAAACTACAAGTGAGTTAAATCAGCAGTGACATCATTGCATTGCTATGGTAACTCCACTCTTGAAAAAATACACCGCACCCAAAACTTTGGTCTGTTCCTAGCAAGAGTGTGGATATCAATCTCCTGCATTATCTTTTGGTGCAAAATGATTTATATTGAAAGTTGCAAGTCGTCACTATTGAAAAATCTAATCGAGCAACCTTAATGGCCAATTTCCCTCTAGGAGATGCACTTGCAGAGAATCATACTGTGGTTTGTATTCATCAAAACATATCCAGTACAATATCATGAATACAACTACTGTTATATTCTCGATTTTAATTGCCCTTTTGAAAGCAGAAATACACAAATCTTTCCCACAGAATATGTATGAGTACCTTCCACACCTCGATTGCTTCAAATCTATAGCTGGTCAATCATTGTTGAAGGTTGTTCTGCTCACGTAACCATGTTTTACAAAACCATAAGCTGCAGTGCCCTTGCGCGGCATATAGTTCATGATAGGACACATTTAATTGCCTACCAGATCCCCTTCACACCAAAGTTAACTGCAAAAAATTAACTTGAAGTGCATATGAGGTGAAAAATAATTTCTGCTTATTTGAAAGGCCTTTCAAACTACAGAAGAATGGGGTTTTTCTTTTTAAAATATCTTTTTTCATTTCAGAGATATTAACGTTTTTCTATTATGCAAATTAGATCAGTGATGATGTCATTGTTTGCAACCAAAATTGTAAAATGCAGAGAAAACAATATCTCTAGAAACATAAAAGCAGTGTTCTTGAAACTTGGCACCAAAATTGTCCATCACCAAAAAAAACAAAACAAAATGATTCCCTTAGTGCTTTTGCCATAGCAACTCTTTTAGCTCCAGTCTCTTTCTGTCCAAAAAACGAATCCTCCATTTGCAACCTCTTAAGTGAGACAAAGGGTCCTACTTGGAACAGACATAGTTCTCATATTGTCTTATTAAACTCCCATCAATAGATTGTGTAGGGTTGATTGTGTAGGATTTTCAGTTTTTATTAAAACAACACCAGTGGCAAATCTGTTGTCATGGCAACAGCATTAAGGGTGTCATTTTGTTTCTTTTGTGAGGTGCATTTATGGTGTCAAGTTTCAAGAACACTAATTTAATATTGGTATAGGTTATCACACGGTTTCGAGTTCAATTTGAAATTAATTTGTACTTGTGAGTTTTTCAAAAAGCTGAAATTGCACTCACCGAAGTGGCTCTTGCAATTCCAACTTTTTGAAAAACTCACTTGTGCAAATTAATTTCAAATTGAACTCGA
>CM042753.1:17453100-17464865 GCA_022496165.2 Catalaphyllia jardinei
ACTGCAGGGTTAATTCTCTGTTACATCATTTGTGTTCATAGTGCTACTCTTTTATTATAGTCTTTTGTATATTTTAGGTATTACTGTCAATTGCTATTTTGTTTTTTACGATTACCATATACTTTACACGTATTTGTATTGTAAAGCGTTATTGGTTTCTTAGTAGAAATAACGCTATATAAATAAAGATTTATATCTAAAAACACACACCATAATTAAACTCTTAACTCGTCGGCCTTGTTCGCGAGCGCTTAATTTGATCAACGCTAGACCCTAAAACCCAGCGCTACACACAGAAGTTCCATGGAAAAAAAAGTGTTGGCAATTATTGCAACTCCTAACTTCTGTTTTACTACGCGACCTTACAACAGCAACGCAGTAAAGCAAGTTGAAATTAAAGCAAATGAAAGCGCAACGTAGAACTGTTGTTGCTGTTCGTGCTGTTGTTAAAAATATATCGCATTTATTGCTGGTCGGGACTTTTGTTAGACTTGTTGGCTCCTAAAGGAGCCGTTTTTTTTGTGAGGGCTGCGGGAGCTTGTAGTCAGGCACTTCGCTAACCACCAAATCCGTACAGAGTACGTCCTTGGCGTTTGAGTGCGTAGACCACGTCCATGGCTGTCACTGTCTTTCTTTTGGCGTGCTCGGTGTAGGTCACACGTATGACGTTTTTAAGGAAGAAATTCGCCGTTATCAGAAATCTACATAACTACTCAACCGTAAGCTTCCCTTTCAGCGTCTTGTGCGAGAGATATCGCAGGATTTCAAAACGGACCCGCGCTTTCAAAGCTCTGCCGTTCTAGCTCTTCAAGAGGCCAGTGAAGCTTATCTAGTGGGCTTGTTTGAGAATACCAACCTGTGCGCTATCCACGCCAAACGTGTCACCATTATGCCGAAAGATATTCAGTTGGCCAGACGAATCAGAGGCGAACGTGCTTGAGTGACATTATGCTAAAGTTGAGTGACATTATGTTAAAGTTGATTCTAGAGGAGCGATTGAAATTTTCATGCAAAGAACACAATTTTTAAGAAATATCTACTATAGCACTGTATTTTTAGTTTTACTATGTATTAAATTCATGGGGATTACGGGCTGGGGCAGTTACCGAGGTGAATTTTGTAATCTGTTCATATTTTTACCAGATACATTTAAGATTCAAGTTTGTATGAAAAGTACTCAATAAAGTTTATATTAGTTTTAAAAAAAAAATTTATTATTATTACTATTACTATTATTATTATTACTATTATTATTAACGGCACTCGTGGAGCATATTATGTCTCAAACAGACCAGCTGCCATTCAAGTATCTTGTTAATTAAGTTAACACAGCAGACAGTCACGAGCGTAAGAGCAAAGGAACTTAAGGAGACGGTAGAAAGGATTAGAGAGAGTCCACCGCCAAAGACCAAGCGAGCACTAGACCTGGCAGTAGAAAAAGGATCATCGGTGTGGGTGACAGTGCTTCCCCTCCGAGAAATGGGCTTCAATCTGAATAAACAGGAGTTTTGTGATGCTATCAAACTACGCTATGACTGGCCAGTTGATGATCTACCTGTGTTTGAGGGGAAATCTTAGCTGTAGATATGCCATGAAGGCGGATTTATCATTCAACGTCATAATGAGCTGAGAGACCTGGAAGCTGAACCCCTGAATACGGTATGTAGTCGTGATGTTAAAGTCGAACCCGTCCTCCAAGACAGTGAAGAACAGTTCAGCAAAGGAGTCAACTTAGCACAAGACGCAAGGTTGGATCAGTATTCACGCACATGGCTTCTGGGAACACCATCGATCGGCTTTCTTTCTTGTCAGGGTTTGCCACCCAAATGTCGAATCGCAGAGACACAAAATGCATGAAAATGCATGAAAATGAGAAGAAGCGTCAATACTCAAACAGAGTTCTCGACGTTGAACACGAAACATTCACGCCCTTAATTAGTATTCACTACAACCGGGGGAATAGGTCAGGAATGCTTGACTTACCACAGTCGCCTTGCGGAGCTGATAGCGCTAAAGAAGAGGGAACAGTACGCTAAAACGATCTCCTGGATCAGAGCAAAAATGTCGTTTTCACTCTTGAGATCCACTCTCATCTGTTTGAGAGGTTCTAGGACAAACAGGACAGCCCCCTGTGATGTCAAGAATGCGGGCTTTGACATCGAAACTGCAGACGGAGCCATTTATGAGTTTCTCCTTTTTTGACGAAACAATGATGATTCTCATAAATCTGTTTTTTAAAATTTTGAGGGTTAAACGTTTATATATCCAAAATCTGTTTTTTAGCAATTGGATGAAGACCCTAACCTGAAATATCATTGAATATCGTTAGACTCTTGTAACTGTAGTTGGCAGCTGTTATTTGAGTAGAATCATTATTTAAACTCTGCACTGTCTGAGATTACATTAATATTTTAGACTGGTGGTTTTAGTTTTCAGATAATTTTTTAGATTTGCTCTGATATTATTACACCTTTGAACATTTGGATACTGGCACTATATAAATGTTTTATTGTTACTATTATTATTATTATTATTGTTGTTGTTGTTATTGTTATTGTCATTTTTTTTGGTTTTTAATTGCTTTATTTCAAAATACCAACATTATTTACAACATAATGAGACAGTCAAATAACTTAAATATACTACTTACAAGACAAAAGAACATAACTTTAAACCAATACTATTTGAATGTTTCAATATAAGTATTTATACTACCTACGTAAGGAAATGCAAATATCTACCTTTAGAACATTAAAAAAGTAAAACGAAATGATTAGACTAAAGCGATGCCTTGAAGGAACATCTTCTTTAAGATATTTAACTATTAGGAAAATTTTTATCTATATTTTCAACGTTATCTATGCAAAAATCAAAATCAATAGTGTTGCTCGAAGGCCACACTATTGATTTTGAGAATGCACGAGTCATTGACAGAGGCAATTCACGCGTAAGAAAAACGCTGGAATCCTGGCACACTGTAATTACTAGCCAAACAGACAATAATTCTAAGCAGCTGCCAAGACAATACTCAGTTTTATTGTAATCTTATCCGTTATTAGCATTTTATCGTCACACAAGTATTTCTTTTGTATTATTGTATTTATTTAATTTCGTTTGTTATTTTCTCACCTTTTTGTACATATATACCTACACCTCACTTTTTAAAGATTGCAGACTGGCAATCGAAAGCTCAGTGTTTTTTAAAACTTTTAACCAGAGAACGTCTTTCTAACTTTTCAGTTATATTTTGCGTTTAATTTAGTGACGAAATCAGAGAGAGTAATTGATCTATTGTGGAGTTTGCTTTTGTAAATGTAATAGAGCATATACAACAAGGTGTAATTGAGTTTTCGTAACAGAGTTTTGTTTACAATTGAGGAGGTGGGAAAAAGTCCGAATAAACTTTCTTTAACAGACGGATGTTCGTTAGTGTAATTTACGTTATTGAACCAATGCATAACTCTTCGCTGGAAAGCTTTTGAAAATTGACAGTTAATAAATGTATGTTTAATGGAGTCTCCCTTTCCACAATATAAACAATCACTATCTTCTTTAATACCAAAGCGGCATAATTCTTTCTTGATAACTATAATCCTATGTAAGAATTTGTAGTGGAATTCTTTTAATTTAGTTTCTCTGCAAATTTGTTATTATTATTATTATTATTATTATTGTTGTTGTTGTTGTTATTATTGTTGTTGTTATTATTATTATTATTACGAAGCTTTTACGAATTATCTAATATATAGAGCCTAAAAGCGTAGCTCCTTGGCCACGTTGTTAAGAACTCGATTAAGCTAACCCAGAAAAAAGGTACAATTTTGATTTGAGTTCTGTACCTTTGCGGTGTGGTTTTCTGTTTTGAGTTTTAAATAAACAAAACAAAGCAGGAAAAAACATTTGTATAAAGAAAACGTTATAATTCGGATAAATTTTAATCCTAGGCTAGCGTTAGCCGGCTTCACACGGATTCTCAATAATCCTGAACTGTTTTCAACAAGTTAACCTGACATGAGCCCGCGATCCAAAAAAACCCCAGCATTTGGTCAGCGGACAACTTCAAAAAACCACGTGACCTCGATGAGTTGTAGACGTGACCCCACAATATGGTCACGTGATACTGGTCAGCAGATACCTTGTTTTGACAGGTGTCAATTGCTCATGACATGAATGTCCAATATCAAAGAGGTACACGGTAAATCAAGGCTGCATGCCTCTATCAACCTATTTTTTGGAGTATGGCCGCCATGTTGCGCGACTCCGTCGCCGCCGCCGCCGCCGTCATCATCGTGCGTACGCGCCCACGAGCAATGCCACTGCCCATGATAACCATGAGAAAATCAATACATGGGTTTCTTTTTCCCATATGGTTATTGGGCTCCGCTTGGCGGCCCTTCGGGCCGCCGGCGCTCCGCTATAATTTTGTTTAAAGATATTAAAAAAACCTCTTTACATGAAGTTTTGATTTGACATGTGGTCCACTTACGTATATGTAATAATCCCCAATCTTTTCCTCAGAGCTGGCTTTTTGATGAGCATATATGTACAAAGTGTGTTCATTTTCGATTATCAAGCAATCAGCTTTGACCCAAAACTAGCAGAAGTCCTTGATTTGAAGACTTTCAAATTAAACTTGGCCAGAGTCTGTGTTCTGCTGACTAACAGAAATTATTAAATTCTCAACCTCGGATAATGCAATTCTAGCTTTCTGATTGGTTCACTCTATCTCAGTTACCAGCGATTATACCTACGTTTGACCGTATATGTAAATTAATGCGGCAAGTGTGGCTTGGCATAAAATTTTTCTGGGAGCTGTCTACAGAAGAAATACAAGAAATTAAAGGACAATCCCATCCAAGTAACAACAAAAAAGCCACAAAGTTAGGAATGAGAATATTTAATGGTACATACTCGTTAAGGTTCCCGTAAAAGCTGTAAAATTTCAAACACGAACATCGAGATTTTACGCATTCATGAAGATTACGTAACAACAACAATTTTTACCTTAATGTTACTGAATGGTTTCCTAGTCCTGGTGGCACCAAATTTTCGAAACCGATAGAAGAAATGTCAAACGAGGAACTGAATGTTTTTCGGAAACGTTTTTGCACGTCTGTGAGGAATAAAGATGGTACAATGTCAGTTTACAAAAGTTCATCAATGAAATCCATCTGAGAGCCGCCATTGATCGTTTCCTTCGCTCGCACCCGGTCATCAAACCGTTTTCCACTATCTCTGACCCCGCTTTTACTGAGGCAAACAAAGCATTAGAGCATTTGCAAATGACCTCAGAAAAACAGGCAACATTGCCGGCCTAATAGAGCCTATTAGAAACGATCAGAACTGAACTAATTTCCAATGAACAGAAGAAGAAACTGTTCGACAGCCGTGAGCTCGGACGGGCAGAGAACAAAACTGCCGCAAAACTCTGCTTTTTGGCTGACCACGACAAGAGATTCAACGCTAACTAACGCTAACAACTCTGTGCTTGCGAAAAATCCATCAAGGAGTCGAGTATTTTGATGAGCCGAACCGAAGCGTCGGCTCGAATCTTTACCAACCACAAAAAAAACATCAGGATCTCGAGATTCTGAAGATGAATCCGATGCTAACATAGTTTCTGTCCCTGACTCTAAAACTGGCCAGCAACAATCTCCACATATACAGCTTGAACTGATGCGAGGGCAGCCACAGTAAGGGAACGCTGATAGAGTTCTTGTCGAGAATAATTTTGACACAACGTCTGTCACATAGCAATCAAAGTTTCCCGCAGTACTTTTACAACTGTAATGTGCAAGTGCACAATTAAAACTCTTCTCCATGACTCAAACTTGAACGCTTTTCAAACTTCCTGATCAAGATTGAATATCCTTGAGTTCGTTTGCCAGACGTTCCTTAAATTATAGCAGATGGTAATTTTCGTTCAGCAGACTCGCCGGCTTCGCTTTCTAATCTTCATTCAACGAACAAACGGCGCGCATGCCATGTGACTTCCCACTTGCTGTTGTTTTTGCCACATCAACTTCCGGTCGTTTTGTAAAATTAAAAATTAGTAAAATTTAGCTCTAATTCCCAAATATACCACCGCACCGAATTTAATAAAACAATTATTCCATTCGCGCTTGTTGGATTATGAGATGGTTATAGCCAACTCGGCCCTATGGGCCTCGTTGGCTATTTACCATCTCATATCCAACGCACGCTCATGGAATAATTGTTAATTATATGTCGACATTATCTCCCATGATAAGTGGTACTAGCTTAAACTTGGTGGGAGAGCGACAGGGACAGTTCTACGGAGAAGATGCAAGTGGTACACATCCCCCTCCCCTTCCTGAAATGATATGCGCAATTCTAAATTTTGTTTACTTCAACAGTCAGTTGCCCCATTCCTTATTAGAGGGTGTGTCAATCTCTTAGTCCCCAAGCCCCGAACATCTATCTAAATCTTCCATCTTTGTTGTCTTAGGTGACCCCTGATCACTTACTTGTGTTGGATAGACACCCTGAATTCCAGAATATTGTAATTGGGGCTGGTTTTTCAGGTAAGAGAATGATTATCACATGCAGTGGAAACCCGTCTTACGGTAACCCCTTCAATACGGTCATCACGGTTACTAAGGCCAGATTTTTGTTCCCATTTGTGACTGAAATGGGATTCCACTGTAGTGCACACGGTAATGACATGGAACCATGACATACGGCCGTTGTTTTACCAAAAAATGTTATCGCTGTTTAAGCCTTTATGAGAATTTATTTGTCTTGTTTAATGGGCGATGGATGTGAAGATATCAACTTTGAATGATCGGACCCCAGGAACTTAAACCAACGTTTAGCATATTCTCACTGTCTAATAAACCACGAAGGTAGCGTGTACGTATAACTCTTAGCATGCATGACTGTAACAGCTGAATGGTTTAAAGTCAATGTCACCTGTGTTCCCAGGGTTTTCATCTGCTTATTTAAGCCACCTTTCTCTGCCCTCTCTCGCCATGTTACACCGTTCTGGGAAAGCAGAAGGTTTTCCCGCCCACCTCCCCTTAGGCGACTTGTTTTACCATTTCTTTCTCTATCGCTCAAGGGCGAGTAGTCTAATAGGATTAAAAAACAAACCCTACAATTTTGTGTAAGTTTAAGACCAAAGTTAAGAATAATTCTCAGTTTCAAGAGCAGCGCGCTCGCGATCGTTTTCTGTCATCGAATAGAAAACGACAAGGGAACCAATCAAATTGGCAGATTTTCAATCGAACCCAGTTGAGTGGTTACTAATAGGCCCTTTGCAGGATCCAGTCACATGGTACGGAATGAATTACACTGGGACGCAAATGACGCAGTGGGACTTCCAAAACAAAGGAACTCTTACCAGTCCAGCCCGACTTTCCTTTGTTTTGGAACTCCCACTGCGTAACACTGCGTCATTTGCGTCCTAGTGTAATTTATTCCGTACCATGTGACTCCTGCAAAGGGCCTATATAGTGATCCCTGAACAGACGCATCGCAGCATTGTTGTTCAATAGACCTTTTACGCTTGTACATTTTGTTTTCCCAATACAGACCATGTGATGATACTCAGGAGATTTGATCCTTTGCCAACATCTGCTTGCATGTACTATATTTAATGAACAAGACAACGGATCAAATCTCCTGAGTATCATCACATGATCTGTATTGGGAAAACAAAATGTACAAGTGAAAATGGTCAATTGAATGTGACGATGACAGACTATATTTAATTAGTATCACCCAACTAGTGGACTAATGAAATCCTGCATTTTGATTGGCTACGCTACTAGGGGACTAATAGCAATAGTCATCGAGTAGCGAAATTCGCGGGTTTTTCTTTCGTTTCTTTTTCCTAAAACAAATATTTCTTTAACTTGCATTTGCTAACTTGCCTTTTCTGTCCGACTAGTTGGGTGATATTAAAACAATTAGACCCTTCGCCCTCAAAGGCCACGGGTCAATAGCCCATTCGGCGTCGCCTCATGGGCTATTGACCCGTAGCCCTTGAGGGCGAAGGGTCTAATTGTTAATTATCAGGTCATGGTTTTAAGATGGCGCCTGTTGTTGGTAAGATCCTGTCACAGATGGCTCTTGGTGAGAAGGTTGTGTATGATGTGCTGCCTTTCAGACTCTCCAGGTTTACGAACAATTCAGCAAGGAAATCTTCACTGTAGCCTGTTGAAGACAAACATTTTATACGTCTAACAAGTTTTGCTCCCGTATTCAACCTTAATGATTCACAGAGAGCTCAGACTAGATAACAGAACTAGCCGGGCTAGACATCATTTCAAAATGCACGTGACGTGTACTCTGATTCGTTCTCTACTTAGTAGGACATGTGGCATTAAAAGAGAAAGCTCCAGCTACTTTGTGCGTTTCGAGGATAAATATCACTTTTATATTCCTGGAATAAGTCAGAGCTTCTGCCCTGATACAGGTACTTGCTGATCAGGAAAGACATTTTAAGCTGAATCTTGCTTGATTCCGGTATATATTTTAGGTAGAAGATTGCGTTTTATAAGAAACTGCCTTCATTCAAAAACGTCTCTAACTGAGTTTTAATAAGTGATCACCCCCAGATAACCTCCCTCAGTTACACTTTTGTTAAGAAGAACAAAACGCTTTTATACCCTCAGTGCGCACTGTAGCGCATGTCCGCCATTTTGGATACTAACGGTCGAGTGGTCTGGCGCCCGGTCGGAGGGAGGTTGGATGCCTGATATCGTCACCGTTTTGAGATGGCATGCATCGTTTTCTCCGTCCACATTAGAAAACAACGTTTTCAAAAAGCATCGTTTTCAAATCGCTTCACTATGGAGAGCGTTTTCGAATGGCTTCGTTTTCGGTGTTCGTTTTCGGCGTTGTAGTGTGGACGATAGCCGTATCTGGAGCAAAACAGCTCCGTTTTCGTTTGAAAACGGATTAATGTGGACGGGGCCAAATCAAAAATGTCATTTTTCTTTGCGGATAACATGACATTAAAAATTGCATTGGTAAATGGAGGTTGGATGCCTGAGACATCCAACTGCTTCCACTATTAGCAACCAGCTCCCAGATGAAGACTGCTCCAGTGGTTGGTATATCCTGGAAATTGAGCCATGAGCCCCCATGCAGAAAGGGGTCTGAGACCGGCACCTGTTACACAGATTTGGATTATTCTGTTTTTAAATGACAAAAGGCAAATCAAAGGTTACACCGACCGTGTCTTCTAATATGGTAAACATTTCAGCTGTCCGTTGAATGATGCTCTTGAGATTGCGAAAAACCAAAGGGCTGATTAACTTACGATTCAGTAAGTTGGAGGATGATATTTGCAGGGAATTCAAAGTTATTACAGTGAAGCCATTAATACGGATTGTTTACCATTTAAACGCAAAAACCGTCGGTCGACAGTTATAGTAAATGGCAGGCGTCAAATTCCAAATGGAAATGTTCAAGGCGATGAGTTCGTTCCATTTCCACGACCTTTTCCCGGAAGATAGGATCAAAGGCAATCCAAGCCAAAATTAAAAGGCCCGGAACTAGTAGAAACTAGCAAATGGAACGCACAATTTCCATTTGGGAATTTTGGTCCACCTTTCAAGAAATCTCTTTTTCCCGAGAAAATTTCCGTTCGGAGAGACAAAATCAATCTTTTCACTTACATTCCATCTGAAATTGTCCGCATTTATCGCGGTGACTGTACACATTTTTACGACATCAAAATGTTTAAATTGTACTTAAGCTTTATTAAATGTAAACAAGAAATCCATTAGTTCTTGTAAATGCGCTTAATTTTAACTGTTTTCGTAGTACTACAGTCGCAATGCTGCCGGCGACATGAACTTGCAAAGTAAGCACTTCGGAAGCTCTTATTTGGCACGTCACGTAACGAAAGTGGGAGTGTTTGGAAAGCTTCAACGTCAGCGCATTCCATTCCATTCTAATCCAACGCTACGATAAAACCAAGAGAAAATATATTTCACACACAAGAAAACAATACCCGTAACATTTCCGTGTAGTAATTTATCCTTGAACAGCTTTTGGCGAATAAAACATCTTCCACGGAAATTTTAACAGCACTTAACTATTGTTTAGTTTCCTCTGCAACTGTAACAGTAACTGCAGCAATTTTAAAATACAGGATGGAACTATGGAAACCGTACGCACATCTACTCACTCAGTACTCTAGTGCCCCATTCACACCAAAGCTTAAACATGTTTAAAAGCTGTTTAGTTAAACACGGTTTAAAATTGTTTTCTTTATAAAAGCTGCTTACTGATGTTTTTTTACTTCAAATTCAGCAGAAATTAAAAAACATGTTTAAGTTCATCTAAATCCTGCATAAAAGCCTGAATTGCAGTTTTTCTTTAATAGTTTTCATTTTTTTAAACCTGGTTTAATTAAACATGTTTAGTTGGTGTGAATGGGGCACTTTACTTTACTGTTGTCTTTTTAATACTTTCCGTAAGGTTGAAGATGAATCAGTCTTTGTCACTGGGGACACGGAAAAGTGTCCGTTGTCCGGTTAATTTTATAGACGAAATACTAGCCTTATTTAGTGGGTGTCCGTAAAGCGGGATTCCAGTGTAAAGTTGGTTTCCAAGTAAAAGAACCGGAAATCGGTAAACGTTTGCTGAAGCTTAGATGTGTTTTTTAGCTGCGTGATAAAGTGCATCATCGCTTTTCCGATATCTAGTCGTCTGATACTTGCGATGGCTGGCTCAGTCGTTCATAAACTGATTCAGATAATACTGTTTGATGAGTGAGTGAGTGAATTGTGAGTGACTACTTTATTTACCCTCGGATTTTAGAGTAGCTTTATCGTAGCACAATGTCTTCGACCCCAACCCTCAGTATAACAACAAAGGCGAGACCACACCGGGAACTTCATGCCCTACTGTTTACGAGAAGCGTGTGGTTTCTTTTACGTCCCCTGCTTACCACAACATGGAAGATGCAGGAGACGGGACCTACGGTTTATAGTCAATATAATTACAAAGGCAGCATGTTCTCCTCATAGGTAGTTTAAGCCGGCATGCGCGTTGTTGAGACGCGAGCGGCAACCGGAAGAGAACATTTTGCGTGCCAGGACAGCGATGTCTCCAAGATTTTTATACAAACCA
Organism: Catalaphyllia jardinei; assembly: GCA_022496165.2. Classification (NCBI taxonomy): domain Eukaryota; kingdom Metazoa; phylum Cnidaria; class Anthozoa; order Scleractinia; family Caryophylliidae; genus Catalaphyllia; species Catalaphyllia jardinei. The sequence goes on from CM042753.1 coordinate 17,464,210, forward strand.
TCTCTAATCTTAACAATATAAATGTGGTTGTGTGAAGACAAAGCGAAAGGGAAAACAGTTCGCTTCCGGCTTCCCTCAAACCCTCGATCTCCCGCACGGCAGTCCGGCAGTCTACCAACTGAGCTAACCAGGCGGCGGTTATCGCAATGCATTTCAGCGCAATGTATTACAAGAAGAGAAGTTTTTGTAAATGGTACGAGGCAGGTCTATTAAAGGCTGCGTCGCCCATATTTTCTATGGCTGTTTACTTGTGATTACTGACATGATGCCATGGGAGCGTGACATGTAAAGCATAATGAAGTTTTGTCGTTGGAGAAGAGGGGATTACGGATCAAACTTCCTACCCTTGCGTAAAGGAGAGAACGTGTGAGCAAGTATGATTTTCTTAGATAATTTTTTCTGTTTTTGTTGTCTTTCAATTCGTTCTAGCGCTTTATTTGTTGTTTCTACATGAAGTAACAACGAAACTCTTTGGTATCGATAGTTCTATGTTTTAGATCGAAGAATGTTATTTCTACACCAAACTGTAAATCTCACAACCACGCAGTTAAATCCATCATTCTAAAAAACTTTAAATTACTTCAAAATGATCCCGATACTGGCAGAATTTTTTCGCAACCGCCATTAATTTCATTCAAACGCGACAAAAACATAGG
>CM042753.1:17470500-17484945 GCA_022496165.2 Catalaphyllia jardinei
CTTTCGGAAGTTTACGGTACCTTTGCTATCGACCACTGAGACCTGACAACACAGTCTAGATATAAAGAACCCACCCATGTGACAGCAACATGACTTTAAACTGCAGCGAAACGAATTTTGGTAGTTTATTCCGTGAAAAGAGCTCAGTTGCAGTATTGAATGACATCATTTCTTTTTTTATAAAAATATGTTTGATAAGAATCACAAGACTGAAATTTGCAAAATATTTTAAGCCCGCCGTTTTTCGCGTTGCGCCTAAATGTCCCCTAACTATAGCTGAAGGCCTGGAAAAGGCTATTCCTAACGCAATAATTATGGGCAGAAGTTTATCGCCTTCTGATATGGGTTATTGACCAAGTGTGAGGTCAAGATGGCTGGATATTGACCGAATTTTTTTTTTTGCGTGTTTATGGACCGAGAGGAGCCATCTTGACAGAAAAAGGATTTATTATTTGGCTGAAGGGGAAATTTTTCTCGCGCGACAAGGCGGATAATCCCGAGCGGGCAAGATACTATCATCTTGCCCGCTCGGGTAGCCAATTGGTTCATTCTGCACGCTCACGCAGCTCGCCATATAGTAAGAGTACGTATTTCGGGAGTTTTACGGTAGTAGTGGTAGAAATGCATGTGAAATAGTAGCGTATTTCATTCCCTTGAATTATCTATATGCACATTCAGAAAAAAACCTGAACGAAAAATTGAAAGACCGCTGTCCCATGACATCACTGGAGGTCACGTGGTACGATGTACGAACTATATTGATGCGCATGTGTCAATGTGCGAAGTCATGCCGGAAAATGGTGGACTAGTCGTTTCTGGAGGGAATTTCCGTTTCTCTTCAGCGTTTTTCGCTGACCTGTTGGTAGAATGGATGAAGCTAACGAGCAGGATTTCTTTGGACAAGACCTTCTTTCAGAAGCTTTAGGACAAAGTGGCCTCAATCTCGATGATTTGTTGGGAATTGCACCGGGCAATGTTCTGTCCCAGTCCATGCTGGATTTTGGTTCAAATAATTTTGACTTCCTCGATGATATTAATTTGAATAGAGATTTTGCTCAAGATACACGTTATATAGCCTTGACAACATCGAATAACAGTGGTGCAACTTCTAACTATGCGAATGCCCAAGAGAAGTCTCAAGTTTCTGGAGTCCAGCAAACTTTTTTTCAACAACCACGAACTATGCCAAGTCTGACATCCCCTGGAGTATTTTTTCAAACTCCGAGACAAATTTCGGTTACTAGTCAAAATCCGCAGTTCGTGTCTAAAACATCCACCACGCCAGCCTTGCAAATGGTACAAAGCTCCCCATCACCGATTTTACAAAATTTATTAAACAGTGGAAATATTAACCCCTCTGCAAGCAACGTCAGTGACACCACCGTCCAAAAAGAACTCACTAAGAAGTAAGTTGATAATTTTAACTTCGAATATCATTTTCTCGACATACTTGAGTTTGGTCAGCTCAAGGGCGTTGTTTTCTTCCACCAAAGCGATTATCTTGTGAAGTGCTAACCATTGCATTTTCCAGTTCACTTCCTGTCTCAGTTTGCTCTTATTTTTGTATTTCCGGTTTCTTTGGCTTCGCTCCACACCATTGAAAAGGTAAAGCAGGCCATTTAAGTTTAGTTTTACCTCCTGACAAAGCAGGCAAATGCCATTTGAATTAATTCCTTTTTTTAGATAGCAATAACTTGTTCAAAAATGAAATAAACAAATTCTTTGGTCATCCGTTGATTTACCAACAGTACAATAATTTGTTATTGGTCAAGATGGGTAAAAGGGTTCTCAAACCTAGAGCAGTCGGATGGATGGAGGATGTTAATGCCCCTTGCAATACATAAGAATCAGCAGAAATCAATTTTATTTGTAATGCCTTTGGTCCTCACATACTTACGGTAACTATGATCATGGTGATAAAACCTTTATCCTAGAGTGTCATGCTGTACTATCAATAAGGAAGAATGGCAACTATTCAAGAATTTCTTGAGTGGTCAAGGTAAAATGCAGATTGCAGACTGTGGGCTGGGGATAAAATCCAGACCAATAGGACTCAAAAAAGTGCTGTCAGGTCATCTGGAATTAGTACATTCATTCTCACTTTCAGACCATTTAACTGCATTGTGTTACCATTTCCACCATTGAGGACTAACTGTAAACTAGCTAACCAGACCTTTATCCAGTCTAACCTGGGTCATTTTCTGGTTAAGTGGGGTGTTTTTCAGGTTGAACTCTTGTGCTATTTGGGCTAACCAGAATGCAAACTTTCTAACACCAGTTTTCCTGAATACATTTGAACCTGTATTAAGCGGTCACCCTCAGGAAATGGCTAAGTGACTGCTTAATACAGGTTGTACAAAATACAGGTCAGAACACGGTGAAAATGCCATTTTATGTTACAGTTAATGATGTAGTGTACACCTTATGCATAAAGCTGACTCGGTTAAAAGTAACTGCAACAATAACATGGTTTGAGAAACAAAAGAACATAGAAAGGTCCTATAAACAAAACAGTAACGGCAAGCTCATGCGGCCGGTATTAGACATACACCTAATCTTTTGAGTCTAGTCTTTAAATCTATTCGTCCTAAACTAATGGCAACATGGTTGACTAAGTTTTTAAAGGGACCATCGAATTCAGGAAAGGCCATCATTAAAGGGAAGCGCATAAACAGAGGAGGTGGGTTGGTCTAGAAGTGCTATGTGAATATCATTTTCAAGGGGCTGACTTCTCATGCAACTGGCTTAAACAGAAATTAATGAAAGAAGAATTTGATCTGCAATACTGACAAGACTTTTGACCTCAAGGCAGAAACAATAATATTTGCCGATTTAATGATTGGTGAAAATAGACAAGGAAATCAATTACCTGGTGTGCTATACTAGGATTTGAGAGGTTTCTTTTTACAAGGTGGCCTTAATACAGGTCAAGACAATAGAAACAGCTCGTCAAGATTTAATTAAGGGTGACTGCGACCGCATAATAGAGGTGACCACTTAATAGTAATTTTCAGGACTGACAACTGACCGCTTAATAGATGGTGACCACTCAATACAGGGCTGCTTAATACAGGTTCGACAATAGTGCTTGATAATGGAACTACAGTAACTATAACATGATATATACTCAAGAAGTCTGCAGTCCACAGTCTGTATTTTTCCTTGACTGATTCTTGAGAGGACACTATCTCTTCACCTATATTATTTGGCGGAAACAAATTTGATTTTTTGTTCTTGAAGTCTTCATGAATAATTGAAATAGCCATTCAACTTTGTAGTGTTTTCAGAATTGTTTAGGATACACACACAGTGTTATGACTTGTTAGCCCATTTTAAATATTTCTGTTTGCAGCATGGATTATTTAACAGTGCTTCCCTGCCTCAATTGGCTTAGTTTGAAGAGTTCTTTATAGGTTTACTATCCCACATCACAACCTGCACTAAAATAATTAATTTTTTCAATAATTTTAACTGCAATTTGTTAGGTAAGCTACATGTAAGTGTAATTAAGTGGTTAGTGACCTTTAATGAAACATTCATACCATTTATAAATACACAGTGTTACATGTTAACAGACTTCCTTCTTGGTTCCTATAGTGCAAAGGTTTTTTATGACAGAAAAATTTCCTTGTTCATTTTAGAGATGTTTCAAGGTTATGGTCAAACCATGATGTAACTCTGAATCATGTTGTAGAGGTAAGCTTCCTTTAATTTGTTAAAATATATAATTAACAAATACATATTTCTATTTAGTTATGGAAAAATGAGTGGAATTTTGGTTGAATAAGAAGTGCTGTGAAAACACAAACTGACAGGTGAAAGATTCCACAGCTTTTATGAGTTCTCCCAAACTTCCAAGAGTGTTTCTATAACTTGATAGAAACATGAAGAACATGTGTTCTATTTATTTTAGAAAATTCTACAACCAAAAAAGAAAACAACTTGTTTATTTTGATCATGAAAATGTAAATTTTCCTTGCTCACGTGATCATTACATCAACAGCTGACATGCTAGCTCTGTCTTTCTATCAAGTTAAAGAAACACAATTTTAACCCAATCAATCCTCTTCCAGGCATTCAGTTAGTCAGGGTGCAGCGCAGAAAACAGCGCACGAAAAAATAAAAAAAGCGTGGTGAGAGGAAGCGAGAGAATGGCTGTGGACAAACTTTATAAAAGGTCATTCCGCCCACTTATAGACCACCTACAGAGACCCGTAAAGATTACCGCCAGCTTGTGGTTTTCAGTTGTCAACCTTTCTTTGAAACATGCTCATGGAATATTTATTTTGTCCCTCGAACTGAAAGCCAAACACTTATTGACTTTAAAACATATTTTGCTATAGAAATGAGCCTAAAAAAAGCATAAACACCACATGGCAAATCCCATAGGTGTCAAAATCTGCGAAGCGAAAGGTCAATATACCGAAAACAGAACGGCAAATGTGTGGATGTCACAAACGGTATTTACATATCTTTACACACAATCTCGCACTTTCCGGTTTTTCTCGGCTTCTTAGTTGATAATCATTGTCGTTGCTGCGACTCCGATTGTGTTCAACTTGGTCTTTCATTATGGCCTTGAGAGCTAGACAAGCCGCCATGATTGTGCAGATGGCACCGGCATCTCCATTCATCAGAGATATTACTCGTGGAAAGAGTTGACAGATTTAACTCTTCCAAAAACCGATGGGAAGGATTGCAAAGGAATCTTTCATTGACCATATTTTTATGTAATCCTTCTGTTCCTCACGAAGGCACTTCACTTGGGGAAATCTGTTAGCCTGTTGTTTATAACAGCGTTACTCGTTGAAAGGTCTCTGACCGCCGCCATATCGTATATTTCATCTGCGTCAGTAATGCTTGCGTGTTGACAAAATCTGTCAAAATTGACCAATCAGAGGGTATACCAGATCCTGGCATACCGGAACGACCTTCTGTTAAGTTTGCCCACAGGCGTTCTCTTGCTTCCTCTCGCGGCACTTTATTTTTTCGTGCGCTGTTTTCTACGCTGCACCCTGACTAACTGAACGCCTGGAAGAGGCTAACCCAATCAGCATTTGTATTTTCTTTGGGGTATTCTCTAAATGATTATAAAGTACTTTTCACTTAGGTGAGGGTTGAATTTGATTTACCTGTCAAAATAGACTGCTAAATGAAATGACTAGCACTCAATCATTCAACATATGATTTTCGATTTTATGTAAATTGTACACAAATTTTGTGGCCCAAGGTTTGAGCACGCACATAGTTATAATGAAATTTATCAAACATATGTTTAAGAACTTTGAGGAAAAAGTCTTGAATATTTCAAGATTTTTGGCACAAGTCGCATTGGTTCATGCATACATGTATTCTGTTAAATAGATAATATAATTATAGCAAGGATCCTGAGTGACTGAAAAAATACTGGCACCAAAACACAATGCGACAAGGCGTCAAACAGTACAGTAACATTGAAGTGTAAGTTACCACTGTCTTGAGAGATGCCTATTGAGAGAACAAAGATGCTTCTCTTTTCCAATGAGGCAAGTCTTACTTTTCTTATTTCTCTGGGATGGACTGGAAGTAGCTTGTGACTACAGTGACTCCTTAATAATTGAGCAAATAGACTGCAACTCGACTCTCTGTGATGTGTTTGCCTTGGGATATTTTGGATTGTCTGGGGACAAACCAGCAAAGAAATAGGAGTACTCTCATGTGCCTCATGATATGCCTGTTTTTCTCTTGGTGCATTCAAACAATTACTTATTGCTTTCTATGATTAATAATTGTCATTTCAGAACAAGGGTACTGTGAATGCTGAGAATGAAGATGAAGAAGATGATGAGGAAGAAGAACTTGGGCATACAGATACTTACGCAGAATATGTTCCTAGTAAATGTAAGTATTACTTTATATTCTTGGACTGAATTAATTTTTTTTTCCGAAGTATTGAACTAGACATGGTTTGACAGTCTACTTACATCATTAGTGGCAAAATAAATTACTGTGATATGATTACATTGAATAAACTTAGAAAAATTTCCAGCAAGAAAAAACAGAAAAGGAGAGAAACTTAATGCAAGGGTTTTAATGTGATAACACGTGGAATAATGTAGCGTACCAATCTACCACTATCTGTTCAAAGTCCAGTCATGGCTGAAAAACATTACAAGCTTAAAAGTATACTCACCTGATTGGTTAAGTTAAAGAAACCACAATTTTGCTGGTTACACTACATGCTATTTCCTTTGTATCTGTAAAGGGCATGGCAACCTTTAAACCAGTTTAAGTGTGCCATACATTTTTACCTATTGGTTTGTAAATTATTTCAGTACGTATTGGACGTCGACATCCCGATCCAGTGGTGGAAACAAGGTATAATTCATAGACTTGTCGTGATTCATGCTCTTCAGAATGTTGCAGAATTCTATATTCTGCCCCTTGAGTTTTCAAAAAAAGCTCTAAACCAACAGCTGCTCAAGGCACCTAGATTTATCTCTTTCTTTTTAATTCTTTGTCATGTTTTCTTAATTTTATTAAATTTTGTTTGTGTTTCAAATACCCTCCACGTGTGTACAGGCTTTGTTCCCAGGTTATTCCAATATTCAAATTGTTAACGTTATTTTTATGGCGTGATTCTGTAACATAACCATGTATACAGTGAAAATTCAAATGCACAACTGTTGAACATTTGCAACTGAAGATGCCATAGGAATGTTGAAACATGTTTTGTAAAATGAAAAATGTTGTTTCCTTTTTAGAAATTGATAAAATGAAATACCTTTATCTCTTAACCCTAATTATTCATGGATCATGAATAACCAGGGTTAGGAGACAAAAAAGGAAATTGAGAATCAAACTGGGTTAAAATCATTTTAACCTGAATTTCATTTTAATGTACAACATATACATGAAGCTGTAAATTGGGTTACTCAACTGTGCTTCAAATTTCAGAAATTTCCAGTGATAAAATCACTGCTTATCTCTTGTTTCTTGCCGTTTGCACAGTTCATACTAAGAGGCTGATGTCATTAGCCACGTTTTACAGAACTAAGCTAAATAGTTATTTTTGAGTCTGAAAGTTTTCTGATTACACACATAAATTTTGGTGTTGAACTAACTCTGTCATTTGTTTTATCTCAAAGCTCACTGTCAAGTGTTTCTCCGCCTGATATTTGGTACCGCCTTAAGCTTCCCCAAGAAGTGATAGACAGCTGCCAGTTATCTGCACTGCAACTGGAAGCCGTTACTTATGCTTGTCAGCAGCATGAGACATTCTTAGCAGATGGGAGAAGAGCAGGCTTTTTGATAGGTAACAAACATGTTCTAGAGTGCAGCATTGCAAGACAGAAGCGGGCTCTCAGGTTGAAGGAGAACTTAGATGATACAGTATTACATAAGAAACTAAGCTAGGGGTCATAGGCTGAGACTTGTCAATAAATAGTAGATTTGCACATCGTCGTCATTTCACAAAAAAAAAATCAGAATCCCTTTCAGTTAACTTTATTATTCAAATTTTGAATCCCCAGTGGGGTTTAAATAACAATTTCCCTAATTAGCATAAGAAACAGAAAATGCAAAGGATCCTGATAGTTGTAGTCAAATGACTCCATTATGTAAATCGCTTATTAACAGATGCTGCATATTAGACATCCAACATCTCATAGTACAGTACAGCTCAGATACATCTGAAATATGCATACGCGTATTATACGCGCGTATTTTGTGTATATGCATATGTCAATTTATACACATATGCGCCTATATACGTGCGTATAGGTCTCTTTGTTATGCATCCCCATAAGTTTCTTTATATGAAGCATTGTTGGTCAAACAAGACATATTATTTTTATGGGAATGAAAACGTCTTCAAAGCGAAATTTGCATAGTGTTAAAATGGCACTGTTAAAAATGGTATCTCCTTGGAAAAGTCAAATACAACATTTGTTTTCGTGCATTTGTTTAATCTGTTTGTGGAAAGTGTTCTATTCTATTTGTCTAGTATTTTCCCATCTTTAGCAGTCACTTTCCATTGTTTTGCAATTATTCGACGCTTGTCTTTTCAGTTGATAGTGATGGAGTTTCCTTCCTTTTGTGCTTCGTTTTGTGGTAGAATGAGTCATCGACGTAGATGTCAACTGGGCTAGACTTGTTTTAGAATTAGATTTCAGCTCTTCAAGCCTTCGATAAAACCCTTCTGAATCTGTACATTGATTCGCCATTTTTGTTGCAAGCACTGCTTGCATGCAGAGTGCATATATATGTTGTGGTTTGAATTTATTTTTGGCTTATTTTTTTTAAAACCGGTTTAAATGTTTCAAACTGGTTTATATTTTTCAAACTGGGTTGAAATTTTCAAACCAGTTTAATTTTTAATTTTGAGCAGAATGTGAGCATGTGTCTTAGTAATTTGGGTTGAGCTCTCAGGTTAGTGATTAGGCCTAAGTACTTATTTAGAATGGTCAGCTTTGATGTTAGGCTGGGAACTTTGCATATGACTTAGTAGTTTGGGTTGAGCTCTCAGGTTAGTGATTAGGCCTAACCACTCATTTGGAATTGGTTAGCTTCTTTAGTTAGTAATTAAAACAAAGTTCATGTATGAATAAATTAAAATTTGTATTTATTTATGAATAATTTAAAATTTATATGAGATGAGAGGGGATTGGGGTGATGAACTGATAATTAAAACAAGTATGAGAGCTCTTGCATCCATTGCTTTCATGGTCAAGTGGTAATGACAGTGGGAAGCAGACCCAGAGGTTGGCAGTTCAAATCCCAGTGAGTACGAGATAAAAAGAAAAAAAAGTAAAACCTGCTGTTAGAGTTTCTTATTCCAACGATTCAATGCAATGATGCTCAGTGGGAGAGAATAGTGAGAGAGAATGGAGAGAATAGTACTTAGTGTAAAAGGTGTACTTGGAATTGGTGAGGGTTAAAATAGGGGAGAGGAGGTGACAGAAAGAAGACTAGGTAGAGACTGTGGAAGTAGTCCTTTTTTCTGTGTATTACGTAATTTCCTTTTTATTCATCTACCCCTCCAAAAAATGGGCACACAATTGAACCTGCAAGAATAACTGATTTGAACTAGGTTGTAAACAAATTTAACCTAGTTTGATGACTGGTTAAATTACCTGAGAACAGATTTTACTTGCAACACATATACTGTATACGCATAAGTGCGTATATGCATATGCGTATTGGGTTGACGTGCATTACACGTATATTTTGGTTCAGATATATCTGAGCTGCACTGTACACAGGACAAAACTGTTCTGGATCGACACTTTCCAAGAATAAAAAAAAAGTGACCCAAATAATCTTATGATTGTTTTAAACCTATTACAATGCATTATTTTACTGAATCTGGGGCCACCCAGATAAATGAAAAGCAATCAGATGGCAAAACTGAAACAGTAAATTCCAACACTTTCAAATCCTGCCAATCAAATGTCTGGTAGAAAACAATGAAATCTCAACCTGTTCATTGTGATGCTTATGCGAGTTCTAACAGTTAGTACTTTTGCTTCAATGAATTGAATTATTTGCCACACTTTTTATGGGGTAGTTGGTTGGTTTAGAAAATACATGAAAAGAAAAGCTGCCTAAGATTGTCACTTGTAAAATGATATATATCGCCAGAGTGTGTGGTGTAGGGTCTGAATATTGTTGCGGCTGTTTAAAGAGAACCTTTCAAATGGTCTCTGAGTAGGAAAGGTTCCTATGGTGCACTGAGACTTTCATATATAGTACAACACTGTAAATTCTGCGCATGCAAAGTTATTTTCTTGTAGATCATACAAGGAAGACTTGCATTATAATGTGTCCAAATTTGCTAACTGAATCACAAAAGTAAATCATGGGTTTGTACACTAAACCTTTAATAATGAAATGTACATGTATCTTTACAGGTGATGGTGCTGGTGTTGGCAAAGGCAGAACAGTGGCTGGTAAATTTGTTTTTATGATAACTTAGTCAATGCAATCCTTGTTGCTAGTATAATTTATACTCTATAAAAACAATTTAGAAACTATAATTTTATGCACTGGTGTTGGTCAAAAACCTGTGGAGACATGGCTATGCGGGACAAAGAATAGATACGGGTTTGTTTAATATCTTAAAGTGCTACTATGATCAAAAAATCATTTCCTTTTTTTCTTCCGATTTTGAAAGCGTGTTCGCCTAACACCTAACTGGCAAAATTTAGAGCTTTGAGTTTGATCCGAAGGCTGTTTATTTTGAGTGTAAGTTTTGGATTTGATGGTCCGCCATTACTCACATTCAAAACTGACCGATAGAGGCTTGGATCTAGAGAAAATGATGTCATCTACTCACTAGCTTAACATTTCAGTGTGTAAATGCAATTTATTAGATATGCAAAACACGGGTTTAAAGGTCTGAAAGCCCAAAACTCCCATGCTGCATATTAATTAAAAAAAATGATCACAATGCAAGCAACTTGACCAACAGTCAACCATTAAAATTAATCTTTCTGTGGACAGCAGCGAGTACCAGTATGTGTGAAGGAGCATGGAAAAAAAAAAGAATGAGCAAACAAAAGCACAGAAAAACAAAATAGCAGGAAGGATTATAAGGGACAGTTTCCAATTTCTCTGGGTGACATAACATGAATATCTCTTCCTTCCTTCCTTCCTTCAGTGTGTGATGTCAGTAGTGCCATTGATTATAAACAGATCTGTATAGGAAGTGCAGTTGGATTATTAACAATAATATTCTATGAGCCTGTGTTAGATATAGGGTGATAAAATATAACAAGTGAGATATAATGCAATTCTAGCTTTCTGATTGGTTCACTGTATCTCGGTTACCAGCGATTATACCTACCTTTGACCTAATATGGAAATTAATGCAGCAAATGTGGCTTGGCATAAAATTTATTGTAGGAAGCCAAGTTCCGTCGGCAAAAAATTGGGTGAAATAAAACAAATTCGGTTAGCTGTCTACAGAAGAAAAACAAGAAATTTAGGACAATCCCATCTCAGTAACAACAAAAAAGCCATAAAGTTCAGAATGAGAATATTCAACGGTACGTACTCGTTAAGTTTCCCTTAAAAGCTGTAAAATTTCAAACATGAACATCGGGATTTTACACATTCACGAAGATTACGTAACAACAACAATTTTTACCTTAATGTTACTGAATGGCTTGCTAGTCCTGGTGGCACCAAATTTTCGAAACCGATAGAAGAAATGTCAAGTGAAAAACTGAATGTTTTTCGGAAGAGTTTTTGCACGTCTGCGAGGAATAAAGATGGCACAATGTCAGTTTACAAAAGTTCATCAATGAAATCCATCTGAGAGCCATCATTGATCATTTCCTTCACTCGCACCCTGTCATCAAACCGTTTTCCACTATCTCTGACCCCGCTTTTACTGAGGCAAACAAAGCATTAGAGAATTTGCAAAAGACCTCAGAAAAACAGGCAACATTGCCAGCCTAATGGAGCCCATAAGAAACGGTCAGAAACTAATTTCCAATGAACAGATGAAGAAACTGTTCGACAGCCGTGAGCTCGGACAGGCAGAGAGCAAAAATGTCCCAAAAAGTACAGAGGACGACCTAGTTTTACCTCAGTCTCCTTTTTGGCTGGCCACAACAAGAGATTCAACGCCAACTAACGCCAACAATACTGTGCTCGTGAAAAATCCATCAAGGAGTTGAGTATTTTGATGAGTTGAACCTAAGCGTCGGCTCGAATCTTTACCAGCCACAAAAAACCATCAGGGTCTCGGAGATTCTGAAGATGAATCCGATGCTAAAATAGTTTCTGTCCCCTACTCTAAAACTGGCCAGCAACAATCTCCACATATACAGCTCGAACTGATGCGAGGGCAGCCACAGTAAGGGAACGCTGATAGAGTTCTTGTCGAGAATAATTTTGACACAACGTCTTTCACATAGCAATCAAAGTTTTTCGCAGTACTTTTACAACTGTTATGTGCAAGTGCACAATTAAAACTCTTCTCGATGACTCAAACTTGAAAACTTTTCAAACTTCCTGATCAAGGATGAATATCCTTCGTTTGCCAGACGTTCCTTAAATTATAGATGATGGTAATTTTTGTTCCGCAGACTCGCTGGCTTCGCTTTCAAATTTTCATTCAACGAAAGTTTACAAACGGCGCGCATGCCATGTGACTTCCCACTTGCTGTTGTTTTTGCCACATCAACTTCCGGTCGTTTTGTAAATTAAAAAACTAGTAAAATTTAGCTCTAATTCCCAAGCATACAACTGTACCGAATTTAATAAAACAATTATTCCATTCACGCTTGTTGGATATGTTGTAGTTTGGAATTTTTTTCAGGTCAAATTTTTTTAAACCCAGGTTAAAATTTTCCACCTAGTTCATAATATTTAAACTAGGTAATTTTTTTTACCTAGGTTATTTATCAACTGTCTAAAAAGGGCTTTTATTTATGGGGTGTAGTTTAAAAAATAGGGGCCTGGTTTTTTGGGGGGGGGTCTAAAAAGAATAGTACACACAAAAAAAAAAAGCAAGAAATTTGCCCTCCCCTCCCCTCCCCTGTTTATCCCCTGTCAACCTGTTTATCGACGATGAACTGTACGATAAAGCTACCCAATGCCTTCAAAACAAGGAAACCGAAGTACATGTACTAACACAAGATGAAATAAATACAATCAAGAGAAAGAAGTGGAACTTCAAAAACGAAGACGGCAAAATTGTGAGTAAGGAGCAAAAATACGTTGTTCCAAAGAGAGAACTCCATGAAATTTTGTGTCACAGTCATTCGGCCATCGCTCACCGCGGACGAGACAAACTTGAAAATTATATAAAAAATAACTATGCTGAGATACCCCAAATAGTTGTGAAACTATTTGTATCTCTTTGCAGCATTCATGAACAACAAAAATCCGTTGCAGGCCATCTGAAGAAACCAGTGGTACACCCCATCATCGCAAATAAATTTCTTTCACACCTGGAAATCGACTTGATAGATATGAGAAGGTTATCATGTTCATGTAGTGAGGGACATAAATGGATTTTACACATCACGGGCCATCACACGAAATTCTCGTGGCTTTTTCCATTAATTTCCAAGCAAACAGAACAAGTTATAAGTTGTTTAAACCAGCTATTTTGGCAGTGGGGTTTTCCTAAAAAGTTGCATTCCGACAATGGAAAAGAATTTAAAAATCAAAAGATGTCCAGCTTCTGTCAGAGCAATAACATAAAACAAGTGCATGGAGCTCCACGCACACCTACTACCCAAGGACTAGTCGAGAGAAATAATAGAACAATAAAGGAAAACATTCGAAATATTCTTACAGAGAAGAAAGAAAGTTACAACAACTGGTGTACAGTGTTAGGAGAAGCAGCCTACAAGAAAAACATTACAGTGCACCGTGCTGTTGCCCAAACACCATATGAACTAGTGTTAGGTATCAAGCCATGGAGAGAAGAAATGCGGGCAAGTGTACAAGAAACAGATACTGACAAAGGGGAACAAGAAGAAGAGACAAACAATGAGCAACAAAGGCTTCACAGTGAGGATGAAACAGTAAAAATGAATGTCCAGCAAACTCCAACATTGAGAAATGAAAACAGCACAGATGACATTCAAAGTAACGAACAGCAACAAGCAAAAGAAACTAAAAGTTCTCGCTCCAAAAAACGCAAAAAAGCAAAGAAAGGCAAGAACAGTACTACAAAAAAATGAAGCAATCCAGACCTAAAGTAGCCAAATTTCATGTCAATGATTATGTAAAAATAAAAATTGATAAGGTCGATAAGACACCCTTGCACCCCAATACATTGCTAGGAAAAAATAATATCAATAGAGCCTACGAATGGTTATGCCCAAGTGGTTACTGAATTTGGAGTTATAGACAACCCAAATTTCTCCGAGCCGACTTCACAAGAGTCAAAACACAGGAATAGCATTGGATTACTCCAAACATATTACATTTTCGCGTGCTTGCAAAATGGCAATTAATCAGTAATTTCCCGATGTATTTAGAACAGATACACATAAATATTTATCAATAATATTTGCATGCACTTTTGCAATTATGTATGAAAACAAGAATAAACACAAATACAAATGAATAGTAGAATATATGTTTTATTAATCTACAGCAAACTCTGAGAATTAAAATGGCCGATTCCCCTTTGACAACTGTCACCGTTCATACATGACTATTCCATAGAACATCACTGGTATGTTGTGTCCCAAACCTAACCCTGAAAGCTAACCATTTGAAATTAGTGCTTAACCCTAATCACTAAACCCAGAGAAATTATATACCCTAGGTTAAAAAAATTTTAACCCCAAAATTTAGGTTAAAAAAATTATAACCTAGGTTAAAAAAATTTGACCTGAAAGTAAAATTTAACTGCAACAGATATGAGATGGTTATAGCCAACTCATATCCAACGCACGCTCATGGAATAATTGTTAATTGTAAATTTTAATTTTATAT
>CM042753.1:17497484-17513168 GCA_022496165.2 Catalaphyllia jardinei
TTTGCTGGAATTCAAAAAGTATCTGATGAGTCTCTTGGCCGAGACGAAATGCTGCGTCATACCAGCCACGAAATTTACATTCTTCACAGTTAGTATTTAGTTAACATAGTTTTGAAATCCACTTTAATACTGAGATCTGGAAGGCAATGGTAGTGTGCTCTATTGAGTCTCAGAAAAACTGCAGTGAACCACCTTAAGTTAACTTAAGAGATAACTAAGTCAGACTTTGTGGTCTAATGTGAACCCAACAAAAGTCTTCAAGGGTGCTTACCATTTGTCAGAATAAACCGGTTGGGACGAGCGTTGAATAATGGTAAGGGTTTTTCCAAAATCGGCAAACCAACCGAACGAATGGCGCTTACCATTTGCAACTCGATTTCCCGTGATTGTTTTCGACTGACGAGAGCCTGGAAACTGCAAAGTTTAGCAAATGGTAAGGAAAGTTCCGCCGTTCCGTTCCGAACGGAAAAGGAGGAGTACCCCTGAAGGTACTCCACAATTTCCGAATGGAATTTCCGGAAAATTACCTTACCATTTGACTTCAAACCGAAATTTCCGGATTTTCTGGCCAAATGGTAAGCACCCCAAATCTCTGTCTCTAGTATCTCTCTCAAATCCTGTCTCTAGTATCTGAACAACATAATTTCCAGTACTGTAAGTCAAAGTGCACCCTTACAACACCTGAATCCAAAATCCTTTAGAATAAATGCAACAAAATTTTGCCCAACTATTGTTGGATGCTATTATTGGAATGACATTCCTTTATCTGTACATCATAATAAGCCAACTAGAAAACTATCTAAAGTTGTACTATGATCAAATTCTTACCCCTTGTGTCTTTTGAGTGTATCATGAAAGAATAAAAATGCCATTTACGGTTTGCAAATATCTGCATTAGTTCTGGTGATATTTAAGTTTGAAAAATGGGTAAAATATGCAAATGAGATGACTGTCAACCCAATATTATACCAAGTATATAAATAGACTTGTCTTGGCCAATTAGCAGTGCAGACCATTGAAACTTGGTAGGCTTATAGTTCTACAGAAAACACACCTATGTATGGTAATAAAAAATTCCATTCCCATGGCAACTCACTCTTTTCCAGTCCTCACCCACTTGATTTCAATATGTTAGTGATTTTCAGCTTGAAAAATGTTAAACAAGGCCACAAACTCGAGCTAACATATTTATATGCTTGCTGGATCATGTATACTAAGTACTGTTTGCAAATATCAAAATGGAATGCCAAGGGTGGCCAGAAAAGCTTTTAATATGGGGAGGCCTGGAACCCAGTATGTTTCCATGGTAATAGAACTGTTAAGCTTGTATTGTAGAGCACATGTAGTAGAATCGTACATTTCTGATACAAATTGGCTGAGATATCACTTCATTATAATTATTTGAACAAAATTTGGTTGAGTTTATGATGTCATCACTTGGCTAAAGAGATATTTGAAAACAATAAACATGTTTCTTCTCAAATGGACTACTTGTTCAAGTTTCAAAATGGCTTAGATAAGAAAGGTGGCCCGATTTTAATCATAGTACCACTTTGAATAGCACTTTACCAGGTTTGTTTGCCTTGTGTTTACTCTTTCCTCTCTTTTTGCTGATTATCATGTGATTTCATCATTTTCCAAAAAAAGAAATTTCTAATCCTTCAGAAGTTTTAGTTTAATCAGATGTAAGATCCTGTAATAACTTGATGTTTTGTAGTAATGTACTGTAGTGTATCGTATTGTAATGTTGAGTAAAATAAAAATGTTATTAAAAAACTTGATGTTTGTAACATAATTTATTAATGGTTGCAATTTTTATTTTTGATGCTGTGACCCTGCTAACCAGCCATACTAGTCTTCTTTGCCGTAAAATAATGCAACTATGTTTTCGCTTTTTGCTTCTTAGTTACTACAGTTATCTGATAAAAATATAGTGTTCCTGTTATCAAGTGGTACTGACACTTTCATTTAAATAGTACTATTTGTAAGTCTTGATAGTCAGACTGTCAATTGAGTTCAACTGTTAATTCTTATATTATCAATTTTGTGGACTGTTATTTCTGGGATAGGGATTTAAAGGACATTGGCTGTCATTTTCATGTGCACTCACTTAACAAGGTAAATATTTGAATTATGCCTCCTTAACCTGTCCTAGCTTGTACATTACTCAACATCTTAAGGTATATAAGTTATGTATACTTTCTTCATTTTTTCCCAGCAAGTTAAGGTTTGGCTTGGTTACAGAATGGACATCTTTATTGATTTTTACAAGGCATACAACTTATTTGAGAGGAGGGAATGTGGTACTACTTGTGGAATTTTCCAAAATATCATTTTCTTAATTCTCTTTGTCGGACTGGTTGCTGCTCAAGAGAATAAAAAAAATCAGAATACTGAAGATACTAAAAAAACGCCACATGGCCACATAATTGTATGACCACAGGAACAAAGGATAGAAAGTCTGTAACTCAGTTTATGTAGTGGTTTATATCTATTATTTAAGAAATAGAAAACATGTACCATGTTTGTATCGAGTTATACAAACACGAGTGGAAGTTTGGGAGAACGAGAAATGCTGTGGGAACACGAGCCGCAGGCGAGTGTTTCCACAGCTTTTTCGAGTTCTCCCAAACTTTGACGAGTGTTTGGATAACTCGATACAAACACGGAGTACATGTTTTCTATTTCTTTTAGAAAATACCACGACGAGAAAAGGAAAACAACTTGCTAACTTTGATTATCAAAATTTAAATTCTCTTTGCTCGCACCATCACTACATCAACAGCGCGCGCTAGTTCTGTGTCTCCATCGAGTTATACAAACAGGATTTTTAACCAATCAGCGCACGTGCTTTCTTGGGACTGTTTTCTAATTGTTATTCATTTTCATATAAGTTCAAATATGATGCCAAGCTTTCATCAAAAGTAAATGGTGGAGTGAAGAAGGGTGTGATATTTGCTACATACTCATCATTGATTGGAGAGAGTCAAAACTCTGGCAAGTACAACACAAGATTGAGCCAGCTGCTGAAGTGGTGTGGCTCTGACTTTGATGGTGTTGTATCCTTTAGTACCTGAACATATTATATTGTTATGAAGTTGTTGTGATTCAGCTGGACATTATTACCTGATAGATACCTTAATTGGTCTATCTTCAAAGAAACTAGCCTGTTGTTATGATTATGGGTCTGTTCTTGATAAAGCATTAAGATATGAACTCTTGTGCATTCCCGGCCACTGAACTGGAGTGTCAATGTAGACAGGAAGAGTACCTTGTACCTATGAGATTACCTGTCATTGTTCACAAACTTTGATTGTTTTCATAGTAAATAAAATCTCTTTTGCCTTCCCGGGTGTTGAATGTCTTTCAGTACTCGAAAAACCACAAGTTAATCTGCTTAGCCTTGGATAAAAGCAGTAAACTCACAACTGTAGGCCACTAAAATTTGTGACCTCGAAGGGTAGAATAAATCAGCCTTGCAAGGTTGTCAGCATGATTGGATCTCATCTGCTGGTGACTAACTTTTCATGTTATTCATGTTAGGTTGGCAGCCTTGCTGCTTGCTTTTCAGCTAAAAGATATTAATTTTTAAAAACGTTTTCTATTCTCAAAATGAATTAAATCAAGTAACATAATTATAATAATTTATTATTGGCCGCCTGGGAGGTCCTTATAGTGCAAAACTGTGACCGAGGTTTTGCGGCCTAGGGCAGCATTTTCAAGCCTGAGGACCAACCCTTAGCCACCCAATAATATATTTAATTTGGCTTACAATTGGTTTTGTTTACGTAACTTTGTGCTGTCTACAAACCATTCGTAAAATTCTTTACATCGAGTGAGTAACTCAGATACTACACAAAGAAAGATGTATTGAAGAACAGATTTTTTTCAATGAAAGTAAAATATTTTAGTTGCATTTAGTTCACCAGTTAAGCCCTCCAAATTAAAGTGTTTTTTTTTGGTGCTAAATTTTGTGCCAAGGTTGAAGTTGTACTACAAAAACAATCTCTGTCAGTTGTGGGAATCAATTGAAATCAGAACAGTCGAAAGCAAGGAAATTGGTTAAATGTATTTCACAGAAATTCTGTCAAATACAGCAAAGATCTGAGAGCTAAACTTGACTCCTATCTGCTTAAAATTGTACAAAGAGAGACAACAGGATTATGCACCATTACAACGCCAAGCTATAAACAGCCAAACTCTCACAACTTCAAAAAACTCAATTCAGTTTTCTTAATGACTTTTCTTGTCTTTTAAAGGTCAATAGAGATAAACTTGCTTTGATAAATTATTGTCAATGGAAGTGTGAAAAAGGCCAAGGACTGATGATCACCGCTAATTTATTCACAAGCTCCCCAGGCTCAAAATATGTGGTGTATGCAACAGCTTGTGTATATAGAGAATTGTATTGGAAAATCGCCGATTGTAAAAACAATTGTGCAAAAAACTATCTCATTTGAAAAAAAAGTTTTCCTACCTCAAATGTGTGGCGAACTTGTCTCCTGTGCCCATTTTAGAGCCATTCTGACGCCATGTAGTGAAGTTATTTGAAACTGTTACTCCTCCTTCTAAGAGTGGAAAGGCAGACCACTCCACCCATCGCTGGCCAGACATCACTCCACAAATCACTTTCTCCTTAAAAGGAAAAGTCCTGAATCGCAATAGAAACAACAGTTCCATAAAGCCCAATAAATTTCACTCCTAATATGTGTGCTTCGGCGGCTGAAAGACTCGTGAAGAACGAAAAATTTGCCTTAAAATTCGCCTCTTCGGCTTTCCTCAGAGGCTTGTGTGGAGGCCGGTGACAACAGCCGCTCGCAAGGTGCTTTCATCCTCAACTCTGATTGGTTCATTTGAATTTGAGCGCGCGTTGACAACACAACCCTCCACCAGAGAGAAACGTACATTTTGCCTTGGGAGCCTTACTGGAACACTTGATTCGCGCTCAAATTCAAATAAACCAGTCAGAGTTGAGGATGAAACCACCTTGCGAGCGGCGGTTGTCGCCGGCCTCCACATCAGTACACAAGCCTCTGAGGAAAGCCGAATTTTAAGGAAAGTTTTTCATTCTTCACAAGTCTTTCGGCTGCCGAAGCACACATATTTGGAGTGAAATTTATTGGGCTTTATGGAACTGTTGTTTCTATTGCAATTCGGAACTTTTCCTTTTGAGGAGAAAGCGATTTGTGGAGTGATGTCTGGCCAGCGATCGATGGAGCGGTCTGCCTTTCCATTCTTTTAGAAGGAGGAGTAACAGTTTCAAATAACTTCACCACACATTTGAGGTAGGAAAATTTTATTTCAAATGAGATAGTTATTTACACACTTTTTTTTATGATCGGCGATTTTCCCACACAGTTCTCTATATACACAAGCTGTTGCATACACCATGTATTTTGAGCTTGGGGAGCTTGTGAATAAATTAGCGGTGATTGTCAATCCTTGGCCCTTTTCACGCTTCCATTGACAATAATTTATCAAAGCAAGTTTATCTCTATTGACCTTTATTTTGAACTTGCGGAGCCTGTGATTTGTTAATAAAAATAGATCAACATAAAAAATTAATATTATGACTGTTATGTTGTCTGCAGAGCAGGCTGGCTGCTTACATCTTACAATGTATGTTTTTATCTGGTAGCAGAATCAACTTGTAATGACCAGTCTTATGTTTTAACTCAGAGCAAAAGCATTTCAATTGTGGCTTAAAAAAAGGATAATTCCGATGGACCATACAATAATTCAGTCTGTGTTTCAAGGTGAAGCTACAGACTATTATTGTACATGAAATAGATTGCTACACAGTTTCCTTGATTCTTGCATCAGATAGTGTTGGATGAGTGTCACAAGGCCAAAAACTTAGTTCCAAGTGGTTCTTCAAAGCCCACTAAGACTGGACTAACTGTCTTAGAACTTCAGAGGAAACTGCCCAAAGCTAGGGTAATTTATTGCAGTGCAACAGGTATGAAGATCATTGCACATATTACAAAATTTGGATAAAGCTTAAAGTTAAAACTGCTTTTTGTGTGGACCATGGGAATTCCCGGACTGTCAACTCAATTCAGGGTGGCCAGCTGGGTCTTGTTTTTCTTTCTAGGCTGATATGGAGTACCATGTCTTGTGTAACTTCTGTTTCTGTGGGGCTTACATGTATGTATACTGTGGAGTTCAAATCTGATAGACCTTTTCCAGAACCCTGTTGCACGGCCTTGAAACCAGGGAAATGAGATGAGAATACAATTGGCTATATGCCTAATTAACAATTAGACTACGAGCCCGAGTTTTCTATGAGCAGATAGTCAACTTGGCTGCGCCTCGTTGACTATTGCTTATAGAAAACAAGGGCGAGTAATCTAATTGTTTTAGTATAAATTTACCATAGTCTCATTGCATAAAAAGAAAAAGTAACGCGTAGAAAAGAACTGTTTTATTACATTACACCAGGTTAAAACATGACGCACAATGTGCGCTGATGCGTAACTGTTGACTATCAGCAGATAGTAAACAGTAATTTAGCCAATCAAATTCACAGATTCACAATAGACTATGGTAAATTTATACTAATTTGCTATGCACTCCAAGATTAGACAAAGATCCTTGGAGTCACCTTTTAGGCAAGACAGTAACAATAATTGCTCTCTCCATCTGTATGTGGATGTATAAGTGGCTTCGTTGGGGCAGCTGTGATAATATTGTCACAAAATGTGATGAAATTTTAAGAGGATTCAGTGATGGACTGTTATTCCAGAGGAAGTAATGGTAATCCTAATTGTTTTACAATCACAACAAACTGATTTAGCTACCAAAACCCTTGCAGCAAGCCTAAAAATGGAAA
The DNA here is from genome assembly GCA_022496165.2 of Catalaphyllia jardinei. Classification (NCBI taxonomy): domain Eukaryota; kingdom Metazoa; phylum Cnidaria; class Anthozoa; order Scleractinia; family Caryophylliidae; genus Catalaphyllia; species Catalaphyllia jardinei. Next base: position 17,504,317 of record CM042753.1, read on the forward strand.
TAATAAAGTTAATGCACATGTCACATCTGCTGTCTGGTAATTTTACAAGACAATCTAGTGCTAGTTCTAACAGTTCATTTGTGACATACAGGTGCTTCTGAGCCTAAGAACATGGCCTATATGTCTCGCCTTGGAATATGGGGACCAGGAACACCTTTTAGAGAGTTTAGTGATTTCATCCAAGCTGTTGAAAGAAGGTAAACCATCTCCATTATCACATTTGCACTTCTTGGTCACAAGTGAGCTTACTGTAATGCTAAGCAACAGAATCTGGCAGAATCAATTGCACATAAATTGTATGCACTGACTCAAATAATGACAAATTACCAGAACCTTTGATTTCAGACAATCATACTATGGAGCTTAGATCTCATGCATTGAATCAATCTGGTTAAAACATTTATAACCTTGAAAAAAAAACATTATAGATTTACATTACTATAGCATACAAGACTGCTTTGTTTACTGCACAAAATGAGCCAAGCTGTAGTTATGTGGCAAAATTAATGTTAGGCTTCTCGATCACTGCTGCTTTATTGCTTTAAGTCAAACAGCAGCCTGTATTAGTCACATCATTCTGTGAGGTGCTTGTCAGTTGCCTGTTGAATAGCTGTAGAAAGGACTGGAGTCATTTTAAAACCAAATAAATGCTCAGAAAACAGATTCTAATCATTGGTCCTTGAGCAAGGACAGAAGTTTAGCAGAAATGTTACTTACTAGGGGAGGTAGGGGAGAATGTTTTTGTCATGTAAGACACGTGTCCAGTGACAGTTTAGTAGTCAATAGGTTAATAAAAGTTAAAGTCATTGAAAGCAGTGGCCACAAATTAGTGTCATGTTGTGTAATTCAGGACTCAAAATTAACTTTTCTGTTCAAGAGCCAGCTGGCGACTGATGAGAAAACTTTGGTTGCCAGATGGTAATTTTGTTGCTTCTTATTTTACATATAACTCATATACGAACATGATTTTGTTTGTTACTTTGCATGCATGGAAACTTACAATTAAAGAGCTAAACAATTTCAAACAACATTCGTAAGTTGAAATGCAGTTCTTTATAATTGCATTTCTACATTAACATTGACTAGAATTAGGCTGGTTCTGAGGGTGTCCTTTGGCAGTTTGGTTATATTTATGTTCTCTGCAGTTACACTGATTTTCATTTTCAATAAACCTTGTGGCTAAATCATCATCTGTCTGTAAAAGTCACATCATTCGTAGAACAACTGATTTGCATCCACCGCAAATGAAAAGCACATGATGATGTGGTGTGCCGCGATCCCAGTTTCAAAAGAGTTCACCTGCTGAAACAATACATGTATGGCACCTGGTAGACGCAGTTTCAACATGATTTCCTTGTAAAATTTAAATGGGGATGGAAAGTTGAGCTGTCTACTACCTACCAGATCTGAATTGATTTGCTTATAAAGATTTGAAGAAACAAAAGTTGTGTCGTCTTATCTTACAATTCCTGCAATTTGCCAGCTGGCGACCAGTTCTGAAAATTAAGTTGCTGGTGCTCAATATTGGTTGCATTGGCAACCATTGAGTCTTAATTTCAAGCCCTGGTTATAGTTGCCAACTGAAGTTACTGTCACCACATAAATGAGTGCGTAATTATTCTTTTAAATGTACATCATTGTAATAATTTTTGTTTTCTTCTCTAGAGGAGTTGGGGCAATGGAAATTGTAGCCATGGACATGAAGGTGATGTTTTCATCGCTATGTTTTTGTACATTTGTTTGTTGAACAGTTTCAAAGTACTGGTAATAGCATTGAGGAAACCAGAGTTAATTGCCAGCTTAACTGTTTTCTTAACACTCATGCTCATGGTCACTCACACTCAATCTAATGAACAACAATAATTAGATTATTGTTGATGAGGCTGAATCCAAATTGAACTATTACTACAAAGAACCACTGAGAAAAAGCCATTCAAATGGCTGGACATTTTTATCAAATGGGTCAGCAAGTCGTTCAAATGGATGGATGATTTTGCCAAACAAGTGAGCAAGTCATTTCAAAGGCTGGACATTTCCACCGAATGGGTGATCAAGCCGTTTGAGTGGATGCATTTGTTTTGAATGGATGACCCAGGTCATTCCAAAGGATGAAAATTTCTTCCAAACAGCTTCTAAATGGAATTCCGTTCAAAAACGGAAAGCATGAAAGGTCACAAAATGGTCTCATGATATAATGATATTGAGTACAATTGATAGAGAAATGTCTTTCAAATAACAATTTCCACTATTTCTCTATTGAGTATTAAACTTCTCAACTTAGCATGATTATGCAGACTGAACTGTCATTTGAAATTTGCAGTTTTGTACATGCCCTCATGTGTCTAGGAGCTGCTTATATTTTGTCGTGTTCCTTCAAAATTAAAAAAAAAGAAAAACTTCTCCCTTTTTTAAATGACCTATGTCATTGCAAAGTAATGGGTGATAGTGTGCAATAGCTCAGCCAATCAAATTGCAATATTTGCAGTACAGTACAATTAGAACTCTACCAATAATGAAAGTGAGCATAAGACACAGAGGATGTGATGGGTCCTTCAGTTAGGAATGAACCATTATCTTTATTTTCCAAAGTAACTGACACAACTGCATTTACCAGAAATGACATTTAAACTCAACTGAAACTGAATAATTACTTGCTTAAATATTCCTAGTAGTTCACACATTCTGCCCACAGTCATAGCTTAATTATTCTGAATGGTTTACACAAAGTGTACAGTACCACTCAGAAATAAGCGAACCAAAACATACGCAAAATATGCGAATGCTCATACGCGTATGCCCATGCGCATATACGCGTATGGCCATACGCGTATACAAAGTATACACGTATGCTCATTAGTATTTATGAGCTAGCTTATTGTTGCTTTCTTTGTAATACTGTAGTTGTTGAATGTTGTTTCAATGGCCCGGTAATACTGGGATTATATGGTCTGACTAAGTCGCTATGTGCCAAATATGGTAGCACTAGCCACAGTTTCACAATTTTTTTTATATAGAATGCGCTCTGTAGCGTTACAATAATTTTATTGCAAGAAACTCTTGTTGCACAACATATCCGGAAAAACTTGTAGTCGGGTTTCCATCAGAAAATTTTACCATTCGTTTTAATCATTGACTTCATCTTGCTCCAAACAGAACCATTTCACATCTTGTCGTGACGCTTCGAAAAATGGCAGAGACAAAAACAACTAGCCGTCGCCTGTCGACAAAATTCAGGGCAGTAAAGTTTCACAGTGCATCATAAATACTTCGATAAAACATTGTTTTGCAGATGGAGATCATTTCATTGTTGAAATCACCGATTTATGCTATTTATGTATGTATCTAGTATTAGTATAAATTTACCGTAGTCTATTGTGAATCCGTGAATTTGATTGGCTATATTACTGATTTCTATTTGCTGATAGAAACCAGTTACGCATCAGTGCACATCGCGCGTAACGTTTGAACCTCACGTAACATAATAAAACAGTTCTTTTCTACGCATTACTTGACATTTTTTTCTTTTTATGCAATGACACTACGGTAAATTTATACTAAAACAATTAGACTACTCGCCCTCGTTTTCTACGAGCGATAGTCAACTCGGCTGCGCCTCGTTGACTATCTGCTCGTAGAAAACTCGGGCTTGTAGTCTAATTGTTAATTAGAAAACAGTCCTAAGAAAATATGTGCCTTGATTGGTTAAAAATGTTGTTTCTATAACTTGATAGGAACACAGAACTAGCATGTGCTGTTTATGTAATAATGATGGTGCGAGGAAAGAGAATTAACATTTTGATAATCAAAGTTAACAAGTTGTTACCTTTTTTCATTGCATTGTTTTCTAAAAGGAATAGAAGTAAGGGTTATTTTGAGGCAACCAGGGGATATGTGATTTATTCACCGAGGGCACAGCCTGAGGTGAATAAATCACATATCCATGAGGTGCCTCAAAATAACTGGCTTATTTTTCACATGGGTGAGGTATCACATGGGCAAGGTATCAACCATGACATGATTTTGTTCATTGTTTTGACACACGTACACTGACAAAACAAAAAAAAATAGTTTTCTCTGCATATACTTGACAATAGAACTATAGTTGTGAAAAAACTCAGTGGGGTTTGCAATTGTAAAAAAGCATAATAGCTGTAATCACTGTTTACAAACATTGATGAGCAATTGTTTTGTTATTCAAATTTGCTCATCGCGACACAAAAGAAGCCTTTGTCTCAATAACCAATAGATCTCTGGTTGGTAGTCATTAATAACAATAGGTGACGTAACTGTGAGTATTGCTATAGACGTTATTTTTTTGCTTTTGGTTTACCGACCAAAACAACCATATGCATACTAAAGAAACTTTACAATACGTTTAAGATCGGGAAAATAGCTCTGGGATTTGGACATTGTCAAAAAATACTGTCAGCTTTACAACTACTTCATTTTTTCACACTGTACTGCAAAGATGGCAGAAATGAGTGACTCTGAGGAAGAACTATTCCTCACACAAAGTAGCTTTAATAACTCATCAAATCGGGGCAATGAGTTAGAAAAATTTGTATCTTCGAACAATCAGCAAGTGGACCACGAAAACGCTCAGTTTAATGTTGAGGAGGCAACAGGAGGGTTGTTCAGTTTTGACCACTCGGACGAGCATCAAGAAGTCTCAATTTACAGTGTTGAAAAAGAGACTAAAGCAAACAAGAAGAAAGCGTCGAAGAGGGATATCCTAGTCATGGGTGACAAAGAGTTGCTGGCCAGGAACAGTGAAATGGAAGGCATGTGGGTGTGTGCGAGAGGAATATTACTGTAATATTCACCTAGGGGATTATCAACTTTAATAATCCCCTAGGAGGTTATTAAAATATCAGCCCCGCGCTCCCCTGTTACAATCAAAGCTGCCCCCAGCTTTTCAGACAGTTGTTAATTAGCGGCGTTTATTCAGTATAATCAGCCTCAAAGAACAAATGAAAAATGAGCCATGTGAAAAATAAAACATGTACTCCATGTTTCTATCGAGTTATAAAAACACTCTAGAAATTTTGGGAGAACTCGAAAGAAGCTGTGGAAACACTCGCCTACGGCTCATGTTTCCACAGCATTTCTCATTCTCCCAAACTTCCGCTCATGTTTCTATAACTCGATAGAAACACAGTACATGTTTTCTATTTCCTAATTACAACAAGGGCGGTTGGTCAATTTCCAAAAAAACTCCAGAACAGGAAAAACTGTTGAAGAAACAATCATGCATGGGGAGATATGGGAAAATAAGAATTGAGCATAGCTTTCTACTATCCAGGGCCTATTTTTGATGTTAGAAAAAATCCTTGCACATGCGATTGCCAACAAAAAATCATGCACAACCTAAAGAAAAAATTAAATGCCCCCCCACCCACAAAAAATCTTGCCCAACCCCTCCTGGATAAAGATAATGGTCACTCTCAGTAAATGTGGCCAGCATAGATGTAATTAAGAATTGGTTCATGCTTAGGGTGTGTATATCGAGTTAAGGATGCACACGGGAAGCATGAAAGAAGCGTAAGAGTTGCTCGAGGGGATAGCCAAGAGCAACTCTAGCTTCTTGAGTGCTCTCCAAACTTCCCAACTGCATTCAAATTCGATATATGCACAGCTAAATGCAGGAACCAATTCTTTTATAACATGGTGACAACAACTTGGGCACTTAAACATGTTTTATTTCTAATTGACTACAACTGATTAGTTCTCACGATGAACGGTGAAAAAACAATGGTCTTTATCCTAACACACCACAATCAGTTCAGTGACAGTTGAACAAAAATGCTCAACCAGGTCCCTAACATTGTCAGTGAAAAATTTGGATGAACTAATTATAATGAAAACGTAGGTAAACAAAGTAAAAATACTGAATGAAAATGTAGACAAACAAACTCAAAATATTCATATAAAGTAAACATCTTTGCCAGAGGTAAAAGTTGAAAGCTCAAAGTAGGGTTTGGATTGTTCAGAATAATCTTCTCATTGCCGAAACTTTAACTTAGGAACTCACACCTAAAACTCGACAAAAATTTTGCAGCTGATCGCCATGAAATGAAACTGCACACGTCATTTTATTGAGCACGGCCGTGTGTACATAAAGATTTTGTTCATGATGGCGCAATAGGAATTAGATAGGACTAGCGTGCGCGCTATGTTATAATAATACTATGCATATGCCAACCAAGATATTCCTGATCTGGATGTGATTTTTTGATTGGTATTTAAACAATATTTAAACATATTTTGGGAGTGGTTTGTGATACAAGTTATCTTTATTGTTACTTTTCAAGTAAATTTTCATTGATTTTTTTCAGCTCCGTGGCATGTACATGACACGTCAACTTAGCTTTGCTGGAGTGACATTTGACGTCAAAGAAGTGCCTCTAAGTAAAGACTTCACTGACATGTATGATACATCAGTCAAACTTGTAAGTGATATGCCCTTGTTTCCTGTTATTATGTAAGTGTAGTTTTGAGATATTTTAGCTCTGACTTGATGATTCTTTGCCTTGTCAACTGGAACATCTGAGCATAAGTGAGCACAGGTCAAGTGATCATTGTCTAAAATGTTTGATAAAATCAATTTTTATTTGTTTTCTACAGTATTTATTCTATGGTTCAAATGATTCCTTAGATTTTTACAAAGAGCATATTTCTATAGCCTCCCACGCAGACATTCTTAGGCTTGTCATGCGTTCCTCCCCATGAACATCTGCTCAACGGACCGGCCACATCCGTTTGTTGGCGGTTAGCCAGTCATAGCTTCTCTGCCTATCCGTGGAAAGGTGGACTTTGACTCAAGGCTTCAACACGAGAAATTTGTGCCGCAAAATGTTCAACATTCTCACTTACATACGAGTTGCACCAGCAAATGCAGACGTACATATTATTTTAGAAGTACCAGCAAGATAAGATCCACATTGAGGACCGGTACGGTCTTGCCTGAACTAAGTCAAACAATGGGATATACAATAGTCACAACACGCAAAACAGTCAACTGATTCGCACGTAAACAGATAAATTTTAATTTTGTGGTGCCAGAAAGGACAAAAGGAGCAATAAACCTATTCATTGAATTCGAGAAACATAAGCTTAACCAAATAGCGCTGCGCACAGATGACGTCACGAATTTGGGCACCCTACCGTGACTCAGACAAACAAACTGCTCAAAGTGCCAATTCTAAGAGAGCTGTATATGAGAATATGACAGTCGCGAGTAGTTCTGCTCAATCTTTTATGATTCTTACTGAAGATGACAGGATTCCAGGTTCAAAATTCGAAAAGGAACCAAAAGAATATACCGTGGAACAATTAAAATGGTGGCCGAAGTGCCGAGGATTGAGGCAGAGCGAAAAAAGAGGGGAATTATTAAATCGTGTGAGAGATTGCATTGCGAGTGGCAGTCACCGGAATCTTGAACCTAGCATCGACGATGGAAAAATCATGGTATGCAGCGAAAGCTCTCCAGGAACTAAAAGCTCAGAATAAGAAAGAAAATTCAAATCTTGTTTCGCTTCCAGCTATTCCATCGGCTGGTTGGCATTGCAGCGCTATTCAACTACGGCCATGTGCACTTTTACATGCTGGAATCTATCCAGAATGCCGTCAACAGCGATGATTCAATGGAAGGACTTGGGCATATGACATATAAGCCCATGGAAAATGGAAGGAAATATGTGGACTCTGGGTTGGTCCATGACATGATGGATAACATGAACGACGAACATTACTTTTTGCGAGCTCACATCTGGCCGTCCATGCGAAATGAACTTCCGCACAATGTTGTTGTTTTGTCGGTGATAAGCAGTGCTGTTATTCACGCTTCTTGCGACCCATGTTGAGCGTCATCTTTGGGACGTTGTAGCCACGTTGTTGCTGCGTTGTTTGTCACACTAGATCAAGTAAAGCACAGAGCGGTTTTGTCAAAACCATAGACGAGCAAAGAGTGTTCATGGAACAAAGGCAAAAAGTGTGACAAAAACCCACGCCGCCTGTCATATGCTGTCTATCCAAGCAAGCTAAGAAAAAGTGCAGTTCCGGTCATAAATTTTGATCCAAGGCCATCTGATTATCGTGCGAAGGCCATCTGATTATCGGAGAGTCTTTCCAGAACATATTATAGTCACTTTCTCAGGACAGTGATGGCCAGAATATATCAATGTGGGAAACACAGCTTAAAATCACTTACAAAGATTATGACCTTGCTGACCCCTTTACATTGCGTGACAAAGTAGATAAGTTACATGACAACCCAACTTATGGAGATTCCTGGTACTCAAGGTCAAAGCACCTCAGAACAGTCATTTTCAGAAAGATGGTGTCGATTGACAGCGTCCAAGCGTTTTCCTTTAAAGTAGGAAAGTTTATCGTTGAAGCAGAACCAAATGCTGCCTCAGAAGTTCATTACATGTTTTGCTGTTCATGTACCTGCATACAGGTGCAGTTCTAATACACAAAGACAAACTTCTGGTTGATTTTGTTTATTGATACAGTAGGCCAGAAAAAAAAATTAACCATGCATTAAACAGGAAAATTTAGCAACAATCTGGAAGAGGCTACAATGTTGCAAACTCTTCAGTTCAGAAACAACAACATTCACTTGAAATGTAGACCATGACTTTATTACAATTTTATAAGAAAAAGTAAAATAATGTGTGCACTGTACATGTAAGATTTCACTTAGAGTTTGGGAGTTCATGTTTACTGCAGATCTTCGACTACACTTGCTTTTTGCAAGTCACATTTATACATGTAAATAAAAAATTGTAACTTGGATTTATTTTAAATAGGATGTAAACAAAAGGGCTACAGGGTGGGGTGATATTATATTA
>CM042753.1:17513178-17525897 GCA_022496165.2 Catalaphyllia jardinei
GAAAGGTGGGAGGGGGAGAGAGCAACTCATTGAAGGCTGTGGGCCTAAACCTTAGAGAGTAATAAATGATAAGGAAGGAGGGAAGCCTAAAGCCAAGTGGGCCCATACTTGCTGGACTTTATCCCATCTCTATTAGCATTAAGCCGCTAGGAATATTTCTACTCCCCCCTAAATGGGATGCTAGTTCATCGCAGGGTACCCCCCAGCATTATGTCCAATTCTCTGCTGCAGTCAAACTTTTCCTTCCTTTGAGGAATGCAGGTACTTTGTACTTTTCTAGGATTCAGCAGTTCACAAACTGTAAAACTGCGATCTGCCATTACAAGATCTCCTGGCTCTAGGTGCTTGAAAATACCACTTTCTTTAAAAATTGCAATGTCATCAATGTCCCCTTCATACAAATCAGATACAAAACATGCACCACCATTTGGAGTAACTGCAATCAGGTACTTAAGCATATTGGTTTGTATGCTGAAAAGGTGTTTCCCTGCCTGGCAAAATTCCTCGAACACTCAACTCGAAACTCAGTGCAGTCAACAATGCACCATATGTTCTTGATGGCCTTGAAAACTCTTGGAATGAAGCGCCTTAAATGTGCTCTATTAGGAAACATCATAGTCTTCATGTCTCTAAATACTTTAAACATCAATTGTATATAGGTGGTGAATATTTTTCTCACCTGGGTTTGTTCAATTTTTCTGTCTGGCGAAGATAAAAGTACAGCTAGTGTTTTGAGGGTAAACCCTCGTCTCAGTGGAACAAGGGTTATGAAAAGTTTGTCACGACAAGAGAACTCTGATTCTGGACCTTTGGTTGACTTTTCTGAGTCGGCTGATCCTTTGAAGTTCCAGTAATTTATTTTCTCCAATGGACAAATATCATTGAGAAATCCATACAGAACTTCAAGCTGTTTGGGTGTAAGACTTACAAAATGCGTCATCAAGTCACAGTCCTGACTAATGTAGTCATAAGACAAGCTACTAACAATTTTGGGTTTGCAGTCTTGTGAAGTTGACATCTCATTCTTTAATATCATGGTCTCGACTTTTGCAGACAACACGTATTTGGAGTAAACAGTCTGGGTTTCTTGGTCAACAACTTTTTGCCCAGAAACAGGGCTTTCATAGACTCGCCGCTTTTTTAATTTTACCTCATCTTCACTCTGAAAAGCATCCAATCCATCAGTTTCTCTTTGCTTGTCAGCAACTACAGTTTTCTTTGCCGCTTTCGTGACAGGCCTCACACGTTCTGCAGGCGCTTGTCTTTACCGAAGCACAACTCGCCTGTTCAGGAGTCAAGTTTGCCTTCAGTGGGTTGGGAAATTCTTCAGTTGGACCACTTTCTCTGGGCCAATGAAGTGCACATAATTATGTAAGTATTCCTTGAAATGTTCTTTTCAGTGAAGAACTTATGCGAGCATGCCACAATCCACCAACGGCATTTTTCCAGATATTTTGAAGGCTTCACGAACAGAATGAACACTTTCTTTCCCGATTCCTCAATTTTTTTGAGCGAATCCGGCCATCTTTTTAGGTATCTCGAGTCTGTCGTACAATTTCCCCATGAACAATGCTTGGTGCCTACCATTTCATATCATAAAAACAAAGAAAAAGCGATTTTTCTTTGAGAAATCAGTCGACGCGCACACAAAGCCTTCTAACCGGATGCAATGTTTGTCTGAGTCATGCAGGGGGTCTAATCTATTTTTAGAATCTGTGCGCGTTGCTATGGATGGAAGAAACATAAGAACCTCTCTAAAGAAACGTGTAGCTTTCTCGCAGTAATTGTAAAGCTATGGCCAGCATCTCCGAAGAAAAAACCAGACGTGGGTAAATGATATGCGTGATAAGAAGCAACATATGCTCTACTTACAAATAGTTCTAATGAACCAACCGGGCCCAGTGCCACAATATTAAATGCAAGTAAGCAACATTTCACAGAAAAATTCTTATTTTCCACATTTTACCCCTCAAAAGCAAATATCGTGCAATATAAATGAGCCTAAAGAATGCATGAGCACATAACAAACAGCCTTTCAAACAACAGAGGTGCCAACATTCACAGAACAGCAGATTGGTTCTTTTAAAACAAAGGCTAACTGCCAGTGAATGGAAGTGGCCTGTCTGTTGAGCAGACATTCATGGGGAGGAATGCATGCCAAGCCTAAGAACATCTGCGTAGGAGGCTAATATTTCTATTGCCATAATAAAAATAACCGATAATATAAAAATAACTTTGTTACAGTATTCTCTATTTGGGCATAACTCTAAAGTATGGTAAACCATTTGGCTTGTTGTATTTGTTTAAAAAATGATTACTGGAAGTTCTCTGCCTTGGATTGAAAGATTTTTCCAGATTTTCAAATTATAAACTGCTGCTTTGATTCTCTGAAAACCAATAGTGGACAGAAGCTAGAGAGAAGTTTGAGAAAGCTGCAGATTTAATGGAGGCTGATGGTAGAGTGAGGAAGACCATATGGGGTCAGTTTTGGTCTGCTCATCAAGTAAGTATTTCCTTGTTATACATACAGCTGTAAATAAATGTTATTGGGTTACTACATGTTCCCATACTACGTGGTAATTACCACCATAATTCAGTTACAAAATTATCAGTAAGTGAATGCCACATAATCATATCCTGCCTGTGATTTCGTTTAGCCATGACTCACAGATCACTTGGTTCAGTTCTATTGTGCTTATCACATGAGAACCTACATTGTATATTGTTTTTGTAGCTACATGTAGACCAGTGTTATCTACAATTTGCCAGGTCTTTGTTTGAGACCTACTGATAACAGTAATTAGTAGTGATTATAGCAATCCTCACGCTCTCATTGGTGGAGAATGGCGTCATATTCCACTATAATTACCTCTGGCGAGGTGATTATGGCGGGAGGACAAATTTTTAAAATGGCGGCCTCGCAATTTGTCGATGTGTCTGAAGAGGAAATTAATTTAATGAAAGAAAATGTTATTCCGAGGAATACCAAACACGCCACAAAGTTCGGAATGACACTCTTCAAAAGTAAGATGTGAAAATTGTGCTAAAACTGTAACTAAGAAACCAGTTAAATTTCCGTGAAAATTTTCCTCATGTTGACATGCACGAATAAATAAAAACAACTATTAAATTATCGCAACACTTCATTTAATTAACAGAATGGTTTCATAACAAATTTTGATCACTGTGATAACCCGTATCGTTGTTGATAAGAGTACAGACCACGCTAAACCACATTCGATTTGTTTTTTTACCACAATATCAAAGATAACGAAAGATATCCTTGTCAAGATAAACAGCAACTCCGACTTGAAAGTGCATGCGCTGCATTATGCAAATGAGCTACTTGTACGTGTCAGACTTTCCCTTCAAAAACTTTTGCAATCTCGCTCAACATGCAGAAACAACAAGAAAAAATTGTTTGGGAAAAAATTGTTTGGGAAAAAGTAATGACACACTCATTGTCCATAAGAGTACAGACCACGATAAACCACATTTCGATTTGTTTTTTACCACAATATTAAAGATAACGAAAGAAATCTTTGTCAAGATAAACAGCGACTCCGACTTGAAAGTGCATGCGCTGCATTATGCAAATGAGCTACTTGTATGCGTCAGACTTTCCTTTCAAAAACTTTTGCATATCCGCTCAACATGAAGAAACAACAAGAAAAAAATTGTTTGGGAAAAAAGTAATGACCCATACTCGTTGTCCGTAAGAGTACAGACCACGATAAACCACTTTTCAATTTTTTTTTTTTACCATACGGTACGAAAGAAAATGTTTGTTTTCAGAGCGCGAGCTGAAAAAGGCATTGCGCGACACATTGACGCAAGCAGTGTAGTATGGACTCTTGTCAACAATGGCAAACTATGGTAGAATTTAACATTCCTTTGTTGGGTATTTCTATAATCACCTGAGTAATTATACTAAAAAAATTATTCACCTCAGGCTTGTGAATATTGGTGAATATTCACTTCACCTTAACGATTGTCAGGGTGTCAGCCCTGCTTTTTAGATCTTTAATTAAGAAAATCATAGCAAAGTAAAAAAATTAATAATCAGCGGAATATGCAAAAAGCTTTAGTTTCTATAATAAGTTGCTGAAGGAGTTTATTGTGAAGTTTAGGATGTCGTAGGGCTCAGTGATATAAACTGTTTTGCAAATGGCCATTCTTAACAACTGTACATGTATGTATATAGCCCGGGGGGGGGGGGGTACTTCCTTATAAGAGGCTAATGGGGATGTGCCGCTGGATGGGGTCGCATTTTCAAGACTGGACTGACTATAATGGGGTTACATTTTTAGTAGAGTTACTAGAATGGGGTCGCACATTTTCGAGATGTCTGGGATAAGAAAATTCTGGCAAGCAGGGAAGATACGCGGTTAAAAAATGGTGCGTGCTGTTTTTTAATATTTAACAGTCGTCTCGCATTGAATTCCGTCGGTTCAGGAAATCACAACTTAAACATTAATGACTTGCACAATAGTGCGGAACCCCAGGGTCCAGAACAAAGTCCAACAAATCATCCGTGCTACGGTATTTATTTTGCGGCTATTCTATCCTCCACTGAAGTTAACACAACCCGGAACACAACTTGGATCTTCTTTTGAATTAGCAAGCGTTTGATCGTAGATGAAAAGTAAAGTGTTCTACATTCAATTTAACAAACGTGTCAATTCATTTTCTATTAGGTAGAGGCATCAACAGAAAGTGACTAAGTTGGGATCGGGAAAAATTACATTTGCCCAAAAGTGACTAAGATGGGGTCTATAATTAGCCACAGAATAGACTATAATTGGGTAGGGGTTCTGAGTGGCCAGCGGCACATACCCAGCAAAAATTGACCCAAGTACCCCCCCCCCCCCCCCGGGGTATATAGCAAGAACATACCATGCTAGTAATTTAAGTGATGTGAACTAATCCTGAGTGGGCGTTCTCTGACCTTTTATTGCAGAGATTTTTCAAATACTTGTGTATTGCCTCTAAAGTGAGCAGTGTTGTTAGTATTGCTAAAGATGCTATTAGTAATGGAAAAGTAAGTTTTTTTTTCTACTTTTATGATTAAATGTGCTTTGTTGGGATGAAATTACTCCTCTCTACTAACTGTTAGTAGTAATGTTTAGTACACTGTGATTATTCATAACTTGAACTGTAAACAAACGAAAAGCTGGTCTGGAAAGGCCAAATAAAGAAATTTGATAAGCCACTTTCTCATTGTAAGTAAACAGGTAAATGTAAAAAAATAATGCTGGATCTCTCATCTGTTGAATGGGATGCCAGATTGTTTTCAGGTCAGTTTCAAGATTGTTTATATTATTTTTATTGTTGTCATTGTTGTTGTGTTTTTGGGCTTCAAGTAAAAAATGATTGTTGATCCACAGGGAAAACAATTTTTATTAATTTTCAAATTGAACCCAGTAAACTCTTTCAACTGACAGCTACTGGAAATATGGAACGTTGTTGGGTCAACATGGCTGTTGCCAACATTATGTTTAGGAATCTCTTCAGGCTCCTTGTTCAGAAATTAGGAGACCACCCTGTAGGCTTCCATTCTTGATTCTCAGCCAAGGTGGGGGGGGGGGGCTCTTGGACGGAAACTAGTCTGGTTAACAGCTACCCCAATAAATAAACTAATGCCCCAGTCAAGAGAAGAGAGCTTTGGAACTTCTATAATAATTTGCAGAGATTTGTTTTGGGTGGAGAAGCATCTTTCTGGGGAAGTAAAAATTACACATTCTTTAGTACAATTTGAGTCACTTTCCCAAGTGGTGTTTGCTTTCAAAATTTAGTTTCCAAATCTATAATATACACTGGCAACACAATATACTGCTTGCACATTACTTTCTCATGGTCTTCCTAATTTTCAGACTTCAAAGTTCAAACTTGAAAAGATCCCTTTCTTATATAATTACGACATTTTTAGCTCAACAGACATGTCAACTACTGCATGTCTTTGTTAGTGTGTTATTGTAGGTCTGCAGTCAACAGGGGAAGCTAGGACACTGGAGCAGCTTGAAGAGGCAGGGGGAGAATTAACTGACTTTGTTTCCACTGCTAAGTAAGTTAATCAGGATGTACAGATTAAGTACATGTAACTCTCAAAAATTACTTTAAAAGAGTACAGATGTACAGTGATATTGGGTAGCTAGTTATTTATACTGCAGAAAACCTGCTTGGCAGGTCAGTGTGCATTGATATGTAAAGCTGTGTCTGTCACACCTCCCTCTTTCAATAATAAATTTATTGACTATGACAGTTAGACAATAAATCTCTTATTAGATGTTTTAATTTGCAGTATTGCTGTATGCCCTTTGGGCTTGCCAAAATACAGCACAATTCATAAAAATATACAGCAGTACTATGTTTTATTTTATGGCAAGGGAAATCCGAGCGTTCGGATTGGCTCAATAAGCTTAATGAAGAAGAGAACGAGACAGCAACAATTTCCAATTTCCTTCACCTCTTCACTGTACATGTAATGAAGACGTTTTCATTCAACATACTAAAATGCAATAATTAAGTTTAAAAATCGAAAAGAAAACTAGTATTAAGCATAAAGCGGTCATGCACTAGCACACAAAACAAGTGAAAACCACTTAGGCGATTAACGAAAAAGAATCCAAAAAAGATGCAAAGCGAGAGATTTTGCCGACTCCAATCCAGTTGCACTTGAAAGAACTGTATGGTGAATGTTATCCCCATACTTTGGCTCCCAATCCAGTAAGTTATGCTGGTGAACATTCGGAAGATGTTCAATAATTAATTTTTTTTTCAAAGTCGTTGTAGCTGGTAGCTTGTTCTTTCTGAGTTGCTCGTGTCATCACTCGCTGGAAGTCCTTTGAATTTAACTGACCGGAAGTACGTTTGAAAGAAAATTATTTAGCATGAGCTGAGTGCCATATAATAAACTACTTACTAACCTAGCTAGCTCAAGCCGTACTGGGGAATATTGGCCCTCGGTCGTTTTTGTATAGACCTCGCTGTGCTCGGTCTGTACTGTCACGACCTCGGGCCAATATTTCCCAGTACGGCCCTCACCCTCGGTAAGTAAGAGGTTAATAGTTTGTATAGTTTTTATAGCATTTAGATATAAAGTACTGCCTTGCGGGTACATCAAATGAGCGCTACACACCAGAACATCTTATTTAATATGATTTGCATCGTGTTGAACTCGCTGTACATTTATTCTGTTCCAGGGGTGTGTTACAAGCTTTGATTGAAAAGCAGTTTCCAGCAGCAGATAGAAGAAAGGTTGCTGAACTATTTGCTGTTAATAGTGATTCCAGAGACAAAATACTTGGCAGATCACCTCCTGCTTCAAGACCAGGTACCCCCAAAAAGAGGAAACAGCAAGGTCAGTCAGTTGTTCTTCACAACCACAATACAATAAACTTTATTTGAGGGTGAGGGTTAACTTTAGCTACAAGCTTGTGTGGCCTTGCAAAAAATAAAACTTAAAAAGAGAAGTAAAAGTCAAGTAAAGTTATTGTATGAAATAGCTAGCCTGTTTAAACAGGTGTAAATTGGAAAAGAAGGCGAGGGACAATTGCTCTCTGTATTCAGTTATTTTTCGCAATAATTTTGAAAGCACTACAATCCCCCACTCTCTGTGATGACTTTATAGCCGTAATGTTGTGGTAGACAAATTTGAAAGGAGTATACACTTGCTCAAAAGGCTGTCAACAGTTTCCAGCTCTTTTGCAACAGCTATACTTTATTAGATACATATTACCAAGTAATACTACATTACTGGTATTGAGCCTTTGACAAGGCATAAGGATCTTAATGCAACATTTCTTTGCCCAATTTACAAATCATTCCAAACAGCCAACTGCTTAACCAGTGCATAAGTATGTCACACATTTCATTACTGGTGCTAGTGCTTTCTCTAAATATTCTCATGCTACAGGGCAAGATATACTCAGTGTCTTCTGAGATGTTTCATTTCTCAAATTAACACTGGCTGCAAACTGACGTTATAACTGAATTATTAGATAAGTAATTCTAGTTAGGTGTCCCCAATTAGTGTGCATTGTATGCTAGCGACTTTGAGATACAAATGAGAAAACTTATCTAATCTTGTCCTATCATATCGTTAGTTATATTTTTTCCATTCCCTGATAATTAGTTCCAATAATTAAGCATTATTAGTGGTATCATGATCTATCTTAGCATAAACGCATATTAACTATTGTGCCTCTATACTTTGTGTTTTTACCCATAGGTAAATAAATAAATTAAAAAAATAGTAAAGCAATTTTCATTTGAGTGTTGTTTTGAAAAGCACTTCATTTTGCAACACTGTGCTACATGATAATCAGAAGGAAAACCAAAACGTAATGATCACAACATCATTTTTTGCCATTTCTCACGGTCTCATGACAAGGCTCCCAATCTCATGGTTTTTTGGGAAACATCTTTCTGAAATGACCATACAGCTGTACCAAAGATACATATTATTGATTACTTTGGAGTTCTTCATTTTGTTTAATAGATGATATTTGCAAGCTTATCATTATTGTATTCCTCAGCTCCCAAGGCTCCAAAACCCAAGAAAGTCAAGACTGCACTTGAGATGATCTATAACTGTAGGTTTAATCAAATTGAAGCCTTTGCTATGATGTGTGGATTTTGTGCTTTGTTACCAAGCTTTACCCTACATGCTCTGCTAATAGTTTGTGCACTTTGTTTCATTCAGTGAGCAGTGGTTCTGACAGCGACTCTGATGACAGTGAGAAGAATAACAAAGACAGCCACCTGTTCAACTTGAACAAGCCAAGTGGCAATGATGAGGGTGCAGATTCTGGTAACAGTACAGTGGTAGAGGATGAGGATGACTTCAATCCTTTTGGAATGTCAGGATCAGAAGATGAAGGTGAATGACTGCAAGTTGTCTTTTCAACATTTTGCGCACAGAATATGTGATGCAGGGACAGTTGGACTCAATGAAAAATTTTGTAACCCATTCCAATTACTTAACATGCCTTTTCCTGACTGGAATATTAAAATTATCACATAACTTAAGGACTTTTGCTGTATGTCAAATCTGATTGACACAAGACAAAAATCACTGAGAGGAAGGCCGGGCAGTGCAACATGACATGAAGAAAACATGACTGGCTAATAAGCTCTTTGAAGTTCTTATCAGATGATTTTAGTTGACATGATACCCTCTAAATGAAAGACTAACCTCTTCTTTAGACCCATGGCTCCATCGCAAGACAAAGAAAAATTCCAAAAACAGATCGCCTTTAGGAAGTCCCAGTGTGACAACTGACCCAAGCTACAGTGCTCTGGCTGCTGCTGGGCTGAAAATAGGCAGCCTGCCATGGAGCATGCCCACTCAAAAAACCAAACAACTTAATGGCCTGGAAAAACAGGATTTGTGGACTTCTCTTGGTAAGCTGCTTATACTGTCAGTCATAGTATTTTGTGTAATTTTGGCCAGCAAGTACAAATTACCTTAAAATGTAAGGAAACCTGAAGATAGGTAACTAAGATAGCACTATAATTAAAAAAATAAAGAAAGAGGCAGGGTTAAGAATGGCGATTATTAACAGGGACACAAATGCCGAGCTTGAAAGATTTAGCCACTCTAACTCTTAACTCTGGTTTCTTTAACATAATGCAACAAGAACTGATGCTATTCTGTTCCCAGTGACAAGGACAATTGTTCACAAGTGTTGTTCAGTCGCAGGCATTCTGTTAGGTTTCCTCCAAAATTTCCAGAACCCATTTTGTACTTTTAGATAGAGAGAGACATAGCCACTTGATCCATAATCCTACACACGAGTCACTGAGACACAACACCTAGCTACATGTATAACCTGTGTCTAGATTTTTCTCCGACGCTGTTAGGTTTCCTACTGGAACTTGTGGTTATGGTGATGGTTCCCCTCACACTTCTTTTTTTTCATTGAGCCAAAACAAACAAAACCCACGAGAAAGTTGTTGAATAGCAATTGGGCAAACAGCCAACTTGTTCAATTGGTAATAGCAGAGCACGAATCACTACTATTAACTACAAAAACTACAATAAAATTAATTGTCATTGCTCGAAAGTAAGTTGCCTAGTTACAGTTTAACAGCCCTTGTGCATTAACCACCAATAGTTGGTTGTTAAACAGTTTCTGTTCCATAATGATGATGCCATTTGAATACCAGCCCTTGGAGATAAACCATCGATATGAACTAAATGGTTTCCAAACTGGCTCTTAAGCTCGCCATATAATGATTATTTTCGCGTCAGACACTTATACGAGAAAAATAACATTGGTGACCCCAAATTTTCATTACTTAAATAATAGGTAAAACTTCGAAGGTAAAAAATAAAATTAAAGCATAGCAAGAACATCTTCAGTCTGAATTTGTTGAAAATTTAAGGTGGTTCTGAAATCCATCCCAACTGAATCAAAGATGTAGAGAAATTTAGATCTAGCCAAACCAAAGAGCAGAGCTCTCTTTTACACTAATAAGCTTCGTGATATATCAATATTCTGACATGGCTACGAGATTTTCAAGACACATTTCTGAATTTGGTGTTGTTTTCTTTGTTTCCAAGTCGTTTTTGGGAATTGAGAGACAAAAGAAACTTAACAAACTTACAATTTTGACCCGAAAGCCTTGGAGCCATGTTGCAATATTGATATTTAGTATAAATTTACCGTAGTCTATTGTGAATCCGTGAATTTGATTGGCTAAATTACTGATGACTATCTGCTGATAGTCATCAGTTACGCATCAGCGCACATCACATTTGAACCTGATCTAACGTAATAAAACAGTTCTTTTCTACGTGTTACTTGACATTTGTTTTATGCAATAAGACTAAGGCAAATTTATACTAAAACAGTTAGACTACTCGCCCTCGTTTTCTACAAACGATAGTCAACTCGGCTGTGCCTCGTTGACTATCTGCTCGTAGTCTAATTGTTAAATAGAACATGGCCTATTTGACCTGACTTGAGCCTGCGATCCAATCGTAAAACCAGTACTTGGTCAGCGGTCACCTTTAATAAAACACATTACCTTGATGAGTTCTAAACCGAAGCCCCTAATGTGGTCAAGTGATACTGGCCAGCGAATACTAGAGTATGGCTGCCATGTTGCTCGAGGCCATCATAGTGCACAATTTATGCCACTAGTCATGTTGACCATGAAAAAAGGTTTTCTATTTCTTTTCATGGGTGTGGTTCTGTTCATATAGTTATGGGGCTCCGCCATTATTTTAGAAAATTTTGTGAGAAACGTTTGTTTATCTACAGGATACCAAAAAAGTCTTCACCACTCAGTGAGTGCTCCAGCCCTTTCGAGTTTAATGTCGTCATCAGCCAGCTTAGGAATGCCTGCTAACTCTGCTGCTGAAGTGTGCCAAACAATGAAAAAAGAATTACTAGATAAGCTGGAAATCCTGTGTCAAGATTTACCTCCAAACACTTTAGATGAACTAATAGATGACCTTGGAGGACCAGATTATGTTGCTGAAGTAAGCTTCTCAAACTCATTAATAATTCATTAAGTTAAAACAAAGAAAATCACAACCTTGAAGGAGGTTTGGATACCCGGTCTTAATTAGCATAGATTTTGACGATTTTACTTTTCCATTTACTCCTTAGTTTTTTTTTCGATTGAGAAGATATATCAAACACTTGAGGAAGATATATCAAACACTCGAGGCAGTTTTCATGGGCTATAACACAAATGTATTTTCTTTTTAGAATTACGATTATTGTAAAGTGCCATTGAGCTCACTGAAATGGCGCTTATAAATTCTTGAATTACTATTATTATTATTGTTATTATTATTATTTTATTATTATTATTATTATTATTGTTATTATTATTATCCAAACACCTCTAATCTTATCAAACATACTCCGCTGCATGTCATATTTTCAACTCTCTTCTCGGTGTTTGGATATCCCGATGAAACACTGCCCCCGTGTTTGATATATTACATATAAAGGTACTTGTTTATTTTCTGTGTGTACACATTATATAGAGAGAAAGCGAGCACCATATCACCAGTCACTGGGTTTCATTGGGTTTCACTCTTAATGATAATTAGTCATCCATTTTCAACAGGAAATTGTGAAGGAAGGTGCTTGATTTATATGATCCTCATCACATAGTGATGCTTGTCCCTTGACAACCATTAAATGCGGGCGGATTGACGTGTTTATTACAATTAACGCCCAAGTCGCAAATGGAGGTTGGGTGCCCAGGGGCCCAGGGGCTGCAACCCCAATCACCCCCCAAGGCAGAAGAGCCCCGAGTGACCAGTACAACACGCAACCCAGCCACGAGCCCCCAGCACAAGCCCCCTATAGCACTCATCACACAAAAGCCCAAAGGCCCTGTGGAAATAAACAATCCCAACCATGAAAGACAGTAACAATACTAAAAAAATAACGACAACTATACCAAAAAGAAAGGAAAATAGAATCCCAGGGAAGGAATCCCTACGACAGGAATGGTGGGAAGGTACGAGGAAAACGCATGGAAAACTACCCAAAACAACACTACGCCTCAAAACATGCTATGCTTCAAAGACACAAAGCCAAGCACTACGTTGCACAATGTAGGCACATGCACTGGTGCACGCAACCACTTATACAGAATACAACTGTGCAGGCAGGCGCCCACAGGCGCAAAACAGCCCTACAAACGCTAGGAAGTACACTACCACGCTAACCACAACGCTATAACGTCAC
>CM042753.1:17525907-17543407 GCA_022496165.2 Catalaphyllia jardinei
ACGCTAGGAAGTACACTACCACGCTAACCACAACGCTATAACGTCACACACGATACAGGACGGGAATATGCAACTAAAACACTTGTAACAACAGATAGCTCCAGGTCGTTAACTATGTTAAATGTCATTTAACTATATTAAACACTTTTATTATATGGCTTATGTTGGTAGGCGATGTAACGCATGCTCTGATTGGCTAATTGTCACTGAATTGTAGAGCACTGTTCTCCCGCAATGCCCACGGGCCGATTACGGGCTTACAAAAACAAAGCAAAGAGTAATTAAAAAACTATCTTTATTTTTGTTGTTGGTGCCATATAATAAGCAACTTAATAACCTCGACCGCTCGGTCGTTAGGGAAAATCTCAAACCTTGGGTACGGCAAGGCCTCAGTTTGAGATTTTCCCATAATGACCTCGCTCTTGGTTATTAAGTAGTTAATGAAGTGTTTGTAATAAACTTGTGCACTGCTCTTGTCGATAAAAATAAAGGATGGTAATTTAAGGTACATATCTTATTTAATATCACAATTTTGTAGGAACTTAATTTTACAAAAAAGCATGACTTCTATTTTACGTTTTGGCAGAAAATAATAATAACATAAGAGGAACTTCATTTTGCGACAATTTTCCGAAGAGTGATTGGTTCAAGCAGTAGCGGTAATAGGACTGAGTGGAGCCCAGTTTGGTCTGTAATCATACAAGTGATAACAAAATCAGATGACCGCAAAGCGGGAGTGCGATTTGTTTATCCCGAGTGTTATTACAGACCGAATTGGACAACACGAAGTTTTATTACCAATTAATCATAAAAATTACAATTTCCGAGAAAGGAAAAACAGCTAACTTATGAAAATTTGCGTTAATAGACTGACAAAAGAAGCGTAAATTGTTGGTGAATGAAACTAAGGTTGTGATTGGTTGATTTAAACTTCAACTTTGAATGTGATTGGCTTATTGAACTGTCCGATAACAAACTGTCCGATAACAAACTGTGCAATAACAAACCATCCTATAACAACTTGCCAAGTCAATTAGTAGAAAATAGGAGTTTTAAGCCAATTTAATACAATTGAGGAAGTTGTGATCACGGAACCGGTGCTACAGATATTAAAATTTTCATTTATATCAGTTTTAGAGAGCTGGAACAAATGGGCTAATAAAGGAATTTGCAGCACGGTTGTTCATTAAGTTTATTAATTTTAATGTTACTTACCTTTTTGCAGGTCTCAGATAATCGCATGTTTTTGCAATAACGAAAATCATGAAAATTAAGTGGCATAAAAATTAGCAACAATAAGGTCACTGGAGAAATAATGCGGTTATTTTCAAATTAATTATTTCACTAAAGCTCTGTGTTTTGTGGTTTCGGGGGCTTATTTTAAGTAGATATGTGCTGAAGCGTAAGTTATTATTACATAATGATATATTCCCAGCAATTAAAAAATGTCCGTGTTTTCCCCTGTTCATGTGTTGCCGTTTCCTACATCCAGATACACACAACTTTTCATGTCAGATAAATAGTTTTGTGGTTGATTTTTGGAAGCATTAACCAAGCAGTATATGTAACTGCTGCTTCAGGCTCATTAACAATTATTCCATGAGCGCGCGTTGGATATGAGATGATAGATAGCCAACGAGGCGTGTAGCGCCGAGTTGGCTATAATCATCTCATATCCAACAAGCGCGAGTAGAATATTAAAAACGCCCCCAAAATATAGAAAACTAGACTACAATAAAAACAAAAAGGCCCAAAAAGTCACGCATACGCTCGCCATTTTTGTAGATCATAGTATAATGGGTCATATACCATGATGGCTTAGCCAATGAAAACTCTCGAATTGCATTATCAAATGATCCAGTTTTTACTAAGTTCATTTATAATGAGTTTTGTGTCTCGTTAACAACATCGTTTCGTTAATGTCATCATATGCGTGCAAATATCCCCCGCAACCCAATGTCCAGCTGTTATAAATTATTTCGAAAAATTTCACCATCTTTTTGTCAGATTCAGAATGAGTTGGTGCTTATAAGTGTCCATCCTTGACTATTCTGGATATCATGACTTGTTTTATGTATTTACCATCTGATATTTACCCTTTACCCATTAGATGACAGGAAGGAAAGGCCGTATTGTGAGTAATCCTGACGGAACGATCAGCTATCAGTCAAGGAGCAAACAAGATGTTCCTCTGGAACTACTCAATATCACGGAGAAAGAACGATTCATGAATGGCGAGAAGGTATTTTACATCAGTTTGAATGAAAAGGCCTTATCACGGTTTTCGGCGCCATCTTGACGGGTAGGCAAAGCGGTCAGAAATTACAGAGTTTGTATGGGAATCCGATGGCAAATAACTTTTTCCAAAATTGAATTTTACGCAATTTATGAATCGCAACGTTAAAATACTGAGCAGAAGATTGTATTCACCAAGCTTGAAGGATGTAGCTTGGCTAGAACGTGTTCAATTAATTTTTGTAATTTTCCATTCATTTTTGGCTTGGTAAAAGGGGCGGCGCGGGAAAAAAATTACAAACAAATGTATGAAAAATTAGAAAAATTAACTGAGCGTCTTCTATTCCATCGGATTCCCATACAAACACTGTAATTTCTGGCCGCTTTGCCTACCCGTCAAAATGGCGCCGAAAACCGTGATAAGGCCCTCTTCTTAATGTTAACTGTCATTCAGATATGGGTGATACTGCTGGATAGTTTTGCTTAAAGGCGCGACTTACTTCTTTCTTCCGGATCAGGATTACTGATCCAAGGTCACTTAAAGTAAAATCTGCTGTGGGCAATGATTCATTGGCTTCTTTGATACACCATGATCTGAGTGATCTTGGATCATTGATCCTGATCTGGAACATCCTAAAGGAACACGCCTTACATTTGGCTGCTTTTGTTTGAAAAATGATCACATCTATTGGAGAAATATTGTTAAGGGAATTCAAAGGAATGGAGTATAATTAAGCAGGCTTTAGTTGAGAGTTGTGAGTGTATCTTTTTGTTGTTGATTTGTGAATGAACTGCAGAGAATCCCGGTGGGATATTTATCAAACGCGACAGGTTATCCAAACACCGAGAAGAGAGTTGAAAGTACCACGCGCAGCGGCGTGTTTAAAATGTTATTTCCCGTCTACTTTGTTATAAGGAACAATCTTGTTTTAACTTGGCTCAAAGTTATTATCGAAGTTGAGACCTCTAAAAGTTGTCTAAAGAAAGTATAGTGTACTGTGTCGGTATGCCATAGAAAAATATGAATTGTTATCACTTTGTCGAGCATTGTGGCGCATTTTGCAGGCTAAAATGGAGAATTTGCGGGGTAAAGTGTAAGTGAGAATAAAGCAATCATACGATGTAAGCAGCCAGTCAAAACCGAGAAGCCATGACAATGTAAGAGTAAAAACTGCCTGTAGTAGCTCCATGGCCGGTGCCCGCTGGCGAAGTACATGTAAAGTTTTGTGGATTCAAGCCCAACACACTCAGTTCAACCAGTTTGTTCAACTATCAGTTTAGCAATTGTACAGATAATTTCAATAAACCTTTATCAAACTAGCCAGCTTTGCTTAATTTATTGTGTATTTTCATTCAGGAAAATAAAAGCCACTGTTAATATTGCTCTGACTGTTTTGTTGTCAATTTTTTTCACTTTTAATTTTTTTATGGCTGCCTTCCAAAGTGATTTAACAGTAATAGAGTTCTTGGGCATAAATATGTTTTGGGACCTTAACCCTTGCCAAGCGGCTCGGGCTAAAATGAGACTTAGGGCCTCTTTACATGATCCCAGTCAACCAGGCTAGCTCAGTTTTCAGATCTCGCCTCGCCACTCTTTTCGTCGTAAAAATTTCGATGTGTTCATATGAGAGGCCGGGCTGGCCCGGTTACCGAGATCTCGGTTTTTGCGATCGAGATCTCGGTAACCGGGATGAAAATTTTCCCATATGAACACTCCAGCCCGGTGACCGGGGCGAGACTTTTTTGACGAAATAGCATCGCTTTCACAACATAGCGGCCAAAATAGCATAGTTTTTGTCTTGTATGTATTTTCACTTTAGGAGTATGCGAATTAGCTTTCAGTTGCAAGAGTCCACAAAGCTATGACAGAACGATAGAAGTTAATGTTTCATCATTTGGTTGTGTTTCTTGAACTTCATCCTGGTCGACCGGGCTTAAACTTCCCATATGAACAGACAACAAAATTCGTCCTGGGTAACCGAGCCAGCCCGGTTACTGGGCTTATATGAAGAGGCTCTAAGTCAGGTCCAAAACGTATTTATGGCTGTGAACATAAACTCCACATTCCAAGTTAAATTTCACACGAAAAACCGATAACACATGAATTGTGAAGCGAGGATTAGGATATCGGTTTTTCAAGTAACATTTAACGTTGAATTCACGGGTAAGTTTATGAATTTTCCTTGTATCGCATAGCCCGCTTCCTTTTAAATGAAAAAAGAACCTGTTTCATTCACGTCTCTGTGAAGGTTACAATATTCAACGCGCCTCGCTTCTAAGAGTCGCAGTTCCACACTGAAATCCTCGCCTCGCCTAGGTCAGGGTGCGCGAAAATCTCAGAACTATGCGATTCTATGATATATCATCAGCTTTGAATGACGATTTTCAAATTCTGTTTTTTTAGAATATTGCCATCATCTCAGAAGCTGCAAGCTCAGGTATCTCCCTGCAGGCAGACAGAAGAGCCAAGGTATTTACCGTGTTTTAATGATTCATTCACTATCGTCAGTTTTGCGACGTATTTGTTGAAATAAAAAACCCTTTTCTAAATGAAGAGTACTGTATTACTTGACGCAAGTTTGAGTAAACGATAACCAATGTTTTTCATGCATCTCACGTGTGTACTCCACACGTGTGGCAACAATGGGATTGTGGGTGGTGCTTTAAAATACAGCGATATAGATAATGTGCTTAATGTATTCCAAATTGGACTCGAAATCAGGTGATTTCCCTAACAAAATGTTAATGCGCGTACAGGGTTTGAAATGCTTCCTGTTTTGTTTGCTTCAGAATCAACGCAGACGTGTCCACATCACTCTTGAACTACCTTGGAGTGCGGACAAAGCCATTCAACAGTTTGGTAAGAGATTTCTTGGATACCTTTCTCTTCCTCATGCTAAAGCTGTCCCTGTAGCCAATTAAGTATCCGTTAAGGCCCGTTTGCACAGGCGATTTTTGTCGCGGAAACTCGATGCAATTTTTGTCGCGCTTAGGTTGCAACTTCAAAATCGCACGTGTAAACCAGGTGCGATTTTCAGTGCGATTTGTCGCCGCGATATCGCAGGGGTTTCGAACATGTTTGAAACTTGATGCAACTTTGGCGCGACAAAAGTTGCATCGAGTTGCCGCAACAAAAATCGCCTGTGTAAACGGGCCTTTAGATATATTTTATGAAACAAAACTAAATTTAAATGAGAGAACTAGTCTTTTTAATGCCAGTTTTGCCCCACAAGTGTGTGTCTTTGCTGTTATCCGCATTAGTGACGTATGGTTTCCATGACAACAGGTCGGTCTCATCGGTCTAACCAAGTCAGTGCTCCTGAGTACTTGTTTCTGATATCTGAACTGGCGGGAGAAAGACGCTTTGCTTCCATTGTGGCCAAGAGACTTGAGAGTTTGGTAAGCTCGCACTTTCTAAACATATGAAGTGGCAAACATTTAGAACAGTTTATATGCACATTTCCATTTTACTGGAACTCGTATGACGTTACTTTAGAGAAAGATACTGCTGTCTGTCCAAAAAGCACTTAGTAGGGAGTTTAAGCAAATCACTGGCTGGCGCTGATACGGCTGCCGGAAGTAAATGTCCCCCAAAATGAGACACTGCGTGTATGTGCGTCGGCTGCATTCAGCCGTAGCGTGAGTCGGGATGTTTTGCAAGAGTGGCTGCTACATCGTATTTATTTCGCTTCTCTGGCCTTTTTCAACGGACATCTCAGCATTTTGAGAATCCATTGGATACTATATCCTTTAGAGTCAATTTAAGTCAAAGATTGTGTCAAGGTTGCCTCTCATAAGCTTGTAAAGCCGTATCATGTTGGAATGTGGATTGGCGAAGTGAGTTAAGACCTCAGTTAAGTGAAATATTCGTGTTGAGCAAGAGGTTCCTCTTTGGTTAAGTTTGTTTTGAGGGTTTAGTGAAGATGGATAACTATACGATGTAAGTATATACCACACAAGTAAGTGGTACTTTTCGCGCGCGCTGATTGGCTAGCTCGAAGGTGATTAGCTAAGTTTTAATCACCTCCGAGCAGTCGAAGAAAAACAAAATGGCGTTTGTCGGTATATTGTCCCAGATAAAGTTACTCTTTGGTCGTTCGCTCGTTATTCAGCTTGTGTGGTATATACTAAAACAATTATTCACCTCAATGTCGGCGAAAATATCCACCACTATTCACCTCCACTTCGGTGAATAATTGTTAACTATTTTGCCTTTTTGAGTATTGATATGTTTGTGTTCTCCACTCGATATTCTTTGAGATATTTGTCTCTGAAATTATATACCTTATTTCATTCATGAAATTGTTGTTATTGTACAAAGCGTTTGGCATTTGCTCTAGCTCAGAAATAATGATTTTATTAATCTGTTCGTCCTAGCGAGGCAAATAACGACCGTCGTCCTTTGAACAAAGCCATCGGCAGCTGCAGTGATTTGCTTTAACTCCCTATTTTCAGCAGGTGTACTGTGCATGAATCAGAGTTGTGTAATCACCACCTCTGTGCTAACTTGTTTTCCAGTTTCATTCCAACTGACATGTTTCATGACGACCATTAACTTTGTCTCAGATGTCGATGTTGCTTCCAAAAATCTCATAGCGAAGGAAGTAGAGTAGCATGTGCTTTCTATTGCGTAATGTTATTCTTAATTCGCACTTTATTTGAAAGAAATCAAAATGGAAAAGTTTAAATTTATTCTACAACATATTGTTGCAGGGAGCACTTACGCACGGAGACCGACGAGCCACAGAATCTCAAGATTTGAGCAGATACAACTTCGACAATAAGGTAGCTGTAAATGTCTTTACTTGTGTCACATTTATCATGATGATACATGTTACCAGACAGGATATGTATGGGACTGACAATGTGTGTTTGCCATGATCAGTATGGTAGAGCTGCTTTAGAGGCTGTTTTGAAAGCTGTCACTGGTCAAGGTTCACCATTGATTCCACCCCCACAAGACTATAAAGGACACTTTTTTCAAGGTAAGTTAATATTTGATCTGCGAGACACTGACAAATCACGATAGTCTGCGATAACCGAGTCAAGCTCCTTTTCATATGTAAATCACTCTCTGACAGCTCATGGAAGCGATCTGCAATCTGCGGGTTACAATTGCGCAAGAGCACTGAGAATATTACGTGCAACAAAACACAATTCAGACCGCGCTTCGCATTAGCAGACCATTATTTGTAGGAAGTTATTTACAGGTCACCTGGTGCGCTCTCGTTCAATGAAAAGGAAGAAAAAATGCCCAAACTTTGTCTCTGTTGTATTAACAGATGTGCGCTCAGCACTGATTGGTGTTGGTCTCGTTGTCAAAGATGATAAGAGTGGCGTGTCCATTTTAGATAAAGGTAAGGTGGAATGTTACTCCAAAATTAAAAAAATTACTGGAATTTTAAGCTTTTTTTCCAAAAGCCACTTTGATCATTGACTCCCCTGACATTTTTTGAGATACTACACTTGTCATTATTCCGAATTACCACAGTTTTCAGCAATGTTTGAAGGATTTGTGACGCCGAAGATTCAACCCCAAAAGCACTTATGGGTTATGTTGTTTCTCCCTTTTTTAGACTATACCAATATATCACGATTTCTGAATCGAATTCTTGGAATTGAAGTGGAACTTCAAAATCGTTTGTTTGCGTACTTCACGAAAACACTGTCAGTTGTGGTGCAACAAGCCAAAAGGAGTGGACGCTGGGATGAGGGAATTCTGGGTAAGACAAAGACTCTGAATGCAGAGGCAATGGTTGTATTCCAAATCTATCATGCACGTACGTGGTCTGAGACAAACTGGAAATAAAAGAAGTTAAAATACAAAGCTTCAGCTACGAAATAGAATAGAACAGATTTTTAAATCTCACCTGTTATCTTGTCAAATAGAACTAATCTACCACAGGGTGGAGGCATTTAATAAAATAGCTACAATAAATAGAGGTTTGATTAGGCAGAAAATAGCGCTTTGTTTAGCAGACAAGAACTGCGCTCACACTAGCACCGAAACATGCTCAGAACAAACATGCTTAGTGTAGACATGTTTGGAGTAAAGCTGTTAAAAAAAAAACGTTTCTGCTAGACATGTTTGAAACTGTTCCTGTGAAATTTTGCTTGTAAACCCGGGCTATCTTTTGCCCTTCAGCTAGGGTTAACCCGCTTGCTAGGGGTAACCCTCCCTCCTTGTAAACAGACCCTAACTCGTCAGGTACATGATAAAAATAAATCTGTTTTGATTATGTACAATGCACCACCTGATGTAAGTTGAAATATTGGACATTACATCTGTCTTGATGATAAGAATACACCAATTGAAACCTCGTAGTATGACATGGCTGTTGGGATTTGATGTATTTAGCCTTAAAATAGCCCTTTAATTAGGCTAAGATGGAATAGCACTTTTGTGAGGTAGAAATTAGTTTTTGTTTTTGTTTAGACAAAATAGCGCCTTGATCAAACATCCTCTTGTAGATGTAAATGTATAACGTGGATTACAAATTCATGGTTTATAAAACAAGACTCTGTTGATTTGTTTCAGATCTCGGAGCTAACGGTGAAGCAGTGAATAATCTCAGCGTTCAAACATTCGTGGGCAATTCAGCATTCGGTACAGCTACTACAGAACTTCACACGGTCAGCAATTACTATACTCAAACTATGTTTAACGCGTTTGTCAATTATGTGTTGAAGCATTTGTACCACGTTTGTCTTGCTTGTTTCAAACAATTGAAAATAAGTTATTGCAAAGGAATCCTTACCTGTCCAGCCCGACTTTGTTTTGGAATTCCCACTGCATTATTTACGTCCCAGCACAATTTATTCCGTGCCATGTGACCGAATCGTGCAAAGGGACTATTTAGTGCGGAGAAGTATGAGTGCAAACTACTGTGTTAATTAGTGTGGGATTTGTATTTGTGCTGAGTAATTACGTTGTTTGATGATCAGGTAAGTGTTGAGCGTGGGATGTCATGGAATGAGTCATTACAATTGAGGAGAAGCTCCACACATCCTGATGATGGATATTACCTCTCACACCAAGTGAGTTATTAGCACATTTTTTTTACCACTCCAGGTTTTCACTTATTTTTGATCTATGTTTATTCAGTTGGTGTTTCTTCGTTTCTTCATTTCAAATTTTCATTCATTCATTCATTTAAGTTTGAGTAACGAAGTGATGCTGTAAGATGACTTCGACTGGTTGAGGGTTTAGAATAACAAATCCCGTCTCTCAAAGCTGACACCGCTGTAAGGCGGACATCGCCCTCGCTGGTTCCAGCTAAATTGTACTCGTTTCTCTGGAACTGAACTTTTTTCTCTAACTGCAAGAACCACAGTTCATAGTGCTGTCTAGTAGAGTTTCACTGTTTTGTTTGTATGGAGCTAGTAGTTGGGCGACATGGGGAAAGATAGCCTGTTGTAGGTGTTTGGTTTGGATGTGCATGAAACAGCAAATGGGAAAAAAGGCGAGCGGCTTTGAACAACAATGTATCTCTCCGACATACTGTCGTCTTTTTTCAGCCATCTTTTTTTCTGTTAGTCCTTGCGCTACTCCCCAACTAACCGACCGATAGACCGACCAAACGATGAAAGTGATAGCTAAGTGACTGGTAGCTTTAAATATGTTATACTGCGTGAAGAGTTTACCCGCCTTTTTGTTATTTACGTGTCCTTTGTTTGTTATTAGACAAGAAATAACAAGACAACTGCTATCCTGGCTATTGCTCAATCACGAAGCAAGAAAAAGAATGTTTTTAGTGTGTACAGACCAAGTACCGGCCTTCAGATAAAACAAGACACACTGGAAGAGATCAAGAAAAAGTACAAAAAGGTACCATCGCAACTATGACCAGAGAAGTAACAGTACTATCTGTACTGATGGGTTTTTCCTGTCTGAACATTCCTTTTATTAATTTTATTATTAACTTGTTCTGGAATTTTACAGCCTTATCTATACGAAATCCTTTCGTCAGGCAAAGCAGTGTCGTACCATTTTTGTTTTTTATTTTGTTTGATTAACGTGTCTCTCCAGTAAACCATTAAATTACTCGTTGTCATCCACGTACAAATGAAAGTGAAATGTCAAAGAAGTAGAGAAAACAATTTTAAATGAATTTATCGTTTATTTGTACACAGTTCAAAAATATCAGTACGAAACTGGTTTCCATCGTTCACTCGGTTCACTAAGAAAATTCGGTATCTTCGGAAGCAGTCAAGTGTTATACTGTTCAAAATCACTAAGCATTTCCTCGACAGTAAACAGAAAGGATATGTCAGAATGTTTTGAGCCACTGCGCACGCGACAAACTATGAAAATGGCTGCACATTAAGCACTATTGAAAGAAGTAAAGCTTAAAAAATCGATAGTGTCATCTCAAGAAGTGTGTATACAGCCTCTTCAATGTTCTCGTTTGTGGGTTAATATCTATAACTGATTATCAAATTCTGTAAGGAGAATTAGTCAAGAGGCTTATATAAGAAGTAAATGTGTTCTGTTTGTTTTGTAAAGGTGTCAGAAGCTGAGGCACAAAGCAGTTGGATAGATCAGTATGATTCAGCTGCCATACAATGTAGCCACGCCTATTGGTAAGTATACAGACCAATCTATTATAACTGTGATGGATCACATGCAAGATTTGTGACTAATTTCTCCAAAAGCAAGTCGTCATACTTGTCGTCGCATCACAAATCAGGAGTGAAAATTCGCTCCAGTCCCCTCCCCTCACTCCGTAGCAGCTGTGGTTTGCAGGAGTAAGTAATCTTACCTTTTGAGTGTCTTTTCACCTGAGAATGATAGCTGTAAGCCAAAGGCAGCGGGTCTCTGTTGGGAGGTTTATTTTGATTAGAGACAAGAGTGAATATTGAATGTCTTTCTTATTAGGAAGGGTAACTGTAAGCGCACAACAGTGGGTCTAAGCTGTGAGGTTGGCAAGCGACAGCGTACATTTCACATACTGAGCGGGTCAGTTCTCAGCGTATGGAGTAAGGTGGAAAGTGTTTTAGCGGGTCAGCCTGGAGCTAATTCCAAAGTGCAAATTGTACGTTGTAGAAAAAGCGATGGATCCAGAATTGTTGGTGAGTATTGTAAAACTTATTCCAGAAATTCAAATAGCTTAGTGAGGATACAGAAATGGAAGCTGCATGTACCTACAACAGGACTACAGGGCACCGACCATCGGGAGAAATATCCATGAGAGGCCAGAGAGACTGTGAGAATCTCCATCATGTCTGTTGATGCATGAAATCTATCGACATGGTAGATTGGCGACTATCTACCAGTGATTTTACCGGGGTATTGTTTTAGTGCACGCACCTGCTGACGTCGTTGATTTCTGTACACTTAACTTTGCCTTCTATTATCGTTTTTTCTCGTAGGATGCCTTATCCCAAGTAACTGTGTTCCTCCTCTGACAAGAGCACTGCTTACCACAGACGCCCAACAGGAGCCCATCGTAATCATGTAAAGAAAAAAACGTCTATTTTGGCATATGAAATCTAATTTTCTGGTGTAAAAAGTGTACAGGTAGATAGTAAAATACGTTAAATTATTTAAGTGCCCCCTTGAACGGCACTTAACGTTCAAGCAAAGTTGTTTACAATCAATTTAGGCGAATTGCTATTTATAGGTTAAAAAAAGATGCAGTAACATTTTTGCAATTTAAAATTCGAGATAATTCATTTTTGGTTCGCTGCTGTTTAGTTACACTAAGGTATTGGTTTGAAACAGTAATAGCATTTTGTACAGCTATTTTTCCAATTCATTTACAGTTTGACATCTCTGTTGGTGTGACTGGTGCAGTGAGAAAAATGTCTGCGATACTCAAAAGCATAAATGGCGTCAAGAATGTCGTTTTTATAAATACTTGTGATGCCAGATAACGAGAAATTCCAACGGTTCAGTCGCGTGAAAACAATGACGGGTCGGGTTTTTGCTGCGAGATTTAAAATAACAGCCATTAGCGTGAGTAGAACATATTTCGCCAGAGTTTATACAAGGCTCCGTCAATTCTACCTGTTAATAGCTTGACAATCTTAAACCTTTGTAAAATGTATGCACCGTGATATCAGTGATAGGCAATGAACACAATAAAAGGGAAGATCTCCAGCTGGATAATTGCCCAATCCCCCTTCCCCAATCAAAATATGTAGTGGTCAATTTGTTACTGATATTTCTGTCATCCTGTTGTGTTGTTATCACTATTCTGTAGAAATTTTTTCTCTGGCGTTGGTGGGTCACCATGGATGTCACGGTTCATATATTTTTAAAGGGGAGAGTGATTCTAAGTTTGAGGTTGTAGGTTAAACATGGGACGAGGGCAAAGGACACATGTGCTCTGATCATGTAGACTGAAATACGAGAATTGTTTTATATCGAGGTATCGAATGTTGCTTCTTTAATTTTCGCGAGAACATTAAGTCCTGCAAAATTAGGTAACGACAAGTCATATATTGTTCGAGTCTCTCGACCAAAACCCCTTGGTAAACTTAAAAGAAGTTTGACTTCATAGATGGAAAACTTAATGTGTTTTGCACAAACAATTCAGTGGATTTTGTTTTCCAATCTCCATTCTATCCATTTTGCGCGGATGGTTTTAGTTTCGTTGTCCTTATAGGTGCTGTTTTGCTTGACAATTGCACTTGTCAATGTTCAATGTATTTAGCTATCTTTTCAGGTATTGTTTTTTGTAGCACGTTTTCTGTGACTGATAAGTTAATTTGCATCGCCAGTTCCTTGGTTATTGAAAACTATTACAAAACCCCAGAATAAAATGCTTTTTCTTTTGTTCCTTGGACGCTGAATTTAAAACTGAAACTGACTGTTGTACATTTTAACAGATTAAAAGAGTGCTTTCATAGCCCAGGGCGTTGTATTTCGATGAATTGTTGAAGTTCACATATCTTTAATACCGATGGAAGTACTAAAAGTCCAGTTTGTATATCACTGTTCGTCAAGTATCACTTGTTTGGTGTGTTACACAACAACGCAACATTAAACCTGCATTCAATTCGTTCAAGCTGGTTTGTTCTACCCTTGTATTTGCTGGTCTTGAAAGAATCTGCCTTTTAATGTCTGTTCCCATTGTCGATGGCGCATAACAAAGACGGGAGCTGGGAGTCCCCCCCAGAAAAAAATTGCGAGACGGTGTGCGGCCTGCTTCAAAATCTGTTCTTTTACTTGCCCAATTTATGGTATACGGTCATAATTAACGGCAAATCGCAAGGGCTACTCTAACGAACTGAAACCTGGACACAAGCAAGATATAGACACTGTTTAAGTTGTGGGTGCGGCCTTCATTGAATTTAGGAAAGCCTTTGACTGTGTCTCATCCTGCTAAACAACCATTTATGTCAATTTGGCATACGCGGCCCTCTACTAAACTGGAGGGTAAGGGGGTAAGTTTTTAAAGAAACTGAGGCTGCGTCGGTGGGGAGTATTACAGGATGCAGCTTCGAATCTTTTTACAGTGACCAATTCACATTACCCAAGGCTGCTGCCCAACAGGAGCCCAGCAGCCTGGGGCACCCAAGAAAGTCCTTTGGGCACCTAAATTTTAGCAGCAGCTCCCAAAACATTACCTGTCGGGCTCCTAACTTTTTGGCTTCTGCCCTTCTGGGCTCCTTGAAATATTGTTAGGCAACAGCCTTGTTACTAACCCAGTTGATAAAACCAAATTATCCTCTATTAAACTGGTTGACGAGCTAAAGCCACGGTAAATCAATCCCCAACAGTTGTACGTCTGGTGCGTGAAGAACAAGCTGACACCACACCCAAAGAAATCAGAGTGCATGCTAATTTACAGAGGATCGTTCGCTGGCCCCTTTCCACTCCTATACCTCGGACACTTTCAACTGTTTCACGAAGGCGACACTTGATCATTTCAAGTTTGAATGGTCCACAGTATTGTCTGTGTCCTTTGTGCTTGGCCAGATTTTATGGGTTTTGTTACTTCAATAAATTAAGACCGCCCGACTAGTAACAAAGTTTATAAAAGTATTATTCTTAGCTGGAACATTACAATCACGTGTGTTAGTGTACCGCAGTTTGTGACTGAGAGGAATTCATGTGAAAATTGTTTGTCTTCACTTCTCAGTCAATGGTGTTAAAGGTTTAGTTTGGTGAAACTGATACGGCCGCTTGAAAGACTTGTGTAATTTGTCAAGAGATTGGTCAGAACGAAGTTGTCACTTTTTTACATGATCACAACAAGACTTTTTCTTATCTTTTTTTTTTTGATGCTCGAATTTCTGTCTTCTTATTTAATAGAAAAACAAACGTTATTTTCGTCGTTTGTGAGGACTTGGATAACTTTTAAGGTTTCTTCTGAAGAGCAGTCTGGATTTCCCGCAGTAGTTTCTCAACTAGGATTTGAAGATTATTATTTTGTAACTTGGTGAACGAGTTTTGGTCTTTTAAACTCATCAGGCATTCTTTTACTTTTACAAGATCGTATCTGCAATAGTCAACCAACAACTGCTGTTCTTGTCCTTCCAGAGTTTTCATCGAAGCGCTCCAAACTTGAAACACTGTGCTTACAGACTCTGTTTTTGATTGAGATGTTTTACTGTCAAGATGTTTGTCTTGATTAGCTTCATCCACGACTTTCAATGTGATTGTTTGTATCCTTGGGTTTGCGATAACATCAAGAAACTCCACGAATTCTTCGTAATTCAATCCACAACTTGCTCTCAAAACAACCTGACACAGAAAAAAAAAAAACGAAATAGCAATGCATTGACAAGCGGAACTATCTTTTCTAAACACAGAATCACCATTTAAACTCAATCTTCTTCCTGCTTATACAAGTAAGTCACGAGGGAAGTTCATGAAAATTAAACTTGATAAACCAAGCGTACTACATGCATGTTTAGAATAGCTGTTACCATTATCAATAGGCCAAGTTCGATATCTTAATATTGTAATGCGGCTTAGAGGCTTTGGGTCAAAATTGGAACATTTGTTAGTTTCTTTCGTCCCTAAATTCCCAAAAGAGACTTGAATACAAAAACACCCACAACAAATATGGAAGTTTGTCCTGAAAGCCTCGGAGCCATGTTAGAATATTGATATATGGAACGTGGCCTATTGACGACTTCCTTTAATTCTTGATTTTCTTATTTTTTCTAACTTTCCTACCTAACAATCTATTGATACTGTTAAGAGAAATAGGATCTTGATCTACCTGACAGTGTTCATGCCAGTTTTCCATGTCCCTGCAATCCTCTATGCTCCGATGAACCTACACCAATATACAATAAATTTTATGAATAAAACTTGAAATTTAACAAATGGTAAACGCCATAGCGTATACTATTGAGTTATGGATGCACGCGGGGGGGTTGCTAAGCACGAAAGAAGCAAGAAGCGTAAGTGGCACGAGGCCGTAGCCGAGTGCGACTGTAGTTTTATTGAGTGCTTAGCAAACCTCCCAAGTGCATCCATAACTCAATAGTAGACACTATGGCGTTTGCCATTTGTTTTATAACATAACATTAAGACATTGGAACAACAGAAGTCTTTTAGAGTCCATACCACGCTGCTCCCGTTAATGTGTCACGCAATGCCTATTTCAGCTCGCGCTCTGAAGAAAAACATTTTCTTTGACGTTGACATTGCGGTAAAAAACAAATCGAAATGTGATTTATCGTGGTTTGTACTCCTACCGACAACGAGTACGTGTCATTACTTGTTTCCCAAACATTTTTTCGTAGTGTTTCTGCATATTAATGACGTTCGCGCGAATTTTTTATAACACTGATTTTTTTTCTGAAATTTTACCATTGAAAGATCATGAGTTAGCGATGTCAGAAATGTAAAAATATGGGGGGGGGGGGGTCACCGACTTCGTTTTGGAAAGAACATGCCTGGAAAAACCCCTACATCTGAGTAAATCGGGCTTCGTTAGCGAAGAAGACCACAGTGGCTGTAAGTCCCAACATATTGCAGTTAGAGCTTTGAAGAGAAATGTTCTCTGCCAAATTTAGTTTAAACTGTGGACCTATTAAGCAAATTTAGTCAACTGGTGAGGTCCCTCAACAGCCGCAAGATGGCAGGATTCTATGCCCCCTAGACAGAAATATTCAAATTTTTAAAGTTCCCACATTGATTTTTTGTTCATTTTTGGACAATGTGGAGATAATTGTAAATGAAAAATATGTTTGTTTCTCAAAGAAAAGTAGGGGTCACCGAACGTCCAAGATCATTAAATCCATTCAAAGCCATAGCAATGGCCATCTGCCCTATCATTGTTCACTTTAGTACTTAGCGCGCGCGCTCGATGCATGGCGTGTCGTGACGTGGCATATGGATTTGCGTGCGCAGTAAGGATGCGCAGAAACAATTGACACGAACGTCTTTAAGGTAATTCCTCTGAAATAAAACTGACAATAGATTTTCGCTCAAACTTTTTCCACTGAATATTTATCATAAGGGAAATTCAAATTTGAAATGAAAAACGGGGCTGCCCATGCTCATTAAGGGGCGCCGAAGCATTGAAAATGTCTCATTTTGGCATTATTTGAGAACGCATTCCCAGTAATAATTGTAAAATCTTAATGACCGAGACTCTTGAGAACATGCATTAAACTACAGTCAATACATTGTGTCGGACACAAAGAAATATTTTAAGTTTGATTTAGACAGAAAGCTGACGTCTTGATTATAATTTAAACCAAATTTCTTGACATGGTTACCAAACGGCAAACTAGAAAAGACCACACTGTATCTGCTATTTTCCTTGTTTTTTTTTTTTTTCAATTTTCAGCAATAGAAATCAGATGTCTTTTCTCACGCAAAGCTTGTGATAAGTTCATTACAATGACTGGAAAGAAAGCCCATGCTCGTTGGTGAGCTGTGGACATTTTTCAACTGACAGAGCTCAATATCAAGGCAAATTCGCCATGTTTTCAGTGTGCGCATGCACGAGGGCGCGCTAAATGACGCCATAAATTATGCGCAGAAAGGATGCGCAGTGCTTTCTGCGCAGTGCAAATGAGAGGAATCACCTTAAGAGAGTTTGTAAAAGTTTTTGAAAGGGAAGTCTGACGCGTACAAGCACCTCATTTGCATAATGCACCACGTGCAATTTCAAGTCCGAGTCGTTGTTTTCAGTTGTTTTTTCGGTATCTTTAATATTGAAATCCAATGTGATTTAGCGTGGTCTGTACTCTTATCGACAACGATACGCGTCATCACATCACAAAGCGCGCACTTTGCTTTAGTTATTGAGTACGTCAGCAGCATACACCCATGGGCAAATAGTAAATGCTG
>CM042753.1:17550907-17555286 GCA_022496165.2 Catalaphyllia jardinei
GTAGCATATTATCTTAGGTTATGTTTTGGACTACACAGGAATTTTTTACTTCCTGAAAAAAGTGGCACATATACTTTGAGCGGTCTAAAATTGACTTCAGTTCTACAATACCTTGGGACAAAAATGACCTCTCCCTCTCTCTGTATGACTGTGACTGGATTTGAAGCTTTTTCAGAGTCTGGGAATTGATGCCTGTCATTAATGTCATCTGACGTGATGTCATATGCAAGGTTACCTAGTCTGTCAGTCAAATATTTTTCTTGACCTGGTGGGTAAATCAGCCACTTCTTGCATCCACAAATGTTTGCAGACCAACTATAAGACCTTCAAAAATACGCCATAACAAGATACTATATTTGTGGGCTAAAATGAAATTCCTTTCTTTGAATGTAATGATTAACTTGAGCACAAATTATGTCAGGCTTTGTGGTCCACTAAACACATGTTTATTACATAGACATGAGTGTTCACTGGAAAATACACCACTGATAAATTCATACTCATTCAGGACCGACTGGTCTATTTTCAATATCTTCACTAGTGAGGATATTGAAATTACGAGTGTCAAATGAAATTTTCAATATTTGGCTCCTTCACTGTAACTTTAACTGTGCATAGTTTGAAAATGTCATTTCTCACTTTCTCATGGTTGTTTGTGCAAACAGTCAGTTCCTTCATATAATAAAAGGAAAATTAAACAGTCAGGGTTTTCAATACGAATCGGAGTAGGCGGAAAAACTTCAGGACTAGGCGGTGAGGGTACAACTAGAACTGAAGGCATGACCTAGAGGTGGGTTAACGGGAGCGTGCCCCACCTGGGAGATTCTTAACATTTGGACCTCTTAAAATGCACTTCTGCATTCTGGGGCAAATTCATGTATAATTATAACAGGTATTTAGCACTTTCTTCAAATTAAAACAAAAGCGGAACAAGTAGCAGTTGGAGATCTTGGTGCAGTGGTCATGATACTTCCAGGTGCAACAGCAACTGTTGTTGGCACTTCTCTCAACAAAAGATTATTTTCTTAATACCCCGGGTGGACTGCAATTTGCTCTATTTGTGGACACAGAAACCAGAGAACAAAAGTCTGAAAGGTGCTGACCGTAGTGACAAAGAAATATTCAAACAATCTGGATTAGCTCACCAATGTGACTAAAAAAACTCATGAAAAACCCGTCTCTTTATACTGTCGCTTTTGTGGGGTCTGAAAAACCTCCAACACAGGGCTCGAAATTAAAAAAATCCATGACGACTAAGGATAAAAAATAGTTGCCAAATGTAACTTTAGTCGCCGGGTTGTTCAAAGCCTGATTAAGCTAACCCAGGGTTAGCGAGAATTTTTATTTCAGTTTTGTAACTTTTTTGAAGTGTTCTGTTTGTATTGTTTGTCCATCAGTTTTAAGCTGTAGTAATCGCAAACTACACCAAATGTTAGAGGTGAAAAACATTTTAAACAAGAAAAAAATTAATGCCGCTGTTAATGTTTAATCCTGGGTTAACGTTAACCGGCTTTCGAACAACCTGGCCCAAATCGTAAAATCAAATAGGAGAGAGACAATCCTTAGACATACATGATGTACTCAATGCTCAAGGGTTTGCAGTGCAATATAGGGCGATTTCAAACACGGGAGCCATTTCGAAGTCTTCCGATTTGGGAGAGGAACGTTCACAGTTTTTACAGCAAACAAAAAGGATGGATTGACTCTGTGCTCGCATTATCAAACTTGTGCCCTGAAATAAGGAAGGTGCTGAATCAAATATAGCAATCCAGTTGGTGATCGAAGAATTCCCGGTTTGTTTTGTCACATCTGTATCCAGAAGTAAGGTCGTTTTCCTTTGAGGTTAAAAGGTTGACGAAAGAAAACGTGAGTCACCCACTGGCGACCAACACTCATTTTTGGTCGCATTGGCGACTAGTGGGTCGCAATTTCGAGGCCTCATTACAGAGTTGTTTGCCTCTTTGCGGCAGCCAAATTTTGACAAAACTCGAACCGGGAAGTGGAACGTGATCATGTCTTACATGAGTGATTTTCAGAGCACGTGGATATTTGTATTGGGCACGCGTTGCGCAGGTTTTACACCCAGCTCGCGAGGTTATGCGTAAAAGGCCAGGGATGAAAACGCGAGTCACCACAGCTAATTACTAGGAATTCGGGCAAGTTTTTAGTGTGTTTTATGAATAAATGTTGGCCAATCCAAAAATCGTGTTTTGTAGAAAAATGTCTCATGCCATTTACCTCATTTGACGCAATTCCCGATCAAAGTAGGCGGCGAAATTATGTGAAGTAGCCGGCGAATTTCGCCGGCCGCTGGCCCTTATTGAAAACCCAGCAACAGTGGCTTGAAGATATGAATTTTGTTTTTTGTGTTACAGTGAAAGTTGGAAAATCGTGAGCTCCTACAACATGTCTGAAATGTTTATTGTGGCCAATCACAAGCGAGATCCCAGCATTGGTCACGGAACAGGTCCCAAAAGGAAATCTTTGTTTCAGTTATAAAAGAAATTAGATAATTGCTGTTACAGGCTATTTAAACACTAGTGAAGAATTAAATCTCTTTGCGCAAGTAGGCGCACAAGGGCCCAGACATCTTCCCTCCACTGCTGGCAGTTGTTTGCTGCCAGTCTTGCTCTTATCCATATGTTCCATTCTTGTCTATCTCTGTCCTTTTCTACAGTGCAACGCCAGGTAGTTTTGGGTCTGCCTCTGCTTCTTTTCGCCTCCAGCTTCTATCCAAGGGCAACAGCACAATCGTTGTTCATTTTGTTCCTCAAGACATATCCAATCCAGCACCATGTCTTCTTCTCACCTCTTCACTTATTGGATCTGCCCAACACTTCCTTGTTTGACACATGCTACTACCATCTGATGTGGAAGATTCTTCTGAGGCACTTTGTCTAGAAGATGTCAAGTTTCTTTTCCTCCCCCTTTATCATTTTCTACGTTTCACAGCCGTAGAGAAGCACTGAAAGTACTAACTTCATGAGAAGCATTGCCTTTATCTTCCTGCTGATGTTTCTTGTACGCCAGATCTTGCTGAGCCTGTTGAAGCGGCTTACGCCAGTGCTGTCCTCTTCCTGCTGTCCAATGTTGCTCCTTTGTCCTTTGTCACTTGCGTTCCCAGGTAAGTGCAACTGCTCACTTCCTCCACCATGCTGTCTCTCGTTCTCAGTCTCTCGTTGTTCATGATGTTGACCTTCATCCACTTTCATTTCTCTGGTTTCAGCTTCAACGCTAGCCTCCCTGAGAAGTTTCCCATCCTCGTTGTGAAGAAGGTTTGGGATATTTTTAACACGAAAAAAACAAAAACTATTTTCAGAAACCAATGCAATGTGCCAGGCTGATGCGACTAGTGGCCGCTGAATCACTCGAGCAAAAACGATCCAAATCAGTGCTTTCATTGTTTCATTTCCTTATTTTGATAATGACAGAAAGTGACGAGTAACACTGAGGAAACTGGAAGTCTTACTGTTGTAATTTGTAGGTGTTTGCTGTCAGCCACAACTAATTCCAAAATTAGCAAACATGTAAATGTATCATTGTCAGTCTTTGCAGGGTCTTTGGAGGAATTGTAATAATTATTCGCTAAAATAAATCAAGTAGCTAGTTTAACCAAAGATGATACCAAGGTTAGCAAAACCACCACAGTTTGGCAGTTCTAACCATCCCTATTTCTAGCCACGTCAAATCAACTGTTAAATCACTTGAGTAACCTTCAGCATCGGCAGGATTCTTGTTTTCCAAAATCTCTCCAACTAAGTAATGGATATGGTACTTGATACAAAAGAACAGCAATTATTTTGACTCTCAGTAATACGTAGAGGCAGAGGGTGTTTCTTATGTAGGTTTTGTGACCAAGGAATTACATCATTTTGCATTCTGTGGTTTCTGTGATTGAAGATCTTGTTCGTGAGATTGGTTACAACACAATAAATATTGCAGACATGGTTTTCTGACGGTTTTCATGGTTTTCTGACTTTCGCTGTAAAAACAACATTTTACTCAGTCACTGTTCTTAAAAATAAAATTCATATCTTTGTTCTACCATGTAACATCCTCTACACACTGACAAAAGCACAACAACTGCAGAACAACAGTGTTCATGTCTTTGTTCTACCATGTAACACCCTCTACACACTGACAAAAGCAAAACAACTCAACAACAGTGTTCATATCTTTACTCTCCCATGTAACATCCTCTACACACTGACAAAAGTACAACAACTCAACAACAGTGTTCATATCTTTGCTGTACCATGTAACATCCTCTACACAATGACAAAAGCACAACAACTCAACAAGTGTTCATATCTTTGCTCTACCATGTAACACCCTCTACACACTGACAAAAGCACAACAACTCAACAACAGTGTTCATA
>CM042753.1:17555296-17565956 GCA_022496165.2 Catalaphyllia jardinei
CATCCTCTACACACTGACAAAAGCACAACAACTCAACAACAGTGTTCCTATCTTTGCTCTACCATGTAACATCCTCT
This sequence comes from Catalaphyllia jardinei, assembly GCA_022496165.2. NCBI lineage: Eukaryota > Metazoa > Cnidaria > Anthozoa > Scleractinia > Caryophylliidae > Catalaphyllia > Catalaphyllia jardinei. The sequence continues at coordinate 17,555,374 of CM042753.1, forward strand.
ACACACTGACAAAAGCACAACTCAACAACAGTGTTCTAATAAGTACAGTTCAAGGAAGTGTCAAACAAACCATTCAGTAGTATACCTGAGAACATCTGCATGGAAGGGGGTCCTAAAGGAAAAAAAAACAAATTAACCCAACAACAAAAAAAGCCAAAATTGATAATTTAACAACTTTTCAGCTTTTTTTACTAGAATATTAAAAAGCTGTTTTCTATGCACTAGGTTCAACCAAAATTATTTTGGCTAAACTCAGTCAGGGTGAGGTTCACCCAAGTCCAAGAATCAACATTACAACATCTTTGTTTTTCATTCATGGTTTGTAAGTACAACATCTCTTCATCACTTCTCTTCATATCAAGAAACTCAGAGCTTGGTAACCAGTGGCGGATCCAGACTTTCAGCTAAGGGGGGGGGGGGGGCATTTTTATTTTACTTGCCCAGCCGGCTTTTCTTCCTTCACTCGTTTCTTCTTTTTTCACCCAAAATAAGAGGGGGCCCCTCCCCTAGATCCGCCTCTGGTACCCAGGCAGAAATGGGTATCTCTTGGTTCATGGGGTATCAATTGCTGGGAATCTCTTTATTAGACTAGTTGCTTGCATTAGCTAGTCACAGAAATTACAAAACCTTGATGTCACAGTAATATACTTTAAAGTTATTTTAAATGAACAATGCCATTTCTGACAGGATATCCAACTCATTATCACTAGATTTTTTCTGTTTTCCGTGTTATATAACTTTAAACATATTAAGCATCCAAATAGGTACTAAGTAAGTAAGTAAGACTTTATTTAATGAGGGTAAACTAATGGCCCTCAAATAACTTTCTCTTATTTTAAAAAAATGCACGATATATATTTTAAAAGAAAGGAGCCAAAAATTGAAAATTTGAAGCGACCCTCCATAAAGGTTAAAATTCAGTCTAATTTTGACCAATTGACCCATTCAAAACAGATGCTCTTTTGTGTTTTTGTATTTGAAATGCTTGTCCCTGGACAACTTTTATGATAAAAGTCAGAAAAGTGAAATGAAACAAGTATATCACAGATTTGTTTTCCGACCAATTAACTTAGACTCACTGAACTTTGCCACTCTGATTGTGTTTTAGCCAATTTGTTGCTCATTTGCCATGCAAGTGTCTGTTTGTGTGTCTGTTTTAAAAATTGTTCCAACATGACTGTTCAAATCAGAAACAAACTTAGTTTTTTTGCTTCCAAATCATGCTGTACTTGATTGAAGTCACTACATTGCCAGACTTCAATGAATGCCATGAATGAAATGTACAAACCACTACATGTAATTGCAAAAAAGTATCAAATATGATACTGAAGAAGAAATGTTTACACTTGCGACCTTACCAACTGCCTTTAGGACCCATGTAGACAAACCGGTAATCATCATCTACGTCACTACGCTGGTCCCAAAACTCATTCAACCAATCAGATTTAAAATAGACTGGTGTTTCATAGGCCTTGTATGCTGGAAATGCTCTGAGGAATGAAAGAGCTGATAGTAAGAATGCAAAGTTGGCTCAAACATTTAATACAACAGTTAACTCTTGGATTTCTATTTCATATGAGACAGGTAATGAGTTATAATCAGAGGCATAGACTAGTGACATACTATTCACCCTGGAAATGCAACCTTGTGATGTTTTGGTCGTGGTGAATAATAATCACAAGAGCCATTTTGCCTTAGCTCCTAAAGGTTCAACCATACCAGATAAGTCATGAAATCAATAATTGAATGCCTTGGTGCAAGATTGATGCAAGTGCCTTTTTTGGGTGAATTTGTTTTCTTTTAAAAGTGCCTGAATGTTTGTATGTGCTTTTCAATTTAGTACTAAAACACTCCCATGTATTTTTTGCCAGATTTGTTTAAAAAGAGCCAAAAAAAAACTTTTGTTCCACGTCTTTGAATTCATTGTGCACGCTTTGATATTTTGTCCTCATATTTCTCAGGAACACAGTGCAAACCAACCCAAAAAATACAGGGGAATGTTCTACTACTAAATTGACAAGCACATGCAAAACTTCAGGCACTTTTAAAGGAAAAAAGTCACTTACATCAGTCTTGCACCAAGCCATTCAACTGCACCCTGTAAAAACCCAGATGATTCCACAAAACCTTCTTAGAGGCCCATATGGTGCAAGCCCTCTCTTTAGATGTACCTTGGGTACTCAACAGGGAAAATGAAAGAGAATGAGGGCACTTTCTTGTTGTAACCAAAATGGAGACTGAGTAAAAGCATGACCTCGCTTGGTCCAGTAAGTAAGTGGAGGGGTAACTTTAAGTCCTTCAGGTGGCATAAGGGGACAAGATGCTGGCTTTTTCTCTATTTGGCCATTGCCACCAGTCACAGACATGTGCCACCTGACATGATATACCGGTAGTTGAAGCCACATACACAAGTAAAGAGTGCTTGGAATGCATCATCAAGATTATGTAATCAAATATTATTATGACAATAAAAAATATTCTACATCTAGAATTACTGACTTACTTACAAAAATGCCAGTCCTTTAGGTAAAGTGTCTGAGTATCATTGATACCTATTGATGAGATTTTTAAAATAGTTTCAGTTTCCAGTTAAATTTCACTGACTATTGAAATGTTTGTTGTATTAAAAACTGTCCAGGAAACAATAATTTTGTCATTTGACAATCTGAATGAGTGTAAGGCTTGTTCAGTTTGAAATAGAGTCATAGTTGAGAATTAAATACAATTTTGTTACATTATGTTTTGTTCTGGTCTTTGTGTCAGTACACTATGCTCATGTTTATCTTGACAACCCCCTCTCTGGGACCAAGATATTATTTTTCACATTTTAGTCAAGGAACAACATGATATCAAACATAAATACATGGAGAAACACAAACTTGGAAAAAAACCCAGTCCCAGATGATAAAAGACAACGGACAAACCGCAGCAGGGATCAGTCACGACTTGATACGAAACAATGAGCTGGCTTTTTCTTCTACAAGAAATCTTCAATTAAACTCTTTGGATCTCGCTAAAAAAGGTATTCTTTGACCAGAATTCAACGCCAGTCACTTGATTCCATCTGTCCAAAATCCAAAGTATGGAATAGACCTAAAAGCGAGTGCAAATTGTGAAAATTTACAACCGTACAGGTTCACATCATGCATGAAGGTTTCTCAGCTACAAAAAAAAATGGATTGAAAACCACCAATCACAGCCAACTAGCATGACCTTTTGAACTGCAAGTGAAACAAACAACAAGGACCATTGCTTGTGATTGGCTCATTTTTTTCTTGCTCTCAGATGCACTGTCTAGCTGTGTCTGATTCTGTCTTCTTGACTGAACATTGCTTTTCCGTAAAAAGTCGTTCATATCTATTCTTTGGTGATCCTAAAGCGAAATAGAGAAAGAAAAATTTCAGTATTTGAAAACGGCAAAAATTGAAGATTTCTCGTGGAAGAAAAAGCCAGCTTGTTGTTTCGAGTCAAGTCATGACTAATCCACGCTGCGGTTTGTCAGTTATCTTTTGCGGTTTCATCTCGCATCTGATTCGTCAGGAAGCAATAAACATTCCAGAAATTTGCTCTGGTATTCATATTTTTATGGTAAAGACTGTAACATTTAGCAGAAGTGCATCATGTTGCATATAGAACTGTTCCACATGTTCAACTTTTCTAAAAACATGTTGACCATATAATCCAAGTAAACACTGATCATATGGCACTTTCAAGCCATGATACGATGCAGGCCTGTCTGTGTTTTTTGAGGTAGACATTAACATACGTAAAAAGCTACCAAGGAGAACAGTATGCTACAGGTGACAATAATACCTTGAGACCTGCTCCTCCAATAGTCACAAAACTCTTTGACTGACATGTCTTGCTTGACTTGGCTGCTATATTTTGTTTGACAGCAGTTAGCAACAGGTGCTATAGCATGACCTGTTTGGAACATACACATGATATACATATATCAACTCCAATCTCCCCTTGTTAAATCTCTCAATAATGTTCCAATCCAGGTGAATGTATGAAAGATAAATTTCAAGAATGGAAAATATAAAGATGCGAGTGATCATCACAATTGGGTACATAACTTCTGCAGCTCTGAAAATAGAGCCAAGAAAAATCTTTTCAAGTCTGAATTTGTTCCAAGTTTTTTTTTTTCGTAGTAGCCTGGGTATGACTGTCCCCTTCCCTCAAAGTAAATCAGGGAGAGATGTCTGTGTAGCAGCATTGTTAAACATGTGCCTTGGTCCAGTGGTGTTCCTGGAAAGGCACATGCCACAAGAAGTTTGTGCCAACCTGTAGAATGTCAATCTAACATACCCATATACGTACGAATTGCACTAGCAACTACAGACACACACTCAGAAAATACCGGCAACTGATGAGATCCACATGGAGGATCAAAACCGTGCTCTTGCCTGAACAAAGCCAATGGAATGTGCAACGCGCAAATCAGTGAACAGATTTGTTCTGTAGATGCTGTGCAGGGTTATTGAGATTAGGCATTTTCAATCCGCCTCAAAGGTACATGCCACAGGAAGTTTGTGCCAACCTGCATAATGTCAATCTAACAAACCCAGATATGTATGAATGGTGCTTGCAACTATAGATGCATAGAAAATACCAGCAACCGATGAGATCCAAAACCATGGTCTTGTCTGAAGAAAGCCAACGGCATCTTCAACACCTAAATCAGTGAACAGACTTGTGCATAAGGCTTAAGCACCAACATTTGATTAATGTGATGTCAGTCTGAGTGAACAAAGGAGGTATAAAGTTAACCTAAACATTAAGCTTGAGAGACAATAGTTTGTTTGAAATGATTCAAGAAACAAAGGAATGTTTCTAGACAAGCGAACAGCTTTCTCAAAGTAAAGCTAATAAAAGCAATCTCTGATGAAGCCAGACAAAGATAAATGTGACATCCACCCTGTATAAGAAGCAAAATGCTGTCCTTGCAAACATATCTTGCAATAGAATTGAGCCTAAAAGCAAAAAGAACAGACTGAGGTATCAAACTCCATAAAGCAACATGCAGATAACAGCAAAAATCATGTAGACCTAAGGGTTCTTTAAAAAAAGTTAATACAGCACAGTCAAACAGCTCCACTATATTTTAAATTCCTCCTAATAACAAATTTCCCTTTAGAAACATGTGTGAAAAAAAGGTCTCAAAAGAGAAACGTGTGAAAAAAAGGTCTCAAAAGAGAATGGACAATGCCATGAATGGAATCGTACAGTCCTCTAAACCCCACAGTTTGACATGAATTTTAATTAATGCAAAAATCACGATTAGCGACACTGCTACACAGACGTCTGTCTCCTTGACTTTCTTTTAGGGGAGGGGGCAGCTGTACACAGGTTATTTTCTCAGCTGCTCAAGTTGTGTTATAACTATTATATGCAATGATCACTCATTTCTTTTCATTTAGGGACGGAGCCTACTAAAATACAAAAGGTTTTTATGGTAGATTAGGACCATGCACAAAAAGTAGATCTTTACAAGGACTATTGGAACCCACAAAGAAAAATATGGGTAGGTACTCATTTTTTTGAGGTACAGTATTGTGCAAAAGTAATGCAAACGTATTTCGTCGAAATTCGCGGCTTTTCCTGGCTTTTCGACGAAAAAATATCGAATTTTCGATGGAAGCGAATTTTCAACGAAAAGTCACGATAATTCGTGATGCCTATTGTTTCCAACTACGTGAATTTTCGAAAGACAATTCGCTCGGAGCGAAAATATACTTCGAATTTTCAAGTGATAATTCGCAGTGTTCGATAAATGACTTAGAACATTTGAGCGAAATATCGCTCTTTGTTTGCTCTGCTTGAACATCTCTACGCATTTTCTGGACGATAATTTGCCCAGTTCGAATTTGCCGCGACGATTCTTTTCTGATGTCACTTCACAGTGTAAGCTTTACGACAAACTCGTCTCCGTTTATACAACAGTTTTATACAAGACTCACCTATAGTACTTCAAAGGTTCCTTTTACTGTTTACTTCACGTTGAAAGGATCGCATTTCTTACACCATTGTTCTTTGGAGGTTTCTTGGCTCACGTTTGTGGAGCATAAGGGCCGCTTGTTGACACGGCCATCTTTGCGTAACCCAGACTCCGCGCGAAAGAGCTTTTTCGCTCTTTTGTTCGCAACCATTTATAGGACGCCATGAAATGCGCAATTGTGGCAAAGTGTTGTGTGACGTTCAAATTAGCGGCTGCGAAAGATACATTTTTCGGTTTGACGGAAATAATGTTAACCATTCCTTTTTTCTATTTCCATGTTCTTTCTCTTTATTGACATTCAAACTTTCTCCGTCATGGTAACGCCACAGCCCAAGTTACTGTGGGCTCAAAAATAATTTGCCAACATGGCGTACGTGTCACATGGCAAACGTTTAAATCACGAGACAGAGTGAAGGAATTTGTCTGAATTCAACTATTTCAAGAGTTTTCAAACTGGCATGGAATTTATTTGGATTCATGAGTTTTTAAACAAAGCAAGAATTATGTTTGTAAGGTAAGGTGTTCAAAGAATGTTTTCTGCAAACGAACTCTGGAAACGCATCTTGTTGGTATCTGTGTTGAACGCGCGAATGTTCAGCCAAAGTCAAAACAAAGTAAATTTGTTCACTTAGATACGAAATTACAGCGTCAGCTTATAAATAAATATTCTGTCTGCACAAAATATATCTCGTTTCAATGTTGTTTTACATGGGAAAGCGGGCTTCTGTAAACATCGCTAGTTAAGATTCCAGCCATTTGTTTTAATTCGGCGATGAAGCGAATATTGATGCAGAGTTTCAATAATATTGAACTCAATCCAACGCGTTGTTTGTTTACATGTCAAGTTCGTGCAATCCTTGAAAATTCACTATACTTCGAACTTCGATATTTTGAACTTTCGTTTCGTTACATCGAAAATTCGTTACTTCGAATTTCGCTAAAGCGAATAATCAACGAAGTTCGCTAATTTTTCGGGAAGAATTCCAACGAAATCCCTCTCGAAAGTTCGTTGATTTTTCGACGTACATTCGTGAGAACAAAGGGCGAATTTCGACGCATTTCGTTTGCATTACTTTTGCACAATACTGTAGTAATATTACCCTTGAATCTCAACAAAAATGCTGACATCGGTATTTTCCAAAAATTTTTCCACTGATTTCCTTACAATACAGTAAAGCAAACAAAAGATCTTCACACCACACTGGTACAGGTTCATTAACATTGATTTGGTCATGAGGAAAATTTTGTTTTCATTTTAATTGTGTACTTGGTAATGTAGTTGATTATATCAATGCCAACCTAAGAACCTGCATGGTGGTTAATTAACTGGTAATTGTGAAGAAGAGCTCCCCAAAAAACCTGTCGGCCGACAGTCAGTCAACTGTCGGCCATCATTTGACCGACAGTCTACCAACAGCTAACCAACAGGTTACCGACAGGTTATGAAAAAAGAAAAATTGTGGTAAAAATGACATAACATTCCGTAATGGTGATGTATGACTCGACAGACTTCACCTACTTACTGATCAATGGCAAAGTTGAAAGCCAAAAACTCTGAAAACCATAAGTTACCTTTCAATACAAACACTTTCGTTCAAATCGCCCTACAATGCAACACGGCCTCTTATATTATGTCATGTATGTATCAATGATGTTTACTTTGTGCATTTGTGTTGCTAAGATCACTCTCTATCTTGCAGGTTTGGGATGCATTGCTATTTCCAATTTCAAGTTTAATAAATGACACAACTGTGAATCTTTTTACTCGTCACGTTAAGTTAAAAGGTATTATACGTAACAATTCGATAATTCGACTTGGATGCATGATGCGATAATTGATTTAGGCCCGCGCTGCTAATCTAACGTTGAACAATACACACGTAGAATTTTCAAAGAGCACATGTCTTGGAGCCTCTGAAGTGCCGTGATGACCGTATGAAGTGAAAATCCGATCAGTAGCGATACTTTTTTATTAGACTCGTAAAACTCCAAGAGGGACTGGGACATCTTTCCAACATGGCGGGAAAAAATGTCGAAGCTGCAGTTGCATAAATTCGCTGGTTAGTTGTGGCTTCCATGGCGCTAGCCTTGAGTGGCAATTACCAAAACTAAGAAGAAAAGGCTATTCTTGTCAATGTATTACACATTGTGGATCTTATATCAAGCGAAAACATTCAGGTTTGTGTTAGCATTTTACCGACAAGCTACCGACAGGTTACCGACACATTACCAACTGTCGGCCGACAGGTAGCCTATATTTCGGGCAAAACCTGTCGGCCGACTGTTGGCCGTCTGTCGACCGACAGTCGGCCGTTTGTCGGCCGACAGTTGGTCGACAGTCGGCCAACTGTCGGCCGACAGACGGCCGACTGTCGGCCGACTGTCGGTCGACAGACGGACAGGTTTTTTGGGGAGCTCTTCTTCACAATTACCAATTAACCATACCTTGTATGATATGCAAGGCTTGTGGGCACTAACAAAAGAAAGCAGTGCCCTTGATCAAAATCACTCACCCCCATAGACAAGGTAGATCAACATTTCCCTCAAAATTTGTCCCTTGAAAGTTATCAAACTGCCAAAATGATGCTCCTGTCATAAATAACCTGATTTTTTCCCCAACATTCTTCCAAACACCCCCGAAATATTTAAAAGATCTAATGATACTGACCAAGCAAGGCACCTTCCTCCCAAATGACTTTCCTAAATATCCCACTTTATACATGGTAGGAAGGGGAGAGGTGAAGATAGAATGGTATGCATACCTGCCAACTCTCCCGGTTTCCCGGGAGTCTCCAATTTTTTCATTAAATCTCCCGGTCTCTAAGAATGCCTTTTGGGTGATTTTCAGAGGTTATTCCTGGACATTGTTTTTACTGACATTCTCACAATGCAAAGATTTCTAGACGTCTCCATATTTTTGTACTCTGGGGGTTGGCAGGTATAGGTATGGCCCCCATTCAGACACATGTACCTGTCGACTAGAGAAGTTCCACTATACTACTGCAGTACTCTAAACTAATACAGACTCATAGTTACCAAATTCCTTTGACAAATAGTCCAGGTCAGGCTTCCCGTCTTTCACCCATTCCTTTCGACTTCTCCAATGTTGGGTGAGATCGCTGGAAAATATGCAAAGCTGATTTGTTTCCAAAAACAGTTCGAAAAACTCTCTGTACTTAATAGCACCGACACGCTTTAGATCATCCATAAAATAGTTCGGCATACTTGCTATTTTGGAAGTTTTTCACATTTATGTTCTCCACTTCCACCATGTTGACGCTCCAACTAATACTGCGCATTCTCAAAACCATTTTGCGGATTTTGCGGGGGTCGCCGCTACCTGTTCCCCAGGTCTTCCCGCGCTAACTGACAGGGCTTCCTTCATAAACATGGCGGCAATATTTGTAATTTCGAGATCTAGAGTCTCTAGAGTTTTTCGAAGATTAAGGGGCCTGAATCAGTTTTCAAATCATCAATCAACGTTTCCTTCGACAAGAACGAAACAATCCAACGCTGCCTTTTTACTTGGATTCGGACTTGCTGGATTAGTGGGATTTTCGGGAATTTTATTTTATGGAAAGAAACAGAGGAAGAGGATTACAGCCGCGAGTGGCGAAAAGCATAGTCTTGCAGAGCAACATTGCTCTTCACAGTCAGTCTCTGTATCCTTTTACTATCAGGGGCAAGATTTCTGTATAACCCCATACACTTGTTATGCATACTCCCGCGGGGGTTGGGGGGGGGGGGGGGGGAACTACTATATGAAACAGACGGGGATGCTTGTCGGAAATTTTGAATTTAACCCCTAAAGGAGACCATCTGGGCGGACCCTAAAAGGAATCTTTAATGCAAAATATTGCATAAAACCAACACCCTAAGCGAGACCAAAATTCAAAATTTACACCCCTAAGCGAGACAACGAGCATCCCCATCTGTTTCATATGGGAGTCCCCCCCCCCCAGTGCATACTGTTCTTTGTTTAACTAAACTTTAAAAAATTTGGCAAATTTTAGATTTAAATACGGAAAAACAAAACGATTTTTAAAAGAAAAATTTTGCGGAAAACGGAAAAGATATATCAGATTTTGTAATGAGCGCTCTGATTGACTGAAACAGCGTGCTTTATCAGAGATTAGTATAAATTTACCTTAGTATATTGTGAATCCATGAATTTGATTGGCTAAATTACCGTTTTCAATCTGGTGATAGTCAACAGTTACGCATCAGCGCACATCGCGCGTCACATTTGAACCTGATGTAACATAATAAAACAGTTCTTTTCTATGCATTACTTGACATTTTTTTCTTTTTATGCAATGAGACTATGGTAAATTTATACTAAACTATTAGACAACTCGCCCTCATTTTCTACGAGCGATAGTCAACTCCGCTGCGCCGAAGAAAACCTGGGCTCATAGTCTAATTGTTAATTAGGAAACAGGGACGTCAAGCTGGCTTTCAAATTTTTACTTCGGAATTTCAATAAATTTGACCCAAACTAAACATCCCCTGTGCGACTCAGACAAAGTCAATATAAACGAACTATTTGTCAGCAGTAAATATGGCTCATAGAGACCATCGT
>CM042753.1:17566056-17577219 GCA_022496165.2 Catalaphyllia jardinei
AAGCTTAAACAAATTCTCAACCTAGCGAATTCTTCGACGAAATTGAAAGACATCAGAATATATTACCAAGGCAGAAATTATACTGAAGAAGTAAAACAACGACAGAGAATACCATTGAGCTGTCTCTGTTTACGATGAGAAGCTTTATTTTTGCAAAAATGCTCAAACAACACTTATATGCAATGTAGTAACACTCGCTTGCTTAGTAGTGGCGGCTCCGGTCATCTCAACGAATTGTCAAAAATTCTGTATCATCGCTCACCCGATGAGTAATATTAGTTCAAAGCTTGCTCCTGCGTTCGGAGTTGAACAAGTGCAAGCAGTCTAGAGTCTTTACAACTTACACGTTAGTTCAGGCAATCTTGCTGCAAGCAGGTAAAAGCTGTAAATAACTGTAGCTTCTTTCAGATACAACTCAGCATTAAAATTTTGGCATTTTCATCTGCAAGCTTTGAGCTCCTTCTTTCGTGATTTCCATTGGAAAAGTACACATTTTCATGAGTCACAATGCGGCCGGATTCTACTGGATTGGCAAACTTTACGTGCTTTTACATCTTGTTTAAATGGGTTTAACTATTAACAGAAAAGCGAACTTTGAAGGCATCGTTCTTGTCTCAAAAGGCAACATGAAAGGGCGGGAAAGGTTAGCTGAAGTCCAGTTATTGATTGACAGCTGTCATAGGATTAGCCAATCAAATTATTTGAACAATTCTTACAAGGATTGTGATTGGCTTATTTTAGCGTGCTTTATCAGAGATTAGTACACAGCTGATGCCACTTTTACTCCTTTGGAAAAGAAAAATTTGGTTTGAAAGTTCAGCGAAGGGGTGGGGAATTTGTTGAATTCTTTATCATAAAACAAATAAAGAAGCCTCAACTGTGTTCTGTTCTGTTGTAAAGCATTTAGGAAGCGGTAGAGCACTCAAGAAGTGGGGAAAAACCATTAACTGTGTCTCGTGTTTCCCCCTACACTTCTTTCGTGCTCTTCCACTTCCTGCATGCTTTACAACAGAACAGAGCACAGTCAAGGCAGGTACAAAACGCAGGTCACAGGTCCAGGTTGCAGTTAGACACTCTGCTGGGCTTTTCATGTTTGTATATTTGTTTCATTTCCGGTTACATCGCAATCAGGCATATGTTTGGCGTGGACCATGCTTCCCGTTGTTTTAAAGGTAAAAGAACTAAAATATGGCAAAAGTTACCCATTGTATTGGAACTTGAAGAGTTCCTTCTCTTGTTCGGATGCCTGGAGACCTCGAAACGAGGCTTTGTCTTTGCTCCATGCGAAGAAACTTGGAATGAAGTTCTGAGAGGAGAATGCTTTGCAAAGTATGGACTGTACTGCAATCGTGAGTTGCCAATTTCGGTTTATGGCTGCATTCACTGTTAGGTTTTGAAGATTCTAGTAGTATATTGAAACCTTTCAAATATTATGAAAACGGTCTAAAAAGTGTCACTATTTCCTTAATGAGACTAGAACCATGAAATACCATCATTCAACTTTATCACAACTATAAAGACATCAATGTATGCAGGCACAAACTGAAATTGACAACTCACCATTGCAATACAGTCCATAGTTAGCAAAGCAGACATATGTTGCTAATTTACTAAGTAATTTTTCAGCTTTTCAGTGGAACTGATTTCAAAATAACTTGTCAGCAAGAGTTGTTTTCTTACCTTGAAACTCCCACCTGCAGCTAAATACAGGAATCGCACCAGAGACTTTTTTGAATTTTAATTTTTTTGTAATAAAGAGAAAAATACCAAATTAATTTTAAAAGCACCTAGGTGAGTATTTGAACCCGGGTCGTTCAGATTATGAGCGCTCCGTAGTACCACTACACCACCAAGGCCCAGCCATTGAAACCATAAAATGTTAAAAATTTATAGTACTATAGTAGGCTACCCAGAGAGGGGTGTACAGTATTGGCTGAAAATATTATATAACAACAGTAACAATGGACCCTAGCCCTAAAACAATAAAGCTGGGAGCTAACCATACTTGTTCCCAGTGCATCCCAGTGCATTTGGAGGTCGGTGCAATTCCTGTATTTAGTGGTTACTAAATTCCCTTTTCCCGCCATGTTGCTTTTTGCATTCACGAGGCTATTTTTCCGTTCCATTCCCCTCTCAGAACCTTGTTTCAAGTTCCTTCGCGTAGAGTGGAGACAAAGCCTCATTTCGAGGTCTCCAGGCATGCAAATAAGAGAAGGAACTCTTCAAGTTCCAATACAATGCGTAACTTTCACCATTTAGTTCTTTTACTCTTAGAATAATGGGAAGCATGGTCAATGCCAAACATATGCGTGATTGTGACGTAACAGGAATTCTCAAACTCATTAATTATTCATGCAGCTCTTACCCAACCAGAGCATCTTATTCTGGTCAGGTGCATGGGTTTAGAAACCTAATGAAAAATGAGTTGAAAACACGGCCGTGTTTGAAATTATTTCAAACACGGATGCAAATTTTCTTAATCTGCATATTAATAAAGCAACAAAAACATGTGACAAATAAACAACTTTATTTAATCACACATTTTACAGAACAAACTTTAAACCTAAATTATTTACAGCTAATGTTGAATGTAACGGTACAGTTATTAAACTACCCAAACCAAAAAGGGCCATTTAAATTCTCGCTCAGTGGCGGCGACCTCGTGTTTTGGTTCACTTTCAACCTTGCTGTACATTTTCGACCTCTGGCACTGACGTTAGAAATGTTATCAGACTAAATGCATATGTTACCTCGGAATAGTGCTGGCCACACACTTTTCCTCTTCTTCGCTAGGTTTAAGAGGTCTAAATCTACACTCTGTCATTTGCTTTGCAAAGCAACATGTTCGCACAGAATTGACAAACAGCTCCATAACCACATGTCAAAATTGTCACAGCTCAGCAATTAGGTAACAGGATCATGCACATCATGCACATTTTTTTGAGGATCATGCACATTTCACGTCTCAAATACAATAGTTGAACTTATTCAAATGATAATTTAAACTAATTTTCTTTTGTTGGAGAAGTAATTTCAAAAACTTGTGCTTCATGTTTCATCGGGGTTTCAAACACTCGAAAACAACAAAAGCACTCGGCCTGTGGCCTCGTGCTTTCATCAGTTTTCTCGTGTTTCAAACCCTGATAAAACCCTTGCACTCATTTTTGAAATATTACATGAAACAAATATATAAACTTGAAAAGCCCAGCAGAGTGTCTAACATTTTTGCTAGATTTTCTGTGACCTGTAACCTGTAACCTGTGACATGTAGCCTGTGACCTGGATCTGTGACCTGGACCTGTGACCTGCGTTTTGTACCTGCCGTTTCTGACCTGTGTATCTTGTTTCTCTCCTCTATCAAGAAGCGATTGGAACACGGACAGTGCATACACTGGTATGAAGAACAATTTACGCATCTGTGCTTACTACATATAATGTTGATGTTTCCAAAAGAATCATCTCCATAGTGCTTACGCCACAACGATTTCTGTAGGTCACGTTCAAAGAGATCTTTAGAAGTTCCTGTACAAGGCGTACTTTGTTTGACTCCCCACTATATATTTTCAATGCACTGGATGTGAGCACTTGTGTCTGGGTCGACAAAGTTTAAGCTGTGGTTAACTGTGAGATGACTACAGCCCTGATCTTTTAGGCAGTCATAAGCTTTTCATATGTCGCTCAACACCCTTGTATTCCCAGCAATATGTGGGCACGTATAATGGGTAGAACTGTGTCTTTATCCCTTTGCCCTACCCAAACAAGGAAACAGGCTTTGCTCTTTTTTTTTTGATTTAGAAAAATTGTACTTCATAGATATGTAATTTCCTTTTTATTCAAGTTTTAAACTCCTTGTGCATAATTTTAAGGTAATTTTTTAATTTTCATCATGTAGTCTTAATTTTAAGCCGGGTCCTTTTTGATACCAGCTTATGGCTGGTGGGACTACCCTGATAAATAAAGATGACTTGACTCAAACTGCAGCCTCAGTTTTGCCACCATGCCCGTCTCCAAAACACTCTTCAAGGGATTGTGCATGTCCTGAGGTTTCCTAAGTGCAACCAGCAGCCTAAGCATGAGATCAAAAATTAACTTGATCCTTAACACTCACTAGATGTAGATACCATCATGTTCTGGGTCTCATTTATCTTAATTTTTTGGGTTATTTGAGGAGCAGATTGAGGAGTCCTTTCAATCACAACGTACACCTCACCTGCCAGGACATCTTCTCCTGACGTCTGCATTAAAAGTCCCAGACAGATCCATTCCTGGAAACTGCTCTGGTTACCGTTCCCCAGTCCCACTCCATATTATGTGTGTGGGACCCCCCCCCCCCTTTTTAGCTTAAGGTCTAGATCCGCCACTGTGACATAATCAGTGAGTAAGATATACAAACCCCTCTAGCAAGGAGAAAAGGGGTAGATTGAGTTTCAATACCATACTTACGGCAAAATAACGTAAACTGATTTTCACCTGAAGTGTACGTTCATTTTAAATCTCTAATATACGCTCTTTATCTCGGATAGTGCAGAGTGTTATGCAGGACTGTCAGTATGTTTTGAGTCATCTGCTGCCTGTATGTAACTTGTTAGTTCAAGGCCAAAAGTAACTTACAATTACTGTTTGTCAAGATAGTTTTAAATTTTACTCTGGTGTTTTACGTTGAATTTCATTCATTTTAAATTCGTTAATACGTTGAACTAGCAAACTTGTTAATTTTATTTTTTCAACGCCAACATCTGTAACTTGATACTTTTGTTTTCCTCCCAAAGTTTCTAACATGATACCCTTGTTTTCTCATAGGAAGGTATGCTCACTTTTTTCCAGCTTGAGAAAATAATAAATTAATGTTATTAACGCGTGAAAAAATGGAAGAGGAATGATTTTGTTTCATTCAAGAGGCAAATTTTCATATCATTGATAAAAAAAATAACTAATTTAATTATCAAATAGTCATGTTGTGTCTCGGAATAGCACGATCTTATTAGGTTGCCACTGCTGATGTTAACAATAAACCAATTCAGAATACACAATGATATCGATTAATACAACCGAGAAGCATTTCAGCTTGACCAATATTATATCCTACATCGGTGAATGAGTTCCCTCAAAGACTGAATAAATTTATTTGTGGTTTCTGTGAGTGCCACAGTGTCTGCAAAAATATTTGGGAAGTTTCTTTTTTCACGACATTACTGATTTTAATGCCGCTAACTCGGAAATGGTTCAGGTGAATACATTTGTAAAGTTCTAGCTTGTTCTCTTTCATAGGGGAGAAAATAAACAAGTGTCTGAGGAGATCCATTCGTTTCCCTCTTTAAACTTAGCAAACACAAAATAGTTTGAAAACAGCACATGGCATTTTTTAACTGGACTAAGGACGATTCACAAAAGTGTTCTTTGCACTAAAAGGGAGAACTGATATTACCTGAATATAACTGCTATCACTCGTTAAGACGAGAGTGTGGTGTCGCACACAAGAATCTGAACTCAAGAACAAATTGTATCATGCTGACAATGCTAGAGCGCATGTGTCTTACATGTTGTGTTCTACTACAAGGAAAAAGGAAAAGCACTTGACGTTCGTGTATAATAATTATTGTGTATGAAATGTATCGTTTACCTAACATATAGTTACCACTAATGCTAATTAATCTGCGCATGTGCTTCGAGAAAATTGCTTTTGTTCTCGAGAGAATAGTACCACTAGGATAACAAGAGAATATTGGAACCATATATAGTTTTGTGACGTTATCCAATGAGTAATATAAGTGAAGAATGTTTTACATAGCAATCAAAGGTACCTAACCCATCCCCTCAATTAATTAATTAATTAATTGGAATTTTTAAAGTAAACAAGCATTCAAGTTTACACCTTATTGCCATAGTGCAATATTGCCTTATTGCGATAGTGCCTTATTGCCATAGTGCATAGTGCAAACCATCCCAATAGTGCACTCTGCACTAATTAACGTCCTATAATAAACTATGTTAGGTTTGTATGATATCTATACAAGGCCGTAGTGATAAAGGAGGATGGTTGCTTAGTTGCGTAGCAGTTCATCATTCAACTTTGAATATCTTGAACACCGTGGTGTGAAAAAGAAAAGAAATATATCCTTAACAATTGCATCAGAATGTCGAAGAAACAAATAATAGAAGCTGCTCACCTTGGACCTTACAATCTGCAATAGAGGAATCACAGTCCATCATTAGGTGTATGAAAGAAGAGACTGGCTCTCCTGGAGTTTGTGTAGCTGTGAGCATTGATGGGAAGACTGTGTGGAGTGAAGGATTTGGCTTTGCAGATGTAGAGAATAGAGTATTATGTTCAAGTAAAGCTGTTATGAGAATTGCAAGCATTAGTAAACCTCTTACTGCAACAGCTGCAGGTGAGTGATGTGATTCCTTTTGTATCATATGTAGTTCGTTTAGAATTAGTTGATTGATATAATAATGACAATGATCATGATCACGGTAATAATAATGATAGTGACGATATTTATACAGGATAACCCCCGTCGGTGTAATAAACACTGGTATCAAAGGATTGAGGTCTTGTTGTTAGTCATAATTATAAATAAATTTAGATAAATATTTATCTTTTGAATAAATAATGTTTTATAAATAAAATTTGATCCTTGTATTTCTGTTATGACTACTGACAGTGAAACTCTATTAATCTGGTCACCAACAGGATCGCGGTATTGAAGGGATTCTTTAAATAAGAAAATGGCGGACTAAGTTTTTGTTTGCAGCAGAATAAAGTGGCAATATAATAACAAGGTGGCTGTATTAACAGGTTGGCCGTAAGGCAGAGTTCCACTGTAAGTTGATCAGTCAGTCAGTCTGTATCTCCATCTGTTCATCTATCCATCCTGCCGCAGTCCTCATCATTTCAGCTACATTGTATAACATTCTTTCATAGAATTCTATGTAATACACCTAAAAAATCAAGATGTAAAAATTTGATCATAGTGGCACTTTAAGAAAATTTATTCTGTAACAATATCCAGGAAAGGAACCTTGTTGTCCAATACACCAGATCCGTAACAGGTCTTCAAACTGGTGACAGTTTGTGTCGAATCGTGACTACTCGTCACCGTTTGTCAGTTCATGACATGTTGGTGATCGAGCATCATCCTCCGCACTTATATGAATGTTTGTCGCGTTATAATTTTAGAATGAGGAATGTCGTTACACTTCTTTTACCTGTTTGTCTTGTTTGCAAGTCGTCGCGACCCGTCACAAACCCTCACCCCTTTTGATGACGCGTTATGGATCAGGTGTATTGCCGACATGTATGTGTTAATGATGCCATTTGTAGCTGCCTAAAAATTATAAAATTAATTAAAATTAAATGTAGCAGGTAACAGGCAAATAAATTGCCATGCTTCTCAAGAACCCTCAGATCTCAGAGTTGTCCACAGACAGTTAAAATACTCAGTTATTTGCAGGAAACCCAATAAAGCAGTTATGTCCACTTAATTCCACGGATAAGATAACTTTTAAGTTTACTTAACTGAAGTGACTTCAGCATTCTTGACAAGATAAAACCTCTGTGCTTACTTCATCAGCCAAACTATGGGAAGACGGGAAGTTAGACCTTGATGTCCCAATTCAAAAGTATGTAGCTTCATTTCCTGAAAAGACCTTCAGAGGGACTCCTGTGACACTCACAACTAGACAACTGCTCTCCCATCTTGGGGGAATAAGACATTATAAAAAAAATAAGTCATCTAATGAGAAGAGCAAGACAGAGAACCAGGTATGTGCCATTGGTAAAAGTGAACATTCTTTATATTAATTAGATAAGACCATTTTGTGGGCACTGATTGTGGTCGGGGACTGTGCTGGTAAGGCTTAGATAAGCCAACCAACTGGATGCACTGCCTGGATGAGGGGCCTTGGTACTTGGTGCCATGCCAAGGCTGTACCCCATGTTTGTAATGTAAGGTAGAAATTGTTGGTGGAACAATGTCCTGGGACCAAGGTAACCCATCCAAGAAGGAAGACTGGATGAATTTGATATACTTGATTAATATTCCAACAACAACATGAACTTTTGACTCCCACGTGATCAGGTCGTGCACCTTGAAACCGTAGCAAATTTATGAGCCAGCTGGGGTAAAGCAAATGATTTTGAGTTTTTGGGTTTTTGAGTTGGGAGGTATAACAAAACATTTAGATAGTTTATGACTGGTCCCATGGGAAACAGTGAGTTTGTTTCCCCTCAAACTCAATGTTTCCCACAGCTTTGCCTTGGGAAACATTGAGGGTCTCAGGGAAACAAAACTCACTGTTTCCCTTGGGGCCAGTCATTAAGTGCTTATTACCAGAGCTTTTATACGAGTCAACAGCAATTGAATACAACTAATGAAACTCAATTATGTTTAACTTAAAGTGGTACTGCGACCAAAAAAACAATTCTTTTTTTTTGTTGGATTTCAAAACTATGTTAACTAAACACTAACTGACCCAAATTTTAAGTTTTGATTTTAAAAAGGCACCTGTTTATTTTAACTGGAATTTTCTTATTTACTGGTCCGCCATTACTAACTTTAAAATCTTAAGAGAGCTGGGTCGAGGAGAAAATGGCGTCAAAGACTCACTAGTTTAAGAATGCAATGCGTGTGTACGCGGCTGAATTAATATGCAGCACAGGAGTTTCAGGGTTTCAGACTTTTAAACCCGTGTTTTGCATATATAATAAATTGCGTTTACACGCTGAAATCTTAAGCTAGTGAGTAAATGACGTCATTTTCTCCAGATCCAACCCTCTGATGTCCTATCGGTCAGTTTTGAACGTGAGTAATGGCGGACCATGAAATCCAAAACTTACACTCAAAATAAACAGCCTTCGAATAATACTCAAAGTTCAAAATTTTGCCAGTTAAGTGGTAAGCGAACACATTTTCAAAATCTGAAGAAAAAAAGGAAGTGATTTTTTGATCATAGTACCACTTTAAGTCACAACATCTATTTAACCTAAAACTTTATATATTGATCTTAATTATATTTATTTATTGTTTTAGGTTTTCATTATTTATCAGAATCTTATTTATTTATTAATAATGTTAACTCTGTTTATAATAATTATTATAGAAAGGATTGGTCCTGCCTACCTTCTTGAGAGTTTGATTTGTTTTTTTCCATCTCAAAGGGATAGCATTATTTTGAATGCTATTATATTATTCTAATCTTTATTCAACAGAGTAAAAATAGCAATGCCTCCAAAGAACAGGTTATGGCTTCTACTGACACAAGGAAGTCAGGTAAGTTTGTCTTTGGTTGCAGTTAACTCTGTACAACTTCATGTTCTTCACTATTTTAACTTCATATTTCTCACATTGAATGATGCTATGCATGTCAGGTGAACAACTGACTCAGTGTTAGTAGTTTTTTTTTGCAACACAAGACTGCCAGCTAACTGTCTGGGGTAACAGTCTGAGGCTTGCATTTCGGTCATTTACGATCTAGCATCAATGGAGTTTATTTCTTTTACATGCTCTGTAGGAATAAATGAAATAAAAAAATGAGAAAATAAAAAAGTGAGAAAATTATACCCTTGAGAAAGCTACGACAAATATACAGTCTCTACATGCATTCAGTTTCTTTTCGATAATAATGTCAAGCTTTCGTAAATTAAATTAACTCCATATTCTTTTCCTAAAACATACTGCCGTTAAAATAATATTGTAATGTAAACGAATGTTATTTCTTAAATAAATGGTAAAGAATTTTTCTTTATGCAAAAATGTCATTTTAGGAACAAATGTCACTTCCGGAATACTTTCAACCAAACACGATTTCAGTAATTATAGTTAAGGCATGTTTAAATGGCTTTCTACATGAAATAACACTTACATTGTCTGTGCATTCCTCATGGTTTACAATTACCACCGTTTTCATTGATAGGCTACTTTAGAAAACAACAAAACACCTGCAGATTTCCTTCAGTCTTGCGTGTTATTGCAGGTTGGATCGAAATCCACCAATCACAGTCCGCTAGCATGACGTAAAGAAGGTCTGAAAGTCACACTAGTGGCTGTGCTTGGTGGATTTCGATCCGATCTGTCGATAACACGCAAGATTGACGGAAATTTTTGAACGTTTCTGCGGGTGATTTGTTTTCCAAAGTCGCGTATCAACGAAAACAGTGGTAACATTCATTCATTCTGTCAGGGATCTTAGGAAATAAAAAAACTAAATAAAAGTAAAATAATAACTTGAAACTGTGTGGCCAGACTGGCAACCAGAAGTAAAATGAGAGTCGCCAGTGGACTAAATCCAGTCGCATTGGCAACCCCACAGGTCGCAATGTCAAGCCCTGTTAAGAAGTGTTAATGAAACTCAGATGTTGTATAGTATGTCCCCAAACTGAATACATGTAGTTGTTAGTATTTTTGATTAAATTAAAGTTAAGAAATCAGTTGTTGAGGTTTTGGGATGAATGAATCTTTTGTTTCAGTTCACAAGTTCTAATTTTACAATGTATTGAAATTGGCCTGTTAGTGAATAGTCTACCATCAGTCTAATGACACACAGTCAACCAACACCTTTGAATTACTTTTTTTGTGATTGTAGGTTTTAGTTATGGTAAGATAATTTGTAGTAACTATATACAGACTACTGACAATAAATTATTTTAGGTTGAATAAGTAAGAATTGTAAAAAAAATTTCACATCTTCAAGATGTTTATAAACTTAAAACTGTTGCAAAATGTTTACTCTCGTGCAAGCTGCCAGGATTATGCCCTGTGACAGTATATTGAAAATTATATAGCAAGACAGTGTCCCAAAGTACAACCAATAGGTAGAGCTGTACTATAAGCTAAATAGACGCAACGTGGCGAGCCCATCAGCCATGAATGGGGCTAACAAAAATATGGGTCAATCTAGGAGAAGCTAAGGTATTTCACTAGATTACATGGCAAGATAGAAGCTAGATAGAAGTATTGTTCCATTATTTATCCTACTGGATTGCATGACAAACGAAAAACCGCCTTGGGCCAAGGGGGGGCATGTTCCATTACCTGCATTTACCGGCTGGTAAAAGCGTTAAAAATTATGTACTTGATGCCCGTAAAATTCCTAGTTAGATATTTACAAATATTTTAACATGACAGGATGGAAAACTTGTGTCTTGTAAGTACCTTCTGCTAT
>CM042753.1:17583262-17593262 GCA_022496165.2 Catalaphyllia jardinei
TATTAATATGCAGATTAAGAAAATTTGCATCCGTGTTTGAAATAATTTCAAACACGGCCGTGTTTTCAACTCGTTTTTCATTGGGTTTCTAAACCCATGCACCTGACCAGAATAAGATGCTCTGGTTGGGTAAGAGCTGCATGAATAATAAATGAGTTTGAGAATTCCTGTTACGTCACAATCACGCATATGTTTGGCATCGACCATGCTTCCCATTATTCTAAAGAGTAAAAGAACTAAATGGTGAAAGCTACGCATTGTATTGGAACTTGAAGAGTTCCTTCTCTCGTTCGCATGCCTGGAGACCTCGAAATGAGGCTTTGTCTTCACTCTACGCGAAAAGAACTTGAAACAAGGTTCTGAGAGGAGAATGGAACGAAAAAATAGCCTCGTGAAGGCAATAAGCAACATGGCAGGAAAAGGGAGTTTAGTAAAGAAGGGGAAAACACGAGACACAGTTAATGGTTTTTCCCCACTTCTTGAGTGCTCTACCGCTTACTAAGTGCTTTACAACAGAACAGAACACAGTCGAGGCTTATTTATTTGTTTTATGATAAAGAATTCAATAAATTCCCCACCCATTCGCTGAACTTTGAAACCAAATTTTTCTTTTCCAAAGGAGTAAAAGTGGCATCAGCTGTGTACTAATCTCTGATAAGGCACACTAAAATAAGCCAATCACAATCCTTGTTAGAATTGTTCAAATAATTTGATTGGCTAATGACAGCTGTCAATCAATAACTGGACTTCAGCTAACCTTTCCTGCCCTTTCATGTTGCCTTTTGAGACAAGAACAATGCCTTCAAAGTTTGCTTTTCTGTTAATAGTTTAACCCATTTAAACAAGATGTAAAAGCAGGTAAAGTTTGCTAATTCAGTAGAATCCGGCCGCATTGTGACTCACGAAAATGTATACTTTTCCAATGGAAATCACGAAAGAAGGAGCTCACAGCTTGCAGATGAAAATGCCAAGATTTTAATGCTGAGTTGTATCTGAAAGAAGCTACAGTTATTTACAGCTTTTACCTGCTTGCAGCAAGATTGCCCGAACTAATGTGAAAGTTGTAAAGACTCTAGGCTGCTTGCACTTGTTCAACCCTGAAGGCAGGAGCAAGCTTTGAACTAATTACTCATCGGGTGAGCGATGATACGGAATTTTTGAAGTTCAATTCATTGAGATGACCAGAACTGCCACTACTAAGCAAGCGAGCATTACTACATTGCATGTAAGTGTTGTTTGAGCATTTTTGCAAAAATAAAGCTTCTTATCGTAAACAGAGACAGCTCAATGGTATTCTCTGTCGTTGTTTTACTTCTTCAGTATAATTTCTGCCTTGGTAATATATTCTGATGTCTTTCAATTTCGTCGAAGAATTCGCTAGGTTGAGAATTTGTTTAAGCTTATTTCGCTACATGTTCTGTCTGAATCTAGCAAAATGTGTTATTTTCATACAGTTTTTACATTACTGTTGTCGACGATGGTCTCTATGAGCCATATTTACTGCTGACAAAATAGTTCGTTTATATTGACTTTGTCTGAGTTGCACAGGGGATGTTTAGTTTGGGTCGAATTTATCGAAATTCTGAAGTAAACATTTGAAAGCCAGCTTGATGTCCCTGTTTCCTAATTAACATTTAGACTACGAGCACGAGTTTTCTACGAGCAGATAGTCAACAAGGCGCAGCTGAGTTGACTATCGCTCGTAGAAAACGAGGGCTAGTAGTGTTTTTCCATATTTAAATCTAAAATTCGCCAAAAGTTTTTAAGTTTAGGTTAACAAAAGACAAGCTTCCCCGGGGGGGGGACTCCCATATGAAACAGACGGGGATGCTCGTCGTCTCGCTTTAGGGGTGTAAATTTTGGATTTTGGTCTCGCTTAGGGTGTTTCGCATTAAAGATTCCTTTTACGGGGTCCGCCTAGATGGTCTCCTTTAGGGGTTAAATTCAAAATTTCCGGCAAACATCCCCCCCCCCCCCCCCGGGAGCATACATAACAAATGTATGGGGTTATAAAAAATCTTGCCCCTGATAGTAAAAGGATACAGAGACTGACTGTGAAGAGCAATGTTCCTCTGCAAGGCTATGCTTTTCGCCACTCGCGGCTGTAATCCTCTTCCTCTGTTTCTTTCCATAAAATAAAATTCCCGAAAATCCTACTAATCCAGCAAGTCCGAATCCAAGTAAAAAGGCAGCGTTGGATTGTTTCTTTCTTGTCGAAGGAAACGTTGATTGATGATTTGAAAACTGATTCAGGCCCCTTAATCTTCGAAAAACTCTAGAGACTCTAGATCTCGAAATTGCAACTATTGCCGCCATGTTTATGAAGGAAGCCCTGTCAGTTAGCGCGGGAAGACCTGGGCCGGGTTGTTCGAAAGCTGGTTAACGTTAACCCAGGGTTAAATGTTAAGTGAACCATTTTGTTTTCTTGTTCAAAAGTGTTTTTCACCTCTAATGTTTGGTGTAGTTTGAGATTGCTACAGCTCAAAACTGAAGGGCAAATAATATTAGCAGGACACTTCACCAAAAAATTATAACACTGAAATCAAAATTCTCGCTAACCCTGGGTTAGCGTAATCGGGCTTTGAACAACCCGGCCCTGGGGAACAAGTAGCGGCGACCCCCGCAAAATGGTTTTGAGAATGCGCAGTATTAGTTGGAGCGTCAACATGGTGGAAATGGAGAACATAAATGTGAAAAACTTCCAAAATAGCAAGAATGCAGACCTATTTTATGGATGATCTAAAGCGTGTCGGTGCTATTAAGTACAGAGAGTTTTTCGAACTGTTTTTGGAAACAAATCAGCTTTGCATATTTTCCAGCGATCTCACCCAACATTGGAGAAGTCGAAAGGAATGGGTGAAAGACGGGAAGCCTGACCTGGACTATTTGGCAAAGGAATTTGGTAACTATGAGTCTGTATTAGTTTAGAGAACTGCAGTAGTATGGTGGAACTTCTCTAGTCGACAGGTACAGCTACATGGGGTAACCCGAAAACACTGACCCCCGGTCCACGGACCTCCACTGCGGACCTCCACTGCGGACTGGGTCCGTGGACTACCTACGGACCCCTCAACGAACCCCTCAACGCACCACCCCCAAAATAAAATTTAAAAAAAAACAAAAATAAAGATCTCACTTGCTGCTTTCCTGGCGCTTGTCCACGACAATTAGGTCACTTGTGTTGAAATTTCCAGCGTTATGCAATATGATAGCAGACCTGGGTTCTTTCCCGGGCGCAATTTATGTCATTGTCATTACATCTTGTCATTACATCTTTGCTATTTTGTTGCTGTGGATTTGCATGAAAGATCGGGAAGGCTAAGAAATTTGTGATTTCTGTCCTTTCGCCATTTTGTTTATATTTGAAATACCGCTTAATTGTGAAGCCTGGGACGAGTTCACGAACCCGTGGGAGAATAGGCCAAACAAAATGGCGAAGGAAATGCACTCAAAGTAGCAGAAATTTCGAGGCTTCCCGGAGATTTCTTGGTCTTTCATATGTACTTATAGCCACAGCAAAAAAAAAATTGGCAATGTGGAATGTCAATGATATGTAAGTTGGGCCTGAGACTGAACTCAGATCTGTTACATTTTCCCAGCGTAACGCTCGAAATTTCGACATGAGTGACCTAATTGCCGTGGACTAGCAGCCGGGCCAAGCAGTAAGTGAAATCTTTATTTCTGTTTTTTTTTAAAATTCTATTTTGGGGGGTGGTCCGTAGAGGGGTCCGTAGGGGTAGTCTGTGGACCGGTCCGTAAGTAGTCCACGGACCCAGTCCATAGTGGGGGTCCGTGGACTGGGGTCAATGTTTTCGGGTTACCCAGCTACATGTGTCTGAATGGGGGCCATACCCATACCTGCCAACCCCCAGAGTACAAAAATCTGGAGACATCCAGAAATCTTTGCATTGTGAGAATGTCAGTAAAGACAATGTCCAGGAATAACCTCTGAAAATCACCCAAAAGGCATTCTGAGAGACCAGGAAATTTAATGAAAAAATTGGAGACTCCCGGGAAAACCAGGAGAGTTGGCAGGTATGCATACCATTCTATCTCCTCCTCTCCCCTTCCTACCTTGTATAAAGTGGGATATTTAGGAAAGTCATTTGGGAGGAAGGTGCCTTGCTTGGTCAGTATCATTAGATCTTTTGAATATTTCAGGGGTGTTTGGAAGAATGTTGGGGAAAAAATCAGGTTATTTATGACAGGAGCATCATTTTGGTAGTTTTAAGGGACAAATTTTTAGGGAAATGTTGATCTACCTTGTCTATGGGGGTGAGTGAGTTTGATCAAGGGCAGTGCTTACTTTTGTTAGTGCCCACAAGCCTTGCATATCATACAAGGTATGGTTAATTAACCAGCATGCAGGTGCTTAGGTTCGCATTGATATAATCAACTACATTACCAAGTACACAATAATTGTTAAAATGAAAACAAAATTTTCCTCATGACCAAATCAAGGTTAATGAACCTGTACTAAAATCAGGAAAACCAGAATAGCAGCTTACTGCTGACCACTAACTGTTAACAGCTTCCAGTTCAAAACCTACATGTAGCTGTTGTTTGTCAAAAATTAGACTGAAAGCCATCTGTAAACATGTACCTGCAGATAGCATAGTGCACCCGCAAAGCAAAAGCAAGGAACGCAATATTAATGATTTACTTACTGGAGAGGTGATAGGAAAAAATTTAACAAGTAACATTAAAGTTTCCAATAAGGATAAAACATTAAAAAATAAGTGCTACCCTTACATTTTATGTTCTGAAATGGAAGTGGCAAGCCAACACATCGTTAATTTCTAGTTGTGAAGAAAAGCTATTCAGACTGTATTTTGGAATGAAAAAAGGGAAGGCTGTCGGGGATGCTAAAAGCGTTGTTGCAACAATTTTGGTATTAAAAACATACCAAAAGTGGTTTTTTGTTACCATTTACAGTGTGGTGTTAAGATCTTTTGTTTGCCTTACTGTATTGTAAGGAAATCAGTGAAGAAATTTTGGAGAATACCGATGTCAGCATTTTTGTTGAGATTCTAGGGTTATATTAGCAACTACTACAATTTGCAGTCTGTTCACTTTGAATTACTACCTCAAAAAAATGAGTAGCTACCCATATTTTTCTTTGTGGGTTCCAATAGTCCTTGTAAAGATCTACTTTTTGTGCATGGTCCTAATCTGCCATAAAAACCTTTTGTATTTAGTAGGCTCCGTCCTTAAATGAAAAGAAATGAGTGATCATTGCATATAATAGTTATAACACAACTTGAGCAGCTGAGAAAATAACCTGTGTATAGCTGCCCCCTCCCCTAAAAGAAAGTCAAGGAGACAGACGTCTGTGTAGCAGTGTTGCTAATCATGATTTTTGCATTAATTAATTAATTAAAATTCATGTCAAACTGTGGGGTTGACAGGACTACACGATTCCATTCATGGCATTGTCCATTCTCTTTTGAGACCTTTTTTTCACACATGTTTCTAAAGGGAAATTTATGCCATGTTATTAGGAGGAATTTAAAATATAGGGGAGCTGTTTGACTGTGCTGTATTAACTTTTTTTTTAAGGAAACGTTAGGTCTACATGATTTTTGCTGTTATCTGCATGTTGCTTTATAGAGTTTGATACAGTACCGCTCAAATGTAAGTTACCACCTCTTGTCTCGTTTCTCGCGAGACGGGTCTCGTTTCTCTCGAGACGTTTCTCGTTTCTCTCGAAGCATTTAGTATGGCATATATTACGCGTAAGAAACCGGTTACAGTATGTGTAACGATTGTTGCTCTGCAGTTCACTGGCAAATCGATGGAACCGTCTAACAGAAGATACATGTTTGCATTGATGCATTGACTGTTCGCTTGATTCATATCGAACAAACATCGAACGTGCGTAGTGATAATTATTATATTATTATTATTAGAATTTGCGTTGTCTGAGAACACGATTGTTTTTAACAACAATTTGGAAAGGAAAGAAAATAGTTCATAAAAATAGCCAAAAAAGGTTTAAAATCTCCATAAACTACAAGAAGAGTTACAATGCTTAACATCTTTTGATTCAAAGATAGGCCATATTGTGGATTTGGAGATACTGAAGACTGATTCCAAATAATATCTGGTACATTAAAATCACCTGTAAGTATAACACGTGGACATGATCCATTGGATTGAAGAGAACAATACCGTTACCCTTGTTCTGAAAGAACAAAGCGTTCAGCTTATGTAACCATTGTGAGACCTAATTTGGAGTATGCTACTGCTGTGTGGGATCCGTACAGACAAGAACAGATTGATTCAATTGAAGCAGTCCAGCGGCGTGCGGCCAGATTTATCAAAAGAGATTATAAGAGAACTTCTTCCGTTACAGAAATGCTACAGTCATTAGATTTAGATCTTTTAGAGGATAGACGTAAAGCCCACCGATTGAATATATTTTATTTAGCAGTTAACAACTCCATTGCATTGCCAATACCTAATTATTTTTCACCCAAACAGCGTTTTACTAGATCATTTTCTAATGATTCATTTATTCAAGCCAATTGCAATCATGATTATTATTTTTATAGTTTTTATCCAAGGACAATAAGAGACTGGAACTCTCTACCAAGCGGCATTCGTACCAGTGTAAATTTTTCATAATTTAAAGATCACTGTTTCTCAGTTATTAGAAATAATTGACCGCTGTAATTTATTTTATTTTATTATTATTATTATTATTATTATTATTATTTTTATTATTTTGATATTATCTTCCTTATTTATTTGTATATATGTATTTTTCCTATTTGTCAAGAAATAATTTTATCATTTGAAATTCTAATATATTATTGTACATAATTTTGCAATTTTTTTTTATTATTATTATTATTATTTTTATTTATATTGACTTGATGCGAAAGCGTGGTCAATTAATAAATGTAGATGTAGATGTAGATGCGTTTTAATTCATGCGATAACGCGTGGGTTCATAGAGTTGATTTTGCGAATCTTGCTCAGTGCGAATGAACTACACCCTGATCAATAATTTTTCAATCCTGATACTGTAACTATTTTCATTATATATTCGGAATGTAGTTGTCTACATTTTTCGCTCTGCAATAACCGCTAACACAAACATTTAGTTTTGTGCAGAAAGAAAGTTTTCAGGCTTTCGGCCGTCTATTGCATAAAACCGTCACAGAAATTGATCGAAAAACGAAATCACCCGTTCTATAAGGCAAAAATCGTTCATTCAAACGCCAAAATACTATATCGTTGAAGACAGGAGTTTTTATCAAGGTTTCGGACTGTTCCGGAGATGCGCCGTTTGCATTAGTGTTATTTTTTTCTGCCAGGGAAAGTTCTGTCTGGCCGCACGCGCCGACGAGTCGCTAACCTTAATGAATTTTATTCTTCTCCGAAGTGTCAACGCAAACACTAAAAATTTCCCCGGTTCTATTCAACATGAAACGTTCATCCTAACGCCGGAATGCTATATCTTTAAAGACAGGAATTTCTTACAAGGTTTATGTGATACGACGTTTGTACTAAGCCAAGTTTTTGCAAGGGAAAGTTCTGTCTAGCGGCGCGTGTTGACGAGTCGATTACGCAATTCGCGGCAAAAGAACTTTTGTTTTGCAAAGCGTCGCGGCAAAAACATCGCTGGTTCTATTCGGCATAAAGCTTACGCAAGTATGTGTTACTAAAACTGATGAAAATAATTATAACCCAACAAAAAGCCAACGGCCTTATCTCTGTTTCAATGTGTAAAGTTATTTTCAGCCACTCTCGCATTTACGCGTTTCTTAGCACGTGACCAAAATCTTCCCACTGTCAGTGATAAAATCTATCATTCGCGAACGAAACTATTCACCAACAATTTAGACTTTTTATGGCTTAAGCTTAGAACTTAATGTTAATCACATCATTAAGAAACTACCTAAGACCCCTGTGTAATGGTAGCCGTATACGTTGGAAGGTTAACGATTTGTTTATGCGTCGGTGTGGGTGAGAATCAACGTCTTCGGCTGTATTTGTTTATGTTTTGACGGATATAAATAATTTGTAGAACATATTACCAGCAGCTCACGCCGATCAAAGCATTTGAAGTACATTTTCGCCGCATCCGTTTATTACTTTTGGCCGTTCGAGCGGCTGCCATCATCTGTTCGAAACATTAAGGTCGTTTACCCTTCTGAATTTACAGATTACGTTTGACAATTTGGATCGGTCCAACTTCGAGTTAAGTTCGGCTCATGAAAAGTTCGATGTCTGAGCTGAGCTTTAGAGTTTAAATTGTCAAGAGTTGAGAATTTATCGCTTTAATCATAGTTACTATATCTTTTTAAAATACTTCTTACGGTAAGAACCGGCGCTGGAGAAATGCGACTGCTCCTGGCGCCTTTGCGTTTCGTCTTGATACAATTCTTCGCTTGCCAAGACGTCAGTGCAAAGAAGTTCTTTCGGTTTCAACTTCCGCAAAGAGGTTTTATTGTTTTTAACTTCCTACGGCAAAGAAATTCTTGTGCCTTGTAGGATCCAAGAGCAAGCGACCACAAGAAGCCACAAGAAGTTGCCAGCTTGCAGACGCAAAAAGCAATTCTTACAATACATGTATGGTACACACGCATCGCTGATGAGAATGAAAAACGTGCCTACCGAGCAAATCGGTACGATAATGCACAAAACAGGTTTGAATATCGACGAAAGCGAAGTATTGGTACTTCCAGTGCACTCGCGAGAAACGAGACCTGTCTCGTTTCAAACGAGACTCGGCTCGTTTCTCTCGCGACGAGTCTCGAGAGAAACGAGACTCGTCTCGCGAGACGGTGGCAACTTACTTTTGAGCGGTACTGTGCCTCAGTCTGTTCTTTTTGCTTTTAGGCACAATTCTAGTGCAAGATATGTTTTAAGCTCTCGCAGAGCCTGGACAAAGTTTGAAATATTCTATGAAGTTGTTGTTTAGTTACATTAGGGACTTTACGCAGTGACGACGGGAGTGTCTGACGACGGCGTTCGCGACCGAAAGGAACTGGGACGACAACCTCGTTCTGTCGACTGTCAAGTTACGTTACGCAACAATGGTTTTCAGGACGGCGTTCCGTACTTTTGGCGCGAAATACAAAACACAATTCTCGGTCTAGAGTTGTCTTTGTTTATCGGCCTGTTACGTTTTATTTGTCAAATTGTTCATTTTAAAACCTGGATTAATAATCAGTGATAACTTTATACGTTATGCCTTCGTTAAGAGAAATTAGAGATATGTTGTTGTTTGCTCACAGCGATAATTTGATAAGCGAAGAAGAATTTTTGCTGTTATATGATTTAAACAAGTCAAGCAACCTTGAGCTACCGTATTGGAGTTATGAACAGTTTGACCTTGATGTTTTAAATGACGATGAATGCAAGTCAGAATTCAGATTCTACAAGAGAGACGTATACCTTCTTGCTGAAGTGTTGCAGATTCCGGATCAAATACAATGCTATAATCGTCTTGTTGTCGATGGGATCGAAGCTCTTTGTATATTTCTTAAGGGATTTGCATATCCTTGTAGATATTCAGATATGCTGCCAAGGTTTGCAAGACCTGTCCCTCAACTTTGTATGATATCCAGCCAAGTGATGGATTTCATTTATCAAACACACAACCACCGTTTACGAAGTTTTAACCAGCCATGGCTCTCTCAGGCCAGTCTTCAGAATTATGCCGATGTAATTCATGCTACCGGGGCTCCACTTCCTAATTGCTGGGGTTTTATCGATGGAACAGTCAGGCCAGTTTCTAGGCCTGGAAAAAATCAAAGAGTTCTGTACAACGGGCACAAGAGGGTCCATGCAATAAAATTTCAGTCAATTGTGGCCCCAAATGGTTTGATAGCTAACCTCTTTGGCCCAGTCGAGGGAAGACGACATGACAGCGGCATGCTGGCAGAGTCAGGTTTACTTGCCGACTTGCAACGTCACTCGTTCTCTCCTCTTGGACAACCTTTGTGTGTTTATGGGGATCCGGCTTACCCCCTTAACATACACCTCC
>CM042753.1:17605252-17615252 GCA_022496165.2 Catalaphyllia jardinei
GTTTCTTTTCAGATCTATAATAAATATCAGATTTAAGACAAATATCAGATTTATGAGAAATACATACATGCGGACAGTGTTTGTATTTTCTTTCGCCAAAAGACTGTTTACGGCAATTAATTATAATTCCCCAGTTCAAGTTCTTTACAAAGGATAACTCGAAACGATACCTGACTGTTTTTACGCAAATTTGCCGTGTAACGTCCACCATTATAAGACTTCCCGCGAAAATAAACAAGCTAGTGGCACTTTATGTGATGTTTTTCGCACGCGCGAGACTTCACAGGCAGTTTCCGCGCGCGCTTAGCTTTCGTTTGTTACGTTCCTATGAAGACTCGCACGAACTGTCACTTAATGGTTTTCACATTGAAGAAGGCCTCTGCACGCAATGTTTGTGATTTCATACAACATGACGAACCTTTGACATTTTTCTACCTTATCAGTTTTCAGTTTACGGCGCTTTTGTTTTTCAGACCGAACTTTGTTTTAGTCATATTCTCCGCGCGCGCTCGAGCATTTCACTACATCCTAGGGACGAGCATCAGAGCAACTTATAAAACAACACTCAATATCTATTTTGTTTTGTTTGTTTGTTTGTTTGTTTTTTTTTTGGCTGTGTGTGTGCGGGTGTGTGTGCTGGACCGTCCAATATGTCGAAGGGAAGATATGGATTTTTTTCAAGTTGGTCACTGCTTTTGTTTATTTGGTGGCTCCTAAGAGAGCCGTTTGGTTTATTGGACGTCGGGCGAGGATATCTCAGTCCTTTCCTGCTTTACTTCTTCTTGGTCACGTTAGCTTTCTTGGCTGCGGCCGGCTTTTTAACTTCTTTCTTTGTGCTAGGCTTCTTCGCAGCTACCTTCGGCTTTGTTTCTGACTTTGTGCCCGATGGCTTCTTGACTGCGGGCTTCTTGGACGTAGCTTTCTTGAATGACGGAGTTTTTCTAGAAGAGATTTTCTTAGAAGAAGTCTCTTTCTTGGTCGCAGCTGGTTTCTTGGTCGAAACTTTCGTTGCAGCGGCAGGTTTCTCTGGTTTAGACACCGGCTTTTTACTCGGCGCAGCAGGCTTTTTGGCGGGCTTTTTCTGCTCTTTTGGTAGCTTAAATGATCCTGAAGCTCCCACGCCTTTCGTTTGAAGGAAGGTTCCATTGAGTGCACCCTTCTTCAGAGCTGTCTTGATGTGATGAGTTGCTGTACCTCCCACCTTGAAGTTGGCCATGACGTACTTCTCGATAGCTTGGCGTGAAGAACCGTTGCGCTCTTTCAGCGTGCGAATAGCAATCTTGATCATCTCTTCGTATTTGGGATGTTCTGCAGGCGTTTTTGTAATCTGTCCCTTAACGTTGTCCGACATTCTCGTAATTTCTGGCGGTCTACTGAAGTGCGACTTGTGCGACTCTTTGGAGAAATTTGAGGCGCGTCGTTAGCGCCGTAAGTTTTTACTTGTAAATGCGGACCGCAGAGAGAACAAGCCCCCGAAAGTTACTAACGGAGATTGTTATTTTGTGTTTGTTTCATGCAAATGTTTGGAAATAAATTGCCTGGCACGCAGTCTTACTCGAGTTTTCCATTGGAATATTTTATTACAACCCTTTTCAAGCAGACTGAGGCACAGTCTTTTTGCCAACAACATGATAAAACTTGTAAATAGAGAAAAAAAAAGGCTTAGAAAGCAAACTAATCTCTTGATAAAAGGAGAAGAAAATCTCTGAGATCGACAGCAATAAGGGAAAATTCATACATAAATAAAAAGCAATCAGTTTGAAAAAAAAAAACCTATAAAGCGAGCTCGAAATAGGCCTAATATTGTTATTATCATTCCGTTTGTTCGTTAATTGCTTGCTTTTTAAGTTTCTTTGTTCATGCTTCTTTTTTTCGCATGTTTGTTTCTTCGTTTTCAACACGGCTTTGGAGTGAGAAAAAACGAACATGGAACGAGTTAATTAAGACAGACTACTAAGAGTTAAGGGGAACAATTTATTGGTCATTGACTTTTTCTTCAAGTGGTGGCTCCTAAAGGAGCCGTTTAGTTTTTGAAGTATGCGAAGCATGATGTCACTCAAGCACGTTCGCCTCTGATTCGTCTGGCCAACTGAATATCTTTCGGCATAATGGTGACACGTTTGGCGTGGATAGCGCACAGGTTGGTATCCTCAAACAAGCCCACTAGATAAGCTTCACTGGCCTCTTGAAGAGCTAGAACGGCAGAGCTTTGAAAGCGCAGGTCCGTTTTGAAATCCTGCGCAATCTCTCGGACAAGACGCTGAAAGGGCAGCTTACGGATGAGTAGTTCTGTAGATTTCTGATAACGGCGAATTTCTCGGAGAGCAACTGTTCCAGGTCTGTAACGATGAGGTTTCTTGACACCACCTGTAGCAGGAGCGCTCTTGCGGGCAGCTTTTGTAGCTAACTGCTTACGAGGAGCTTTTCCACCAGTTGATTTTCGAGCCGTTTGCTTGGTACGAGCCATGACTGAAAGTAGAGATTTGACGTTTATAAAGCGATCTAAAAGTTTTGATTTGTTTCAACACCTGTGAGCAAAATCAATTTATAACCGATATCCCGTGATCTGATTGGCCGATTGATCACGCATTTGATTGGCTGTGAATAATCTGCTTTTCTGTTAGTGGAGAGATGCGGCTGAGATTTCAATCTTAGGCAACTCGTTGCTTGAAATTTCAAACTCACTTGAGAGCAAGGGGAATATAACGGAATGGTTGTGACTTTGATTTAAAGTAAAGTAAATTTAAAGTAAATCTAAAGACTGACATGCCCCGCATAAATATTAATGAGACTGTCGGCAAAGTATTCGCCTTTCCTTTTTATTTTGTTTTGAAAGTTATGTTTCCCTAGAGGTTCAGCTAGACAACTTAAGGCGCCAGCGAATTCAGCAGGGTTTGTTCACTCGCAGTTTCGCTACTGAATTATCAGAACCAAGTCATGTCTGGACGTGGTAAAGGAGGCAAAGGTCTAGGAAAGGGCGGCGCTAAGCGTCATCGTAAAATTTTAAGAGACAACATCCAGGGCATAACCAAGCCAGCTATCCGTCGTCTAGCTCGCCGCGGTGGGGTGAAGCGTATCTCTGGGCTGATCTACGAGGAGACTCGCGGAGTCCTGAAAGTCTTCCTTGAGAACGTCATACGTGATGCTGTGACCTACACCGAGCACGCCAAAAGAAAGACAGTGACAGCCATGGACGTGGTCTACGCACTCAAACGCCAAGGACGTACTCTGTACGGATTTGGTGGTTAGCGAAGTGCCTGACTACAAGCTTCCGCAGCCCTCACACAAAAAAAACGGCTCCTTTAGGAGCCAACAAGTCTAACGAAAGTCCCGACCAGCAATAAATGCGATATATTTTTTATATTTTTAACAACAGCACGAACAGCAACAACAGTTCTACGTTGCGCTTTCATTTGCTTTAATTTCGACTTGCTTTACTGCGTTGCTGTTCTAAGGTCGCGTAGTAAAACAGAAGTTAAGAGTTGCAATAATTGCCAACACTTCTTTTTCCATGGAACTTCTGTGTGTAGTGCTGGGTTTTAGGGTCTAGCGTTGATCAAATTAAGCGCTCGCGAACAAGGCCGTCGAGTTAAGAGTTTATCCAGTACGGCAAGGAAAACCATGAATATATTTTCTGTTGTACATTTAGAATGTCACGTACCGAATTGAAGGGATTGCAGTGGGTGAGTGTGTTTGATCTTGGAATTTAGGAGCGCAAAACTTCTTGACGGTTAGCACATGTAAAATGTCACTACCAAATTTAAGTGAAACTAGTGGATCAGTCTCTTTGATCTTCGAATTCAGAGGTAATAATAATCTATCCCTACGACAAGTTTTGGACAGAGCAATTCAATGCATTATTCTTTTCCTCAAATATGCCTTAGTCTTGGCCTTACTTGTCTGGTTCATGGCTAACAGCAGCCTTTATTGTCAGCTAGATAGAACATGTACAGCAGCCATTATTGTCAGATAATCTTGCAATGCATGATGGGTAACTATAGCTTTGCGACACGGAATCCACCTCCCCACGAAATCAACACAAGTTATAAGTCTAAAAGCAGCTCAAAACATTCGCATTTTTATAGGCACGGTGCCTACTGCTTGTCATGTAACTCCTCAAAATACCTTTTTTGTGCCCTTGAAGTGACCTGCTTTTAGACCTGGTCTGTTTTGGCTTGACACAGTCGGAAACCAAGTTTCGATCTGTTGGCGCTTAACAGCACCCTTGGAACCGCCAACTGCCGCAAACATTCACTTCTTCGAATGCTGCATGTCAAATTGCCGATCGCCAGACTTAAATGATGTCCTTTGACCACCAAAACAGCTATTTAGAAGACATTCTGCCACTTACGGTAATATGCTTTCCGTACATGTGGCAGAATCGAACTTCTTCAATCGATATATCCACATCGAGGCTACTACGTCATGTCTGTCAATTTCTCACGCCCAGACTGCTACTCAACGTCGTAAAAGGCGCTAAAAGAAAGGCAATGGCTTTTGGCAAAGGTCGCAGCATACCCTAAAATGGACCAAAAAGTTTGTTTAAATTTGGTGAAATAAGATCAATTGTGTGCTATTTCACTCATGAAGAGAAAAGAAATTTTGAACGTTTTACTCAAAATGATTGCTATGGCCAGCCACAGCCTTTGGAGATTTTATTTGATAGCATTGACGCCAACAATTCTTGCTTTCTTAAAAAACAAGATTTGATATTTTTAACAAGCGTGTCTTCTAGGTTTCTGTTTTGTTCCGTATTCAATAAACTAAAGTTTTGACAGTTAGTTCTTGTTTTCAGCGCTTTTTACACGCTTTCTTTTTTCACAGAATTTACACTGAAAGATTCCTTCTTCAAACTTCTTGATAGTATCAGAAATGTCAAGCGATCCTAAAAATTATTCTGGTTTTACATTCGACGAATTGACCGAGCTTATGTTTTAGTTTTTGACTGCCGGGCATTTAGCCTATTTGAGAGACCGGCGGTCTGACAAATGGTCCAGTCGATAACTGAGCGATTTTAACGGTATACACAAGCTCAGTTAATTGATCGAATGTAAAACCAAAATACTTTTTAGGATCGCTTGACACTTCTAATACTATCAAGAAGTTTGAAGAAGGAATCTTTCAGTGGATGGAAATTCTGTGAAAATTTCTGACTGCCGGGCATTTAGTCTATTTCAGACCGTGACCGGCAGTTGGATACAAACCATTGTCATTTTATTGTACGTATGCACAAGCATGCAGAATTTGTCCACTACAAATCCCTG
Organism: Catalaphyllia jardinei; assembly: GCA_022496165.2. NCBI lineage: Eukaryota > Metazoa > Cnidaria > Anthozoa > Scleractinia > Caryophylliidae > Catalaphyllia > Catalaphyllia jardinei. Next base: position 17,610,517 of record CM042753.1, read on the forward strand.
CATAATAATTTTTAGAATCGCTTGGCTATTCCAAACAAACAAACATCGCATCTTCTCATTAGGTTCAAAAGACGCTTTCTGGAGCAATTCGTTAAATATCTCAAACTTCCGATGTATGCATTTTCCAAGTGTCAAGCACATGCCGATTTCATAGTATGCACAAGCTCGGCTATTTCGTTATCTTGCACATTAACATAATTTTGGGAATCGCTCTGCATTTCTAAACAAACATCAAATACCATCAAGAAGTTTGAAAGAATGTTTCAGTGGAAATACTGTGAAAATTTCTGACTGCCGGGCATTTAGACACAGCGTTTCATTTTGACTTGGATTGCCTTTCATCCTATCTTCCGGGAAAGGTAGTGGAAATGGAACGAACTCATCGCCTTGAACATTTCCATTTGGGATTCGACGCCTCCCATTTACTATAATTGTCGACCGACGGATTTTTCGTGTAAATGGTAAACAACCCGTATTAATGGGTTCACTGTAATAACTTTGATTCCCTGCAAATATCATCCTCCAACTTACTGAATGGTAAGTTAATCAGGCCTTTGGTTTTTCGCAATCTCAAGAGCATCATTCAACGGACAGCTGAAATGTTTACCATATTAGAAGACACGGTCGGCGTAACCTTTGATTTTCCTTTTGTCATCTAAAAACAGAATAATCCAAATCTGTGTAACAGGTGCCGGTCTCAGACCCCTTTCTGCATGGGGGCTCATGGCTCAATTTCCAGGATATACCAACCACTGGAGCAGTCTTCATCTGCGAGCTGGTTGCTAATAGTGGAAGCAGTTGGATGTCTCAGGCGCCCAACCTCCACTTAGCAATGCAATTTTTAGTGTCGTGTTGTCCGCAAAGAAAAATGACATTTTTATTTGGCCCCGTCCACACTAATCCGTTTTCAAACGAAAATGGAGCTGTTTTGCTCCGGATACGGCTATCGTCCACACTACAACGCCGAAAACGATCACCGAAAACGGAGCCATTCGAAAACGCTCTCCAGAGTGAAGCGATTTGAAAACGATACTTTTCGGAAAAGTTGTTTTCTAGCGTGGACGGAGAAAACGATGCATGCCATCTCAAAACGGTGACGTTATCAAAATAGACACGACCGGGCGCCAGACCACTCGACCGTAAGTATCCAAAATGGCGGACATGCGCTATCGTGCGCACTGAGGATATAAAAGCGTTTTCAAAACGGATACGGCGTTGTAGTGTGGACGGGCGAAAACGATACGAAAACGACAAGTGGGGAAATCTTTTTGAAAACCAAATCTTTTTGAAAACGGAGCAAAACAGCTACGTAAAAAATTTGAAAACGGATTAGTGTGTACGGGGCCTTAGTTTCGTTCAAGGACTGATTTTGTTTCATAATTGTAGCACTGATTATCTTACTGCATGATCGTTACATATCTGTTCTTCGGCTAAGCGTACAAAGCTTTATTCTTTTTTATTTCCTTTACGCCAGAGGGCATGCTTTAGATTAGTGCTTTCCTAAGCACGTTTACTCACGGTTGTAAGGAATTCATCAAACTGTTAAGGACTGTTAGGAGCTATCGTAGAACTTTCGGAGTTGTTTCTACTGTGGGAGATTTGATGATATTAAGCGTGAGTTTCAAATTTTTACGTCGGAATTTTCACAAATTCAACCCAAATTAAACATCCCGTGAACAAGTAGAGTTGACCGAGTCTTGCGAGCAAAAACAACCCCCCGTGATATCGACACCCGTAGGAATTACGAAAGAAAGCTATTAATAAACAACACAGCTGTAATCAATATTTCCAAAGTAGGAACTGGATTTTCGATAAATGAAAACCGACATGCAATTAAGCGAAGATAGCTTTTTTTTCGCCCACATAATAAAATGGTGTGTTTTTTTCGTGGTTTTTCGAATCTTGGAACCATTAGTTAAATTTGAGAGGTAAACATTAGCATACATTGAATCTGATGGCTGACTGACGCAACAACAACAACAACTTTACCTACCTACCTACCCACAAACAAACAAACAAACAAACAAACATACATACATACATACATACATACTTTATTTAACGTGGAAATACGCTTAGCTTGAGAGCTAGTTTACAGGTATTCCACCTAATAACTAAAATGAAAAATAAACGTTTCACATTGAACGTATCGTGTGAGTGCTTACCGCTTAAATGTAAGTTTAGTGAGCACAGTAAAAACAAATAAAAGAATCAGGATATTTAACGCAAGAGTTTAGCTGACATATTTACTATCCAAACTACTTTGTTTAGAATCTTCTTTATCCAGTTGCTTGTTTTATTCACTTGATTAATTTTGTCATCATTGTTGAAATAAAAATAATTGAGCCGTACAGTGTATTAGCTAAACCTACTCTGGGCGAGTCAATCAGTGACTAAATTAAATTACATGTGTTGACAAAGAAGATTAAAACTAAACAGAGTTAAATTTAAGAAAGAGTATAACTGATAATAGCATAAAAATACAATAAATAAATTCACGATTTAATTCGCAATTCAAGAGCAGTCAATTATAAGCTCAGTCTGAATGAAGGGTTCAGAGTGTCAGATTGTCCACCCAACATTTACCTTTTTAAGGAAAAAACGTAAGGAGCAATATAACTGATTTCAGCAGACACCATCCAGCTTTATAAATGGCTAATTTATTGGCTTTTGATGATAGTAGCCCCTAACTCACTGGTATGACATACATATAATATAACTCACCCACTACATACTTTGTTGCAAAGTCTCAGAATTATTTTGTTTTTGGCCCAGGCCCCCGGGGTACTGCAGCGATAAGCGGCGAAACAACCCAGAACCGAGACGGTACTAGGTCTATACATAAAAAAAAATGATTTTTTTGTTTTCTCTTTTCGTCATGAGTGAGATTTCAATTTCCTCTCAACCCTATAAGTTCCATAATAATTACAAGTTTCTGAAATGCTACTGGCATACTGCAAATTTGACGAGTTTTTGTTGTGGAAACTACTCTTAAGAACCAGTACAATTTAGCTCAGGCTGAATGTACTCATTTCTTCCGCCATTTCAGCCACAAAATGTTCTTATTTTGTTCTTAAAATTCTCTGTTAATTCTCTAATGGCTTCAAATGTGGTTATATATACCGTTCTGTAAAGTACTTCACTGTAGGGACCCTGACCTGCAGGGTGCCTAAACCATAGATAAACATTAAACAGTTGGATTTAATTGTAAAAAATGAGCGAAGCGTATAGAACGTGGATCATATTAATAAATCAAAGCACTGCTTGCATACGGGGCTCTACATGTTTTCTCATCCATCAAGATGTCAAACTGAGCGAAAGCAAGCAGCCTTAGGAGAGTTTGGCTTTAGCAAGAAAGTGTGTCACAGAGACAGTGAAGTGGATGTCATCATTCCGGAATTCGTTGAAGAGAAAGAGATTGTAAAGCGGAAGACTGTATAGTAAAGACCCTGAATTTTGAAAAGAAACGTTAGCTTTACACTGTAGTCGCGGTCTGATGTTTTTGTTTGTTGAAAAAAAATTCAGCCTCAGATTGTTCTTAAATTGTTCTTATATTTCGAGCGATTTCAGCATCAATGTTCTTATTAAGTTTGTTCTTATTAAAAAAAAAGACGTTTTTGAATGAAGGCAGTTTCTAATAAAACGCAACTCTTCTACCTAAAATATATACCATGCAGAATCAAGCAAGATTCAGCTTAAAATGTCTTTCCTGATCAGAAAGTACCTATATCAGGGCAGAAGCTCTGATTTATTCCAGGAATATAAAAGTGATATTTGTCCTCGAAACGCACAAAGTAGCTGGAGCTTTCTCTTTTAATGCCACATGTCCTACCAAGTAGAGAAGGAATCAGAGTACACGTCACGTGCATTTTGAAATGATGTCTAGCCCGGCTAGTTCTGTTATATAGTCTGAGTTCTCTGTGAATCATAAATGTTAAATACGGGAGCAAAACTTGTTAGACGTATAAACATGTTTGTCTTCAACAGCCTATAGTGAAGATTTCCTTGCTGAATAGTTCGTAAACCTGGAGAGTCTGAAAGGCAGCACATCATACACCACCTTCTCACCAAGAGCCATCTGTGACAGGATCTTACCAACAACAGGCGCCATTTTAAAACCATGACCTGAGAAGTAAATATAGTCAGTCATTGTCACATTCAGTTGAACAATGCTGCGATGAGTCTGTTCAGGATCACTATTGGTAGCCACTCAGCTGGGTTCGATTGAAAATCTGCCAATCTGATTGGTTCCCTTGTCGTTTCCTATTTGATGACAGACAAAGATCGCGCGCTACTCTCGAAGCTGAAAATTATTCTTAACTTAGAGCTTAAAATTACACAAAATTGTAGGTTTTGTTCTTTAATCCTTTAGAGTGTCCACTAAAACTATTAGACTACTCGCCCTTGTTTTCTTTTAGCGCCAGAGAAAGGAATGGTAAAACAAGTCGCCTAAGGGGAGGTGGGCTGGAAAAAACTTCTGCTTTCCCAAAACTGTGTAACATGGCGAGAGAGGGCAGAGAAAGGTGGCTTAAATAAGCAGATAAAAACCCTGGGAACACAGGTGACATTGACTTTAAACCACTGAGGGGTTACAGTCATGTATGCTAGAGTTATACGCACATGCTACTTTCGTGGTTTATTAGACAGTGAGAATATGCTGTATGTGGTTTTAGTTCCTGGGGTTCCATCATTCAAACTTGATATCTTCGCCCACTAAAATTAATTCTTATAAAGCT
>CM042753.1:17620369-17622869 GCA_022496165.2 Catalaphyllia jardinei
ATTGAGTACTTTTCATACAAACTTGAATCTTAAATGTATCTGGTAAAAATATGAACACACTGCAAAATTCATCTCGGTAACTGAGCCAGCCCGTAATAATTTAAGATATAGTAAAACTAAAAATACAGCTAGTTCTATAGTAGATCATTCTTAAAAATTGTGTTCTTTGCATGAAAATTTCAATCGATCCTCTAGAATCAACATTGATTTGACAAAAGTATGATAATAAGATCTAAGACACAAACACTGGAAATCTACTAAGAAAAGTAATAAAAAGTAAGAAATAAAATATCGTCCTCATTGTTTTTACCTAATATTCGCATGTCCTTTCTCGATGTCAAGGTCAATACATGTCCGACAATTCTAGATGGATCCTCCCCTTAGCTCGCGAACCTCTCAAGCATAGCAATGCAACGCAAAGAACACCCTGGTCCTGAACCATGATATTGTAGTCGCATAGCTTTCACCCTTCTTTGTAGCAACTAACTCAGCAAGCCTACTATGGTATCGCTTACACTCCACCGCCATTCCACCTGTCGTGCTAAAAACTAATGGCGTGAATGTAGCTTGCTCCACTTCTAGAAATTCTAGAAAAGTACCCAGTACACAAAACTCATCTACAAACTACATAAAGTGAAAAGGGGGAAGCAGTGGACTTCACAGGGAGGGTAGGGGTGGGATAAATACAGTAATATAAGAACTGGACCATATTTAGCACCCTTCAAAAATATCGCATAACAACTAATAAGTAAAGTTTAAAAGGTCAGTCAACATCATACTCATATCCTAAGAGTAAATACATAAAAGAAACATTACGGGTAACTTACTGAATAGATGCAAGTCTCTACAATACTTGGCTCTGGTTTCACACCAGGAAAGTAGGATTTAATTACTTCTACCACTCTTTCAATGTTAACATCAGTTTCTTTTGTTGAAGCATCCCTGCAGTCAGGATCAGATATCTCCATACCATGGTGAGGACAAATCTGCAGGAAAAAATAATCCATCAATTATTTTTAAACTGTAAATAAAGTTGTTGTTATTATCTCCCTCCCTCCTGTCGATTAATTTGTCAGCAGTTTACTAACAACCTTTGTGGATGTTTTTGGCATTTATGTATGGAAAACCAGATACCGGGACACAAGTTCTTATGCCCCTCCAAGGGATCAGTGAGTTAACATTTTTTGGAGAAAAAGCATGTCATGAATGTATATTGGATGCAGAGAAAGAGGTCTCTTGGATTGGATTATTTGGTGTCAGTGGGGTATAAGTTAACATAAGATAACTTTAAGCCTTAGTGAACATTAATTTTACCTTCATAAGACCGGGATATTCAATAATTGGAAATCCATAAACATGTATGTCTCTTCTTCCACAAGATGCATAGAATATGAAGCAAGGAAATTTGTCAGGAGAGTACAATTGAGGCTCAACTACTGGCCAGTAGCAAACACTCATTCTTTGTATCTGTGAACAAGAAATTGAGTGACTGAAATCCAAAGGATAATCCATAGTGTTTTATAGGATGAGAAGTGTTCCAAAATAACCTAGAGTATGACCCTCTAACACTACTACAAGACTGGAAATAACTGTTCATTCTATAAACATATTTACTCAACAACAATGTATGAAATCCCAAGTCAAACGTGCACAGATGCTAAATGCCTTCCTTCCCATCTCATTTGAAATCCACATGTGCCATCTGAGAACATACAGTACACTGATGGAGAATGTCGAGGGCTAAATCTAAGCAGGCAGTGTCACCCTGAAAACCCAATTCAGCGTGATAAGAAGTTTTTAAGAATATACAATAACTATGCTAGAAAGATACATGTCACCTTGCTGAGTTGGGGTGCAAAAACTAAAAATTACTCTGTGTACACGGACTTACAGAAAGTGGTATTGTAACACCAAGAGGCTTCAAAACTCTGTTCACCCAAGGACCTGCACAAATAAGACATTCATTAACACCTCATTTGAAGACAGACAATTAAAAACAATTTATTATGGCTGTTTGTAGTGATCAATACCCTGCATACTTCTTTAAAATAGTGTTGTAATAAACAGGTCAGGGAAAATGTTCTAAAGGAAATGACTATTTATAACAAACACAAAAGAGTTTTCACAGAATTCCAAAAATATCAATTGGCTGAGGCATCAATTCTTGCCATTTTGGTCTCAAATAGTCTTGAATGTTTTAGAAGACGCTACTCTTCATCATTATCAATAACTATATCAACATTAGCCCTTCCCAGTGCCTTAAACATTCGTCTGAACTAGGTAACTGATTATAAGAAAGGTCTTAAACAGGGTATTGGTTTAAGGGTCAGGTCTTAATTAGGGTATAAAATTCCTTGTCAGGTAATAAATAGATGAGGGAAATTCATATATTTTGGTTATAAATTATAGTGCAAGGGTTTTTGGAAGTGGACTGCATGCCCCACTCTACTTTTCTGGGAAAAATGATACTGATACTGTGTGTCTCAGGTGTGTCTTTGGA
>CM042753.1:17627869-17630436 GCA_022496165.2 Catalaphyllia jardinei
GCTGGCGTTTTGCCACAAGTGCTGGAGTCTTGCCACAATTGCTGGAGTCTTGCCACAAAGTGCTGGAGTTTTGGGATGTGTTGAAAACGAAGACCCAAAAACGAAGACCGTAGACCAAGACCCACTGGTCTAAAACAAAGACTCTGTGGTCTAAAACGAAGACCCACTGGTCTAAAATGAAGACCCTGTGATCTAAAACGAAGACCCACTGGTCTAAAACGAAGACCCACTAACGCATAACATACAATGTCATCAGAGCGTGAGACAAACTTCACATCACCAACACTATTTTTCCAATGCATATGAGAAAATTACGATGAGGTGATTTCAATACTTAACCTTACTGTTTGATACTGTCCTTATCATATAAAGGCGCGAAGGTCGAAAATTTTATTCATCGTGTGCAAAGGATAAGACTATACACTAAAGCTAAATTGCTCTCATTTCCGTAGCGTATAAATTAAAATGTCATGTGAGCGCATGACAAACTTGACAGCTACTTTTATATCTCAGTCGGCATAACACGAGACAAATTAAATGCAATTAAATTCTAACGCAATTAAATTCTAACGCAATTAAATTCTAACATTATAGAAAAATGTTTCAGTGACGATTTTTTTTGTGCCATTATAGCTATTCAAGAAAGCTGTCCCGTGGGTCAAAAGATGACTTCTCTTTGACCTTTCACTAAGACAACAACAATAAGGAGCCCATGGGCCCCTTAAAACAATTTATTGTTAGTTCAATATTAAGACAGCAAAACCAACATAACAATAAAACTATAAACAATTACTACATATAAACTACTGTAGTAAGCCATTTGAATCAAGTTATGAAAAAAATTACTAATCAATCAATAAAACAGAATTGCTCATTAAGACGAGGCCCTGTCTAAATATATCTGATGAAACTGCAACCTCTCTGTTAACGCTCTAAATTTGTGTCCATTTATCATGTTTATACTTATGCAGGCATGATTCATTTATGGGGCGATTCGCACCCAGCCAAAGATTTCAATTTCTTGTATTTTATGGTTATATTTATACAACTTGGCACACTACTGCATACTCTGCATACTCACCAGACATTACAAGATCACAATATCGAAATGAAAATTCACGACTGAAACAAACAGTCGAAACAGTAACAGTGATAATAATCCGATAAACGGAGAACATTAGGCTTTGAGACAATGAAAAAAATTATTGTCTCTTTTTGAAGCCCTAATTAGGTTACCTTCAACTGCCCAATAGAAGCCCTAAAGGACTCTACTATTACCACCCAAGTGTTCCCTAGCAAATGAAGCTAAATGATGAATTTCTTGAAGGCACTCGAGGAACAGCGGAAACGTAACAATGCTGGTTAATCGTCGTAAAATCGCAAGATCAAAACTGAAACTGTAACAAATAACTATAATCATAGAAAAACATGAAACTCTCCAAGTCCAGGAAAATGATTGCTTCTTTTCTGAAGCCCTAAATAACAACATTTACTTCTTAAAAGCTAGGCGGCTTGAAACTACTGTATAAGAGAGGAGGGACTGAATAGGTTCAAGCATCGACAGATTTAGCCAGAACAAATTGCGAAAGATTAAAAAAAAAGAGAAGATTAGTGGATTTCACAAATAAGGCGGTCGTCGTGCGCTCAGATGATATAAAGTTAATTTATGCGCTATGCACGCGATGAATAAAATTTGCGAGTCACGCACAGTTCATGTTTGAGCCTTTATATGATAAGGCCATCATAGCAAAGAAATGAAGTCACCTCATCGTCATGTTCTCATATGAAAAATAGAATATTAGCAACGACAACATTATTTTATGAAAATCTTCACTGAAATGTATATTTCCATACTGTGGAAATCAAATTGCATTACGCAGTTTGTCACGCACTGTATCGACTGAGATAAAGTGAGTGTGAAGTTTGTCGCGCACTCTGATGACATTCTATGGTATGCTTCACAATTTGGCTAAGTCTTTCCCTGAAGAAAAAAGGCTTTAGGCCGGTGGGTCTTCGTTTTAGACCAGTGGGTCTTCATTTTAGACCGGTGGGTCTTCGTTTTAGACCGGTGAGTCTTCGTTTTAGACCACAGGGCCTTCGTTTTAGACCAGTGGGTCTTCGTTTTAGACCAGTGGGTCTTCGTTTTAGACCAGTGGGTCTTTGTTTTAGACCAGTGGGTCTTTGTTTTGGACCACAGGGTCTTTGTTTTAGACCAGTGGGTCTTCGGTCTTCGTTTTTGGGTCTTCGTTTTAGACGCATCCGGAGTTTTGCCATAAGTGCTGGAGTCTTGCCACAAGTGCTGGAGTCTTGCCGCAAGTGCTGGAGTCTTGCCGCAAGTGCTGGAGTCTTGCCATAGGTGCTGGAGTTTTGCCATAAGTGCTGGAATCTTGCCACAAGTGTTTGAGTCTTGACACAAGTGCTGGAGTTACGCCACAAGTGCTGGAGTCTTGCCAAAAGTGCTGGAGTCTTGCCATAAGTGCTGGCGTTTTGCCACAAGTGCTGGAGTCTTGCCACAAGTGCTGGAATCTTGCCACAAGTGCTGGGGTCTTGCCACAAGTGCTGGAGTC
>CM042753.1:17636216-17641216 GCA_022496165.2 Catalaphyllia jardinei
AGGCGAGAATCAATCAAAATGCGAGAATAACTTGGGTTATTATATAACTGGTGATAGAAAACAGTTACATGGGTGATTGAACACATGATCCTTTTCTCCATGCATCAGTACACATCAAGCACTGATGTAACATAATAAAACAGTCCTGTTCTACGCGTTACTTGACATTTTTTCTTTTTATGCAATGAGACTATGGTAAATTTATACTAAAACAATTAGACTACTCTCCCTCATTTTCTACGAGCGATTGTCAACTTGGCAGTGCCTCGTTGACTATCTGCTCGTAGAAATCTCGGGCTCGTAGTCTAATTGTTAATTAGAACCAAACCCAACCCTGATAATTATACCTTCCCTAAATAGGATAAAAACACACTTATTTGCAGGGCAAGACTACATAAAGCACTTACCTGCAGTGCTTTTACAGCATGATCTGCATGAATTAATCCACCCCTGGGCTCTAATGCCCCACATTCCTCTGATGATACAGATAACCCTGGAAATAGTTTGTTGATCTCGCCTGCTGTAAGCTGCACACACTCCTGTCCTACATCTCGCACATTACTTATTACATGTGATACATCCGCAAATGGTGGTTCATCTATTGTCAGTAAATTACACTTCCTGAAACATGGCATTAAAATTACAGGTATAAAACAACTTTGAGTATGAGCTCGAGACTTCTATGGCTTGATAGTTGAGGAGTGCACAGCCAGAATCGACCATTACACATAGAAATTGAGAGCAAATAATCTAATCATTTTAGTATAAATCTACTAGTCATTCAAAACGTCCTCTAAATTCTCTCCATCAACACTTCAAAAACCCCAAGAAACAGCCATCATCTTGTTAGCAAGGGCACACTGCCACATTACTATCTATCACAGATTATAGTTCACCACTAAAATTAACTCTCTCTGATTCCTATTGGTTTAAATGGATCAAGGGACGGGACAGTGTTCATCCGTGGGAGAGTCACTATCAGCTGATAGTGCCTGTCTGAGGAAAATACCCGGATGGATATTAGTTGTCAGTGAAAATTTTTCAGTAAACAAGTGGGTTTATTCAAAATAAACAATTGAAATTCAATTAAGTTTTCATCTGTTTTCTTTTTCAAATTTTACTTTCCACTTTAATGGCTTTATTATCTAAAAAAGTTGTAAAGAATTTAATATGATTTCTGAGTTGGCGCAGAAGAAAATTTAGTGGAGAACACTAAAGACAATAGAGTGTTTATGTCTCGGAGCTATCCGTCTGATAGTTGCGCCTTGGAAATTTGATGTGCTTAAAACTAGCATATTTGCCCTCGGAGCTTCGCTCCTCGGGCAGATATTTGTTTTAAGAACATCAAATTTCCGCAGGGCAACTATCAGCCAATAGTTCCTTGACATAAACACTCTATTGCTTAAATAGATAGTGAATAGCGTACTACCCAATCGGAGAAAGGCAGTCATGATAGAACGCTGGGAGATTTATACTAAATATTGATAACTTTTCATGAAACTACTTCTGTAATTATTATTAAATATTAATGATGTCATTGTTTGTGTAGAAAATCACACACTAGCAGTTTGTTTATAATGAGCCTTTTATTATAGCATTTGGGACAAATTGTTTTTTTAAAAATACATAATGACCATTCAACAAAAGTAGTTAAAACATATTTTCCAGAACTACTTGTTACTGGTGTAGTTGCATGTATTAAAGTTTTTTTTTCCTCTTTGATTTTTTATTTCAACTATATGCAGGTTGTTTTCTTTGAGTCTCTTTTTTCAATTTTTCTCTAGTTGATAATAATAAAATTATTGACTAGAGATATTCATAAATGTGATGTATGATCATACTTCACTTGCAGATATTCATAAATTGACAGAAAGGTAACTAACCCAAAGAAAATAAACTGCATATATCTGCACTTTCTGGTTAAGAACATAAAGTTGTATATCAAAGCCATCAGGTACTGTAACTTGCAGTCTTTTGGGAAGAGCAAGACAAAATACAAACAAAAACCAAACAAACCTGATAAGGGCTCTTCCAGCCTTTTTTTCAATTTCATCCCACATCTGAAAAGCCTCTGGCATTAATGCAGTATGAAATGCTTCTGAATAGCCATAGCGTATTATTCTGCTTTGACCGTGTGAACTGCCACGTGAATGGGGAAGTGGAAACTAATGAAGAAAATAGGATTTTTATCATGTATAGTCTTATGCAGTCAAAGATAGACTGAAAAGCAGTCAAGGAGATTTGAAATTTGCACAATCCTCACTCGGCCATTGTCAACTTGGAAGCGGTTTGCATCCAGAAAATCCATTCCATCAGAATTTTTCCAGCCACAGTTAAGGGTCTATGATCCTTGCACCTGCACAAATGTCTTTTCTTCAAAAATCCTTGTGCATTACGCTGAGAATGAGCATTTCCACCGCCAATTCCACGATCGCTTCTTTCCGCAGCACCTTGTGATATCATGATTGGACACAGCTGTGGAATAGGCTTGGGCCCAAGGTCAAATCACTTACCCCATCCCCTGAGTGAACTATCGCCTTGCTCCATCGACTAACACTTTGATTTTAGATAGGGAATCTTAAAAAAGCCCGCAAAACATCCTATTTACAAATGAATTATGTAACCTTATGGCCTGGGCTTACGGCATATAACTTGACAGTATATTACAGTAAATTTCCGGCAGTTATATCAAAGTTGACACTATTAAGATCCATTCAACTGATCCCTATACAAAACTTGAACCTTTGCCGCTTTTTAGCCTTTTATGATTCGATTTATCGTCGATTTCGACGGATCTCTTCGCCTTTGATAATAGCACAGTGCTCACAGTCGTGCTCGTATAAAGTACTCATGGAAAACCCCGCAGAATATTCAAGTCGTGTCAGTTGCTTATCTCCCGTTGTGTCACCTTGCTATGCCATTGGCTGATCGGGACAATGGAGCAAGGCGATAGTTGACTCAGGGGATGGGGTAAGTGATGTACATTAATTGCCTATACCACCCTGGGTAGTGCAAAATTTGACCTTGGGCCCAAGCCTATTCCACGGCCGTGTCCAATCACGATATCACAAGGTGCCGCAGAAAAAAGCAATCGTGGAATCGGCAGTGGAAAATGCTCATTCTCAGGGTAATGCACAAGGATTTTTGAAGAGGAGACATCTGCGCGGGTGCAAGAATCATAGAGCCTGAACTGTGGGCAAAAAAATTCTGATCGGATGGATTCTAGACGCAAATGGCCTCCGAGTTGACAATGGTCGAAACCCGAGTTTGATGCCTTGACTTCGTCTTATGAAGGGAAGAACAGTGGTGGCATAAAAAGTCCAAAACAGCAAAAATAACGAAAAAGCACAATGGACAGACAAGAGGTGAGTTTGTTTTATCATCTTACTAAAAAAATGTGGATATTTCAAAGTATTTAGCATTGTAAATCAATGATATTCTATATTTACCAATACAATGTCTTATAAAGCACTTAAATTCTCAACGGTTCTTGTATAACCTAACACCATGTAGGATGAAACGTCACATCCCAACTTACACAGCCATGACGCTTAAATGACTAAATAGATAATAATTCTTCGCTATTTTCTAAACGTGAGCTTGAGATGCCTGTGCTGTGACCTGTGACCTGTGACCTGTGTTTTTTACCTGCCGAAATTAAGGTTGTGTGATCTAGATAAGGTAGGAAAATTGGGGTTTACCTCCATGTAAAAACCTGTTTAGTTTTTCTTTGTTTTGTAGCTATTGTTATGGTTAGGGTCTATTATGTTGACTTCTTTGATTTCTTTGTTTTACATCACTGGTGAGTGGTACAGGTTCTTACACCGAACATGAGCCAAATATTGACATATTCTCTGAAGGACATAATTGCCTTTGTTGATACATAACTCCTCATTACTGACCATTTAATACTTGCTAGTAAAACGCTTTAAGAATACAAAAGTCAATACATTCACATCAAGTAGAAGGCAGAGAATGCGCAAAATTCTCATTAGGCCAGTTAAGTGTAAATAACTCTCGATAAGTAAGCATCGAATTTTGCGTGATCAAGAAGAACTGGCTTGGGAATTTTCAATTATGCCTGCTTACGGTTAGCTTTTTTGGTGTTGGAAAGGACCAAATGCAATATGAGTAAGCTTAAAGCTAACCGCAAGAGGCAGGACTGGAGAACTAAACCTGTTATGTATCCAGTTATTGTGCGCTGTGGTAAATTAAACTAACAATATCATAACGCGTACCTGCTCCAAGAGAAGAGCTTTCTTCCCTCTTGAGGCGAGATATCGGGCTGTGGAGCTTCCCTCCACACCGGCGCCTATTACACACACATCGAATTCATCTCCAGCACCCGCCATGTTACCTCACTACACTCAGTACTCCAGGTATGATCCTTGAAATGTCCTGAACGCTTACACGGGAGTCTCAAAGTTTTACTAAATACAAATTTCTTTGCGCCAGGTTAGGACCACGCGGAAAAAGTATATCTCTGCAAGGGCTATTGGAATCCACAAAGAAAAGTATGGGTAGCCACGCATTGTTTCGAGATAATTAGCCTTCAATCTCAACAAAAATGCTGACATCAGCATTTTTCTGAGAAAAGAGGGAAAGGATATTTACTCACAGATTTCCTTAGAAGTCACTATTACATACCGAAAGGCAAACACGTTTTAAAAGATCTTTAAAATACATGGTTAACGGTAACATAAAAAGCATTTTTGGTTCGTTTTTAATGACAAAATCGTTGCGAAAGCGCTTTTAGCGTTTCTGACAGCCTCCCTCTGGTTTAGCTAAAACACAGTCGAAATACCTTTTGCTCACAACCAGAAACTAATCACATGTTGAATAGGCTTGCTACTTCCATTTTGCAACATAAAATTTAGGGGTAACCACGCATTTTTTAAAGTTACTGATCTTTTTTGACAACTTTTACGGCGCCCGTTTCATTTTTTCCTGTCACCTCCCCAGTAAGACATTTGCGTTTTTGCGCGCGCACTACGGCATCT
>CM042753.1:17646216-17653304 GCA_022496165.2 Catalaphyllia jardinei
TAGAAGTTGTCTGAGTCACACCAGGCACCAGGCCTGATCACACCATTGACCGCAAGTGCCCTTTGAAACGACGCTGAACAAGATACGAGACACGACCCGCATAAAAAAGCTAACGGGGGGGGGGGGGGGGGAGGAGCGTTCCTTGGACAAAGTCAACACCACCACTCTATTAGACTTCTTTAAGTGGTCTGCTCACAAAAGGTTACAAAAAAACTGAAAGGGTTAAATGGTTACTGACCTGTACAACAACTCTGACTCGGAGCCCGATAACCTGAGAGAGAGAACACAGGGGACCCATACAAGCAGTGGGTCTGTTTATGTTCGAAATATAAAGAAATGTATGGGAGAATATTGAAGAGTTAATATCGTAAACGTATATCGAGAAATGTCTAAGTTAAAGCTCAAAATAAATGTAAACCTACCTCAGTTGTTGTGCATTGTCGTTTCTGTGGCTCTAAATGGCGAATTTGAGCGATTTGGTGGGTTTTGCGTTGACTGTTACCATACTGTGACTATACCTTACATTAAGGGAACTTCTGAGACTATCTCACGGATCTTACAGCCCTACAACATCCGCGTAGCCCACAAACCTACAACTACGTTACGGCACTTACTGACCAACGTTAAAGACCGAGACGAACCCAACAACAGACAGGGAGCTGTTTACAAGATCAAATGCTCCGACTGCCAGGCCTCCTACATTGGTGAGACTGGCAGAAACCTTAACACGAGACAGACTGAACACAAACGAGCCACGAGAAATGGTGATGTCAACAATCACATTGCTGTGCATCATCAACTGACAAACCACAACATTGACTGGGACTCTGCTCAATGCTTAACCTACAGTACAAACTATTTTCAACGACTGACTCTGGAAAGCTGGTACACTAACTTAGAACAAACGCCTCTTAACAGATGTCAACAACTACCGGCACCTTACAAACGACTTATCCGCGACGAAAACGAAACCGACAAACGGACTTCTAACAGACCGGCTTAATTATTTTGACTTACAATAGACGGACTCTAACAGACCAACTTGACTAACAAAAGACGGATCGAAACCGACCAATGACTGATGACTAACTTTACATGAGTCTTCCAGCCAATACCATCATGGCTTAACTGACCAATCACTATCAACGGACCAGACTTATAACATCATCGACTGACAAACGCTATTCACTTGACTCTAAAGATGACTTCCGCTCAGGTTGTCGAAACGTCAGTCACCAACAACAGTTCTTTTCAGAACTATTCTCACCCGGACGATCACACAATACGAACTATACGTTTGGTACGCATCTGCGTTTTACAGAGTCCCGTTTTATCACAGTGTAATACACGGCTTAGGCTTCTTTATATGTTAATTAGAAAACATGTCCTAAGAAAATATGGGCGCTGATTGGATAAAAATCGTGTTTCGATTTAACGATTAGATTATGAGCTCGAGATTTCTATTTAACAATTAGATTATGAGCTCGAGATTTCTATCACGCATAGAAATCGAGAGCGAATAATCTAATTGTTTTAGTATAAATCTACTAATCGTTCAAAACTTTATCTAAATCCTCTTCACAGGCACTGCGAAAACGCCAAGAAAAGGCCTTCGTTCTGCCGACAAGAGTACACTGCTACGCTACTCACTATCTATCACATATTAGTATAAATCTACTAGCGTTCTATCACGAATGGCGTTCGCTGATTGGCTACGCTACTCGCGTTCTATTCTGTGATAGATAGTGAGTAGCGTAACATCGTACGCTGGGGGCCGCTTCTTTGTGTTTTTGAAGCGTCTGTAAAGAGGATTTAGAGTAATTTTTGAACGATTAGTAGATTTATACCAAAACAATTAGGTTATTCGCTCTCGATTTCTATGCGCGATAGAAATCTAGAGCTCATAATCTAATTGTTTAATAGATAGTAGCGTAGCCAATCAGAGAACGGCATTCGTGGTAGAACGCTAGTAGATTTATACTAATTAAAGTGTTTATGTCGAGGAACTATCGGCTGACAGTTGCCCGCGAAAACTTGCTGTTCTTAAAACAAATATTTTAATATGCCAAAGAGGCGAAACTTCGAGTGTAAATATATGCTAGCTTTGAGAACATCAAATGTCCAAGGGGCATCTATCAGACCGATAGTTCCGAGACAAATACTCTATTGTCTTTATTGATCACCATTAAATTTTCTTCCGCGCGCCAGTCCGATAATCATATTGAATTAAATATTTTCAACTTTTTTAGATGAAAATGTAACATTTGAAAAAAAAAAAACCCGACAAAAACCCACTTTACACAATAGAGAATCTTCCCCAAGCTAAACCTACTTTTAAGCCCATCCGAAGAGATGATATTCTAAATTTCTAAATTATAAAGAAATAAGGCCGAAAATTAGACTGGCAAGAGCTTTCAAGAGCTCACTGATTTTCCGGCTACTGCATGATTCAGTGAGCTTTTTCTCCCAGGGTTTATTAGTATCTTGCACAGATTTTTTTATCACAACTCTAATTTTATTTTTCACACTTTTATTGGTTTTTATAGAAAACAATTGTAGTTGAGCTATAGTAATAAGGCTTTCTTTTTCATTTTATTGAATAAGTTCGTATCAACTATGTAAGAGCCGCCAAAATTATCCTTTACCTCCCCTAGTGCTACACTATTTTTTCCACCACAAACCGGTTTTACCGGCTTAATCTGAGCTTGATCGAAGGACAGTTAATCGAAGATTAAATCTGTTTTCAGGAACATCATTTTATCCCCCGATTAGTCATCTCGGGAATAAGAAATTTAATCGCGGAATAACCGCTAACCTCGGGTTATTTTAATCGGCTTTCGAACAACCGGGGCCTGAACAATAGCTGAGCACGTGCGTTATAAATCTTTGTACATTTCGTTGTCGCTCTCTGCCAAACAACAACGTGAAATGACCAAGTTTTGCTTATTTTGGAGAACCTACGCCACGACGACAAATATTTTGGATTTCCTTATGGAATTGATCCATGGCACTACATATTTAGTTTAAGCAGGCATTTGGACAGATTTGCGCTCTGAACTGGTTTAGTTACTCAACGAAATTCGAGAGTAAAATTTAGATGCATTTTTTGCTAGGCGTCGTTCCTGGCGTCACCGTTGTCAGTGCTTAAGTTCCCTAATATTTATGTGTGCATCTGTATCATGGACGACAGCCTTCTGTTCTTGGGCCATGTACGCACCTGCCCTTCTTTCACACTTGCAGGATCGTGGAGCATATCTTAGGGGCGCAGGGATATTTGGAAACATATCATCATGGAACTTCTCACTTGGGGTGTCCTGAAAACGAAGACCCCCAAGACCTTAAAAACTTGCAAAAAAAGACTCACAAAAATAAAATATCTATATTGTTCACTTCGTATGCAAATCAAATTATTTTCACAGGAAAGGCTTTACACGAAGAGGTAACTCGGAAATGGCCTATGCGCATGTATGATCATTCTCGTCCCCAGAGGCAGCGCTCTTTTTGGTCAGCACCGAGATGTCGCGACCTTTGGGTTGGTCCAACACCGGAAGTCCACGATTCAACCTAGGAAGACTGTATTATAATTGAATAATGCGCTACGCAATAATTTATGGTAACAGGAAACAAAACTAAGCATGAAAAATCCTTCCAATTGTTCACGCAAGTTTAATTTAACTGTTCAAGGGGCGACCATTTCGAATTTGGAGCTTAAGATGATTTGCTACTGGACGAAAATGAAATAAAAGGCCAGTTGATAAATCACCAAAACTAACGAACGACCGATAGTAGATTGGCATCTGGTAGTTTTAATGACGTTTTTTCTAAAAATTCCCTTTTACAATGCTACCTGAAAATTCAGGAAATAGGAATCGAATGTCATTAAACATTCATGTCAAAATATGCAAAATAAACTAGAGACTGAGCCCGGCAAAATTTCTCATTTTCCTAGTTAAAAAGTAACATTTTACTTTGCGAGAATGTTTAATCAGAGCTAATTTGAGGATGTACTGGGGGTAGGGGATTTGCACCATCACCGACCACCTTAATCTTGTCAGGCTGGGATGAAACTACATGTACACTTTAAATGGATGGGCAGGATGTTCATAAATTTTTGTACGATTGTTGAGTTTTCAGAGGCTAAAAAGATATCTACTGAACAACAAAAAGGTTGCAACCATGGTTAAGTAGCTCAGACAAAATCCAGTACACTGCAAATTTCATTTCAATGAAAATTAAATTGCAAAGAGGTAAAGATAGTCTACGAAAGTTAAGTTCCCTTTGCTGAAAAATATCTGGAGAAAGCAAATGCGGTTTCTCAAAAAAAAAAATAATGAATGATGACCGCCGGTAAAAAGAATTAGGAATTGATGTTTCCGTTCTGTTTGATGTTCATACGTTGATTAGACTGGTGATAACATTAACACTTTCGTTTCTTCAACTGCCTAACCAAACATAGAAATGTCGTCTAGCTTTTTAACCACTGATGATATTGAAGGACATCTTTGCTTCGTTCTCCATAGTCATATAGAAGTTCTTCTCCTGCTTTCACGTCTCTAACTGTTTCCAGTATCAAGTAAGGTTTGTCCTTTATTGACACCAGCCTCGTTGCACAGTTTGCATCAGTTCTGCTGTGATTCAGTAGCCGACCAAGCCTGTCGCTTTCTTTTGTGGCATCAACACTAGAAGTCGAAAGAAAAATACCGGTAATTACATTCAGGGTCGGTAGAGATCTATTTCCTCTCGGTGGAGAAAGAAAAGGACTTCTTTCACTCCAAATTTAGAGCATTACTGTCCTTTGTTCACTATGGTGACAGCAGTAATACTGTTAGAAAGAGCAATATGGGTAGAAATCGTGGACTATGTTTCTTTGGAGACGTATGGACAACACGACGTAAGCCGAGCATGACACTGTCTTTTAGTGTTGCGGACTGGTTCCACAGGTAAATCTTTCTTCGCTTACAAAAAGATGTCGATCGATAACTTTGGAATCAAATCCGAGTACTCTGACCTTTTTCATTGCTTTCATCAAAGTGCGACGTTCCTGGTGAATGATTTTAGCATAGTCCGAATACGATCTGGAACGCCAGCCATTAATTGGGCACAAAACATGAGGCATTGTATTTTTTGTGCACAGTCAGTGCTTGACGGCCCCACTTTCATGCCTTTTCAGTTACACGAGGTTGTTTTTGCTATTGACTGCGAGAGATGCATGGGACCGCCAAGACTCAAAAGTTGCGCGTTAACGAAAAACGTTTTCCTTCTGAGAAGGAAAACGTTTTCTTTTTTCATCATATATAACCTGCTGCCATGAGGTGTAGCATATTGACCCGTTAACGCGCAACTGTTGAGCAATGCTGGAAACTGTTCTCAGCCACTTTGAATGTGTTTTCCTTCAGTTAATCCTCCAGGTTAACTGGAAATGAATAATAGTGACTAAATCTGGCACAAAACAAGTTTACTCTCCTTAGAATACTAGTGGTTGTACTCACCAAAACTTTTGGTTCTTGAAAGTAAAATAATACATGTAACATCCAAATTCCGTCTTCCCTTCATAGAACTTCTCCCGTTCTTTTGCAGCTTCATAACTTATAAGTTCACCAGCATATTCACACACAAACTGTCCTCTGCAAAAATCCTGTTTAGCAAATACGCCTCTTCCTTTACCTTCCACTTCTTGAACCTAGCATCAAAATGACCATTGTACCATAAACCATTGTACACGTTGGTTTAGGTTTAGCTTGTGTCATAGCCCCGTCTTCAGTGCGGCTCTCTGACACAAACTAGTTCAGATTTTGCATGCAATTGATTAAGTTCATCAATCAAGGAGGGCTGTAAAGAAATGGTAAATTATTTTTGACCCTGAGAGAGTTTTGTTTGTATTTAGCTGGTTAAGTTCTAGGTGTAAAATATTTAGTAACACTAATTATGTGCAAAGTAATAGTATTGACCCGGTATCCCTGATATACATTTGCTGCAGTAGCAATAACATTTTAGTTGTCAACTAATTGAACTTTCTTTTACTTTGCAGTCTTCCTTGGGAAAAACAAGCTCACCAAGAAGCAAATATTAGTTTACCTGTGATTAGTGTGATATACTCGTAACAGGATGTAATATAATTCTTACTCTCCAATTTTTTTCTAGGTTTTAGATATAGTAGTAAAAGTCAAACCTCTAGATCTTGTTCCTTGCCTGACAACACAGCGTCTTCAAGAGCTTTCTGTTTCTCACTCTACAAAGGAAAAAACAACAATGATAAAGACCAAACAACATGTAGCTAGTACTAGAGTTAGTACTAGAGGTCATAGAGCTCTACAAAAAGGATTATTGTTACCATGAACCAAACTTATTGGATCATGCACATACTAAATTAAGGCATCCTGGTCGAGTGTCAACAGATACCCTCAATCGATGCCCTCCATCGACCCTCGATCGACACCCTGGTTGACACTCGATCAACATCTTGGTCGACAGTCAGTCGAGAGACGACTAACTTTCAATTGATTCATATGAGTCGGTCGACACTCGGCCAACTTACTATCCATCTCAGACGTCCATGAACAAGGCTTTTTTTCGGCCCGCTTCACGGACCATTGATTTTAATATGCAATTAAAAAAAAATCATCTGGTCACGTGATAACATTTTTGCGGCGCTGCGGTTTGCAAAACACTGATCACGAGATGCCATTTTGGTAGTTCCAAAGGCTGGTAAAAGTGGACTAACTGTCTCATCTTTTTCCCGCCTTTGGCAAAGTTCAGAGGGAGGAATGATTTCCTCTGTACAATTTAAGATCTTTTACGGAGACAACTTCGAAAGATGCAAAATGGTTGAATGAAAAACGGTCTCAACTAATTAGAGACCTTTAGCATCAGGCAAACTACAAACCGCAAATGATGTAACAGAGAATTAACTCTGAAGTGTAAATTTTAGTGCAAATTTAACCAATGAATAACCCACTGGGCGTTAGCCCTAGTAAAGGGAATCAGGGAACCACACGAGGTAAAGAAAAAATCTTTTGACCTCGGTGGGAATCGAACCCACGACCTCCGGAATAGATCTACCGTTACTCTGCCGACTGAGCTACGAGGTC
>CM042753.1:17658304-17660804 GCA_022496165.2 Catalaphyllia jardinei
AATTGAAATATCCCATTATTGAATATTGCTACAATCGGCTTGCCATACCTGGAGAAAACTTTCAGTGAACTATTTCGAAAATAAGTATAAGACTTGCCCGAGAGTTTTCTGATTTTGAGAAATCCAACAAAAAGTAGAATTGCGGTTTTCGCGCCGTGGCCACCATAAATTCAGCTGAAAACTTGGACATATTCACATGACTCTCAGAGAAAGACGGATTCATCAATCAAAATGATCTTTTACATGACTTGTATGTTTGGTATCATACTTGAAACACCAAGGAACTGCATTTTCACTTCAGGTTAGAAGCGTCCGAAGATTCCTAGTTTTTACACTTTGAAAAAATCCTAAAAATAGGGCACTTTTGAAGGCAACTTTTGTACCTTGGTACATAGAAATTGCAAGTAAAAAAATACATTTTTGCAAAGCCCTTTTATTGCTTTACAACATATTATAAAAAATTCAGCTTGGGAAATGGAAAAGCTGTATAGAAAAATATGTGTAAGAAAAGGCTTTTTACATGTAATTTACACTACAATTGCAAGCATCATGCAGGCACAACTTTTACCCTTGTTTAAATGAAAAAGCACTCTGGTACATGGTTTCACCCAACGAGAGTACATTCCGGGGAAGATCAATCATTTTAATTACATATCGGTCGAAAAAAATTGGGCTAAACAAAACGGCGAATTCTGAGAATATTTTCAAAACATGTCACTTGATTAGTATGAGCAACCCTATGACCTTTCATGTCATTCGAAAAGCAACACCCAGCAGCTCTTAATTTGGCTTTCAATTGTCAGAATAGACATTCCTCTTGTTTCCATTGCTTTGCTATAAACATATCCTCAAGTAGAAGAAGTTAGGCTTTTGAATTTAAAGGCATCTGCCTGCGGTACAAAAAGAACGGCTAAAGTATTTTTGAAATATGACCCACTTTGCATTTAAGCAGTTATGATAAAGCTGAGGTTGATCGCCGTTACACATTTAAATTCACCTTTAGAAAACTGTGTTATTAACAAGGAAGCAACAATTTGAATCAAATAATCTAATAAATGCTCAGGAATTATTATTCCTTATCACAGAGAGTGTTCCCTGATAGGAACGGCAGTGAGTGAGGGCACCTCGCTATGTCGCACGTGACAGTAACGTAATGTCACAAGTACGAAATTGGAGGTTGAAAGGAGCAGGAGGGAGGGGAAGGACAGCAGTTTCTCGTACTGTAATTACACATTTTGACTGGCGAGTGCATGGGTGCTTTACAATATGCCAAACTGACGGGTCACAGATCAGTAGGAATATCCGACAAAAATGGAACGACATTAGATACACTCTCTCTAATTAGGGCAAAGAACGGTTTGTGCTATGAATTTCAGAATATTCCGACTGAAATTAAATAAGTGGACCACTTCCGGAGGTGACCCCCAATATTCCAGTCATAAGAAACCGAAACGGGCCTTTCGACTGAATTTTCCGGAATCTTTGGCAAAATCGAAAGCGCCCCATTTTTAGGATGTGTATTAAACAAGCAGCTTAAAAATGGTTTGTATAACTCACGATCTGTAATATGCTGGACTAGATCAAAGAAGTAGATTGTCATGTTTCGCTGCGTTAGTTGAACTTGATGATTTAATTAAGATCACTCGGATAATGATCCAGATGATAATAATGGGCGAGTGTGATCACGAGCTTTACACAAGATGTAGGCACAAAATCGAGTGGCTCATTTAGGGTGACATGGTCCAATTTTGAGCAACTGGAAGGCCAAGAACAAGTCAAGGGAAATAAATGTGAAAATTCCATTTATAATGTAAAGACGTTGTGATGCAATGGAAAAGGTCAATTAAACCCCCACCCCCCCACCCCCGGTCCCAGCTTTCAGAGAAGAACTCCCTGTAATACACAGGGGGTTAAAGCCGAAAAAGCTGTAACAAGTCCCTGAAAAAAGGATGCCGTCTGCCGACTTTAGGTATCTTAAGGGACAACACCTTTCATGGATGTTATATAAAAGAGTTATCCTGTCAGTCAAAGCCTGGGAGCCTCCCCTAAGAAACTTTGAATTCCCTCCTATTTCCTCCTGCCCTCTCCTTATCCTGGTCAGGTGAAGAGTGACTTGCAGTGTGTTAAAACACACCAAAAAAGAAAGCATGGTTCAATGAAGCTGACAAGAAGTAAATGGAGGAAAAGTTTAACCTCATGTTCGGCTTGTTCTAGAAATTACTAGCAAAATGGCCAAGTGTTTAGTTCGGCCAACGCAAGTACAAACGTCGTGCTTCTGCAGTAATATACTTGCTTGATCCAATCAAGTGTATACAAACTCTTTACATTCATAGACAGTTTCAAAGTTCTTGTGAAAAACACGTCATAAAAATGCACCCGCCAGCCTCAGGGCTTGAAAAAAACCCCGTCCGGTCGTCCGGGACAGGTAGATTTTCACTTCGGGCAAGTAGCTGTCTCTCCTTCCTTGCCCGATGGGCAAGGACCTAGGCAAGCCGTTCGC
>CM042753.1:17663304-17678964 GCA_022496165.2 Catalaphyllia jardinei
AATAAATCGATCACTATACCCAAGATGCTTTGCTGGTATGCTTATGTCTGCTGACAAAATACGACCGTGACAAAAGTAAGGGGTAATAGGGGAGCATTGGGTTTGACCTCCCCTGCGCCAAATGTAACCCATGAACCGTTCCTTTAGTGTTTTTACAGGATCCATGAGTGATTTGTGATTTGCGATTGTATTGTAGTGTTAGTTTCAGTTATCCTTTTTTAAGAGGATTCCATGGGTTTGAGATATTACTGATTACAATGTCTAATGAAAGATCTGCCACTTTCATGAATAAATCATATCCTAGGTACATATATTAGAGTGCAATTAGACTTTACCTCTGCTTTGCCTTCGACGGTTGCTCCATGAGGAAACGGAAGAGCCCGCGGTCGTATTTTGTCAGCAGATATAAGCATACCAGCAAAGCATCTTGGGTATAGTGATCGATTTAATTTGGAAGGGAACTTGAGGTCATGATCGATTTGATGTAAACGATTTAATTTGCTCGATTTGGAAGGAAATTGATCGATTTGGACTGTCACTGATAGATTTGAAAAGTATCTGATCGTTGCGAGAAAATGGCGATCGAAGGTTTGATGACCGAATTGGAGCTATGGTGCTCATTTTGCTATGTTGACACTCAATTTGACATGTTGAATTCTGACAGTGTAAACGCGCCATACCTGGGAAGTATATAATTCACAGATTTGGTAAAATCACCAGCTAACTTGTTATAATAGTGAAAAGAATGTGGGGCTGTTAACCAATTTACCATAATCAATCAGGGATTACATAGCAGAACAGTGAAGTTAGTTACTTCAAATTAAAAAATTTTAGACTGCATGACACCCCCCCCCCCCCCCTTTTGGTGGGTCACTCCCTTATATGGGATATCTATACCGTAGGTATGTGCAGGCCTAAAGGGTATGGTTTTCAGCTGTTTTGGTCATAAATAGGGTATTAATTTTAGCTGATTTTGGCCATCTTGGTCATAAGAAGGGTATGGTTTTTGCACTCTAGCCATGATAAGGGTATGTTTTTAAGAAGCCATCAATATCGAAAAAAATATTAAAAAATCAACAAAAAAACCCTTCACAAATTATGTTTACGGTTATTTTATAATTTATTGGTCTGAGCATGGGAACTTATTGTAATGCTGGTCAGAAACAGGGTTTTGATTTACAAGTCAGATCATAAACAGGGTTTCAAATTTTTGGTCAGGTCATATTAAATAGGGTAGGGAATATTGATTTTGGTCATACCTAGGGTAAGGGATTTGGGAAGCAGGCTGCACATCCCCTTCCAATTTTTCTGGGACTAACCCCTCCCCCAGGAGGGGGGCATTGCAAAGGTAATGAGTTGTTTCAAACTGAAGTCTAAAATGATTTTCTTTTCTTTGATACATTGTTTTCACAAACTGTTACCATGTCAGGGTAAAAAGCAAACAAACAAATAAAAAAGTCCAGATGGTATATTTGCTACTTTGCTTTTATTAGGAGATTTCTATATCATTCAATCTGCTGAAGTATTGCATGACTAACAATGCATAATGTACCACTAAAAATGCTTCAAGTATGATGACAGCAACAAGAAGAAATTGTATACAATGTAACTTTGTGAACATTATGTGTAATATGCAGGCATGTGACATTTTCCAAAAACGTTCCGAACAAAAGGCAAAAATTATCTGAAACTGTGCTTATTATATATTCAATTATATGTTGCATGTTCTACTCAAATGCCTTACGATAGCAGGAGGAATTAGGCTTACCGTTTGTACCAGATGATAAAGCGTTCATTTCAACATACTGCTTTCATCCTAAACCTCCATCCAACTACAGCCCTGTTTCCAACAGTATCAGGAGGCCCCATAGTAGCTCATAATCCATTATTTGAATTCAAAACACAGCACATTTTGAAATTTTTGTGGTCGTGGGCGAAACATTATCGCAGTCTCACGCATGTAAGCACTAAATATAATGTAAAGGATCTTCAAGCACAAATGGTTCATGTAGATGCCAGTCGTTTCGCCTACAAGTCGTTTCGCCTACAAGCCGTTTCGCCTACAAGTCGTTTCGCCTACAAGTCAATTCGCCTACATCGAGGTCGTTTCACCTACAGACCGAAGTCGTTTCGCCTACACGATCTGAGTCGATTCCTACACTTATAAGTCAAAATATTTTGTGAAAATGGATGAACATCACTGCCTGCAATTAGCTAAGGAGTTGTATTTGACCGCATTTCCAGTTAAATTCTGAGATATTACAGCTTTTGACTGAGCATAGGAATGACTTTTGGTTTGAGTTATCGGGAGGTTCGAGAAATGGGAATTCCACAGTTTGATCACCTAGAGTTACCTGCACTTGAATCAACAACATGCCGAAGGGCGGTTGAAAGGAAAATCACGCAACAACAGATATATGTAAACAAACAAAGTTAATCTCATACTCTCTAGCTAGTCACAATGGGGACGTTTGCGGGACCCTGGTGGTCACGCGCCCTTTTAAATCGCTGTACATATAATGGAACTATAATATTAATTTACTCACAGTCAAAAAACTTCACATTTCTCAGTGACCTATTAGTTAGAGTGCTGAGCGAATATTCGTGACGGGCCATTCAGACATGCACGGAGGAGTTGTTGTGCAGTGTTTTTGCATTGGAAAATTCATCCCAATGATCGAATATTTTGGCCTGAAGGGAGCAGTATTTTGCTTCTTGAATCCTCTTAAGCTTTTCTTCGGAGACCAAACGAATTCATAGAGCTGTCAACCGAGCTTCTTGATGGAGAAGGTCGAGGAGGAGGTAGAATGTTTACTGTTCGCTTCTACTAGATAGTTAGTCATACACACATATCACATATACTTCACATACTAGTGATCACATGTTAGTGATCTTCGAGTTTATTCGCTCGTTTGTTTAGACAGAGCGTTCAGCATACTGCGATGTCGCTGTGGAATACTCTTCCGAAACATTACTATAATTAGTGTAAACTTATTTGTATTATTTTAGATAAGTATTTAGTATTCACTAAATACTTATTTAGTAATAAGTATTTAGTGTAGGCAAATCGACTTTAATGTAGACGAATCGACTCTATCGTGTAGGCGAAACGACTTTGGTCATGCAGACGAAACGACCTCAATCTAGGCAAATCGACTTGTAGGCGAAACGACCGGTTACGGTTCATGTTATCATCACTTCTAGGACTTTGACGCCCATTTCTCTGCAGCCGAGTATTCTGTAGCAAATTTTCTTTCCATTTTTGGCTCCACAAAGGTAGGTTCCAATCACATTTGGCATCAAACAACCATCATGCTTCAAAGAGACAGGACGCCATTTTGAATCTGTCCAAGTAGTTGGACATATTCTTGCCTTTGTACCTCCCCCCCAGATACGTACACCGAGACAATGGCGTGACTTTGAACAATGAGACAAACTTGTTGGGGAGGGGAGATATGGGAGAACTTGTTTAATTTAGGTTTAATGCATAAATTAACTAACAAGTGAGTGAGTGATTTTTAATTCAATTTTTTTGCCCCCAAACCCTAAACCCCATAGCATGACTTAAGTCATACCATGAGGTAAAAACGGTGAAGAAACTAGACTCAAATCTCCAAAAACTGCAGCAAGGCTGAACTAAATTCTCAAACCCGCCAAGAAAATACAACAAAGATAAAAATCTGGAAAATTACAACAGCGAAGTTCAAATGCACGCGTGAGCACATTCTGGGCCATGATTGGCTAATTAAAATCACCTGAGATTAAGTGCGCGCACAAAACTGAGAGGTGAGTTCAGAGTTCGTAAAGTTCAAGACATCCTCCACGCAAATTTTTTCATGTTTATATTATTAATAAGTAATCATACGGTTTTTCTCGTTCAATTTGAAATTAATTTGCACTTGTGAGTTTTCAAAAAGCAAATTGCACTCGCCGAAGTGGCTTGTGCAATTTCAGCTTTTTGAAAACTCGCACGTGCAAATTAATTCCAAATTGAACTCGAAACCGTATGATTACCTATACAAAACACACCTGTAGTTTGACTTCCATTCTTTGGTTCATGAATTATTGATGGCTTTGAAAACTTGGGAAAGCAGGGGAAGTGCCCCGAGCAAGCAAAATTTGAGGGTTACTTGCCAAACTGGCAAGATGGTCGGAATTCAAATATTTTTCGAGCCCTGCAGCCTGTCCATTGCTCCTGGTACTTCCTGGCTAACGCTAAGTTATGTTACTGTCACATGCGACATGGCTCAGTGCTTTTGCTCTGTGTTTTAAAAAACTGTCATGGTTTCTTGTCAGGAAAAACTCACCAAGGTAAGGAAAAATTCCTAAGCATCGAGTGCATCATTTGGTTGTTGCTTCCTTGTTACATGTAATACTGCCGTTTCTAAAACCACAGTTTATTGTACCCAACTAAATGCTATAAAACAGGTCAAATTTCAAATATAATCCAGCTGTTCTCATTTAATCAATTGCGGTTGGATGCCTACAAATCCAAAAGCCCAACTTCGTCTTCATAAGGATATGTTAGCATGAGAAACAAAAGCAAAAACATGCGTATTCCGATGAATGAAAGATAAGTTAAGAGCTGCTGTGTTTTGATTTTCCAATGTCATGGAAAGTCTAAGGGTCGCCCATAGCTTGTGACCTGTTTTGAGAATATTTTCAGAATTCGCCATTATTCGGCGATGTGTAGTTAAATTTTTTTATCTTCCCTGGAGTGTAGTCTTGTTGGGTGAAACCATGTACCAGTCTGAGAGTGCTTTTTTGAGCCTTGAATTTCGTTTAAACACAGATAAAAATTGTGCTTGCGTGATGCTCGCAATATTGTAGTGTAAATTACGCGTAACAGGCTTTTTCTTACACATTCTTTTCTACACAGCTTTTCAATTGCCCAAGCTGAATTTTTTATATTTTGTAATGCAATAATAGGGCTTTGCAAAAATGTATTATTGACTTGCAATTTCTATGTACCAAGGTACGAAAGTTGCCTTTAAAAATGCCTTATTGTTAGGTTTTTTTCAAATTGCAAAAACTAGGAATCTTTGGGCATTTCTAACTTGAAGTGAAAATGCAGTTCTTGGAATATTTTTACATCTTTGTGTTGTAATTATGATACCAAACATACATGTAAAAGATCATTTTGATTGACCAATCCGTCTTTCTCTGAGAGTGATGTGAATATGTCCAAGTTCTTGGCTGAATTTATGGTGGCCTCAGCGCAAAAACCGCTATTCTACTTTTTGTCGGATTTCTCAAAATCAAAAACTCTCAGGCAAGTCTTTGACTTATTTTCGAAAATAGTTCAGCAAAAGGTTTCTCCTGGCAAAACATGAAGAAATCCGTGATTTCAGTTTTGAAAATTAACTCTCGATATTTACAGTCCCCTGGTCTTAAGAACATGAAATGCGGGACAACAATCAACCAATAGTTCCTCAACAGAAACACTCTACTGCTTAAATATTTATGGTATCTCATAAATTTTTCTTCTTATTTTTTTTGCTGTGCAATATATCCAAAGAAACTAGAGAGTTGGATTAACCTTACCATTGCATGACAACTTCACACCGCTTTAAGTGTGTACCCCAAATTCTGGGATCATTGAGCATTCATATATTCACGCTATCGTTCTTACTCATCACTTATTCATAACGATGTTCTGCTGACAACACGGCATGTTTCCAAAGAGCGCAAGCTCTTTGATGTTGGTGAGATATTTTTCTTTTATGAACAGAGAGGAAATAAAACCCTAGGGACTAAGATAATGTCTGCTTGATTCATTCTTGGCAATTTCAAACTTGAACCAGATGTCTTTAATGACGAAGGGAGGTTTTCGTCAATTACCACAGATTGACCGGACACATCGGTCAATATTTACGCTCTCAGCGAAATTATGGTTACAAGAATCGTGTTCGAATAAACAATTTCTTGAAGGCCGTAAACAGCCTTGGAACTTTGTGATCTGGGCATTTGTCACGCAACGGAATGTGTTCATGCATAAATTAACTGAAACAACTCGTTCAAGATCTCTTTTTAAAGCTCTCGATAGGATCTGTATTCAAAACTACACAAGCTTAAGCTTACAAAATTTGAAAATACGTTGCAAAGAAGCCAAATCTATAAAATATCTGCGGTGATTACTTCATAATCATTCACCCATCGCGAACAAAAGGATATGTTGACAAGTCAGTTCGCCCATGGTCCCTTAATTGCAGCATTGTTTCAGTCTTTTGAAGTCTCTTTGAAGTGAATGAGGTCTCCTTCCAAAATATCTCACCTTTTTCAACCAAAAAAACCGAAATTATTCGGGACGCTTTCGGATGCTACCGAAGGCAATGCCCAAAGAAATAAACTGAGCCTTCAAGCTACAACATCCAGTGGGATAAGCCATTTCAGAAAGACACATTTAAAGCGGCGTGAAGTTGTAATGGCTATTACGAGACAGATGCTCCTATCTCAAAACGCTTCTTATTCACAAAAAATAGCTCCTGCATGCCTTGCATGACTATGCTTTGTAATGTTGAAGGTAAGTTAGGCAGGATTTGCCAATTGCATGTTTAAATTTCCATTGTTATTAAGACATAAAATAATAATGATTGTAATTTCAATTTCTTCACTAGTTTAGTCAAAGCCTAAAGGAAGTTTTACTGTACAAGTAGTTGCCAATCATTTGGTCATGAATGCATTGGATCATATCAATAACAATTTCTAGCCCTGTAGACAGTTGTTTGACTGAGATTTATTAGCAAAAACATCTGGGAAGATGAAAAAACCTAAAATATCTTTCATCAGAAGTCCAAAGAGGTCAAACAAGGAATTCTAAAGGGTTGATGTGAAATCAGAAATCTGGAAGGGACAGTTTGGGGGGGGGGGGGGGGCAGGAGCTAACTATTTCGGAACTTTGAAGGCATTCAGGGTAAAGCATGTTGAAAATTCTGAAGGCAACAGGATGGAGAGTGGGGTTGGTTAAAACTGTGGAAGCCTTCCATGGTTGGGTATGGATATTTTCTGGAAAAACCCAAATTCAAATACATGAAGATATTTAGAATATGTCTGTGCATGCAGATTTGACCACATATCATGTTGTACTGAAGACTGTTCACAGCCTTTTATTTTCTTGTATTTTAATTCGATCATTGAACGCACAGATAGAATCACGAGAGAACTTGACAACAATGCAAAATGGAAAACTTGACTGGGTAGGGGGTGGGGACCAAAAAATGGAGGGGCTGTAGACAATTTCAGAAAAGGAAAGTTCCCTGAAAGGTGACAAAAGTGTCATCACCTTGACAACAGCTGATTATGATTGTGTGCATTTTGCGGCTTACAGCAGTTGTCATCACTGACACATGCCATGATTGATAATGGACAGGTTGTTTTTATGTAGAATCCTGTTAAGAGCAATTTCAATGTTTCTTCACTCAAGGATCAGCAGATGGACAGATGGACAGTGGCGGATCTCTTCAATGACACAAATCGATCAAAAATGGATTAAAAATCGATAAAGACTTTACGCAGTCCTATTGGCTAGCTTTGCAATTTGTCCCTACAAAGAAAAACAAACCAAACCGGATTTTTACCGTGGTATGCCATAGGCATCCCATGGAAATAGAAGAGATAGAAGAGCTTAGGATTCCTTCTATCATTTTGTCAACAAAGGACAATGTGTTTCTACTGATTGGAGAAGCGAAATATAAGCTTGTTTTTGGAATGCAGTGAAGGACTTTTTTGTTCAGCAAAGTTCGGAATATGTTATGGAATGATTCTCAATCGGCGTGTCGGTAGCACATAGCGTATCCTACAAAAATCAGAAGGACTACATTGTACTTGATTTTGGCTTTCTTCCTGTTTTAGCAGCTTTTCTTGGAGTTGAAGTTGTCTGAGACACCATTCTTGACACACAAACACATGTACATGTTGTTGTTTCTAAGCTGATAATTGTAATTAATTAAAGAAGCAATTTACCACTTAAATTTTTTTGGTCCGATTTTGTTAACTGGTCAAAGGGTGGAGCTGTTAGTATTACAAGGCAATACCAGGGGAGGAGCCACTTTTTACCAATGATGTCTACAGCCTCTCTATTCTTCTTGCTTGCTTCACTCACAAACCCTGGCACCCCCACCCCTTTGCTCGCTTTTTCTTTCACATTGCGTAAAGAGAGGCTGTGAATAGTCTAGTTGTAAGGGAACATTAATTTTAAGCACATTGTTGCTGACTCACATCATTTTCCGACTTTCATATCACAATCATGACTGCTTTTACCTAATGTTTTACTACAATGTGTCATACTTTTCAGGCAAAAGTTTTAAAATAAAATTAATGTGAAACTGCCAAGTTAATTTTTTTGTTGTTTGTTAACAAACAAATTACCTGGTTTATTTAAAATATTAGTATAAAATTAATGCAAATACCTTACTGTCTCTTGTGCCTGTTAATTCAGCGACTTCTGGATTAATGTTCAGTATCTCTGTCTGGAGCTTTTCATCAACCGAATCCTTACTGCACGCGTCTTTCACTAGAATAAAGAATAAAGTACTGGTTAAGACTTTGGAGTTGATATCAGACAGAGACCTAGATTGTATTACCACACATGTTTTCAGAAAAATTTAATTGTTTATTTTTTAATCTGTGTTCTGATTTGTAAGTTTGTTCTTTAAGACAGAATTGACCCAATCAAATTGCCACATTTTTGTGTGGAACCCTTCATAACAAACCCTTAAAGTGCCCCTAATCCCTCAGTATTTTTGTTAGCCATCAAATTGGTAAAAAAATTAGTTGTATGATTTTTCTGTGACTTTTCAAAATTTGAAAAATACACATCACTATGGTTCACCTCCAAATTATAAGGAGAATGGGTCAAGGTGGTCTTTGAGGTCAGCCAAGGAAGCCATTTTGCTTGAAGAGATGCTGAGAGACCAAAGAGAGTGCAGCTGAGAGGGATTGTTCAGATATAGAAAATATGCTAGAATGCCTGATAGGCATGTTGCTGTATATCGCTGTAATGTAGTGGATCCCTCTAAGTATATATTAATTTTGCGCACACCATACTTTTGTTTGGCAATTAAACAGTGAAATAAATAGGTTGATTTTGTTGAAATATAACTGGCCAAGTGTAACTAATCTCAAGAATATGCCTTGAAAACTGTGAACTAGTAATTGGAGCATCGTTATTACAGCTCATATGACCTAGTAAAAAGAGCCTGGCTGCAACTGGAAACTTTTGTTATATCGTAGTGAACACTTCTTTATTTCACTTTATCCAAGTCACCATTCCACTTATCAATAATCTACATTTATCATTTTGACACATTTGAGCCTTGCAGTATGGCAGGACGTGTCACACATACAGTAAGAACCTAGTTTATGACCTTGCTTACCATGAGTCCTCCATAGCGCAGTGGTTAGAGCATCCAACCGGTATTCTGGAAGGTTACTCAGAAAAATTCATTTTTCCAGTAATTTTGACTTGAGAATGCTTTTTCATTCACAGTATTTCACTTTATCCAAGTAAACATTTGACTTATCATTAATCTACATTTATCATTTCAAAACAGTATGGCAGGACATGTGTCACACACAAGAACTTAGTTTACAGTGTATGACCTTGCTTGCCAATGATGAGTCCCCCATAGCTCAGTGGTTAGAGCATCCAACCAGTCTGGAAGGTCATGGGTTCGACTCCTGTTGGGGAACTCAGAATCTTTTTTTTTTTTTTTGGGGGGGGGGGGTAACCATTTCAACTTGAGAACACTTCTTCATTTATTTTACTTTAGACTCGCCTCTTGAGTGAGACAGGTAGTGAAATCAGCTTGTTTTACAACTCTTTGTTTGTCTTTTGGCTCAATGTGAACTTCTTTATATCTGATTCAGAGTGACTTTTATCCCTCAGTTCTGAATTTGACATTAAGTATAGATCACCATATTGTGTGACCACATTACACACTCAACAAAGTCAGCACAACATCTCCAAGATTGAAAGGCTATGAACAAAACCTAAGCATGACCTTTGCACATCCCACTGTTTAATACTTTTCAGTATTTGAATTCAAGCTGTCACAAATGTTATTAATTTCTTGTTTTTATACTTCAATGCCATTGGTTATTGGCTGCATATTGGAGGTTTTTATAGCTCTTGCTCTTGCTTGGTCTTGCCTAATGACATTTTTCGGTGATTCTATAACAATTTTGGTAGTTGATGGGTAAACTAAAGAGATTTTAAGGCCAAAAATTCCAGATGAAACCTGACCAATCCTATAATCATCTCAAAAACAAAGAAAGTAGCTTCCCCCACTAACGTTACAAATAGGTTAGGTTCCAGATTTCTTGTTCTGTGAACCAGAACATCTCAACTTCAAAGATGCGCAGTTTTGCGAGGATTCAATAGATGGTGCAATTTCACTCCATCACAGCTTCACTCCATCACTTCCTGTTAGACATTTGGAAGCCTGGGGGAAGCCTGCAAGGAATGCTCTTCGGAAAATTTGAATTTAACTCCTACGGGAGACTTCTGTGGACATTGCCTGAGCTTCATTATACCCCAAAAAGATACCACTTAAAATGGAATTGTTGTTATTGTTCAAGAGAGGATCCCATGGGCCTTTGTAGACCCAACTCACGTAATCGAGAGATCAGCTGAAATCAAGCCGGAAAACCAAGAATTTAATAAATAAGAACGTTTCTTTTAATTATCATTTGTTCTAGTGCACCCTAAACGATACTTTGACAGCTAAAAATGGTGATGTTTCGTTGTCAACACCGTATTAAAGTGAGACCAGAATCCTTGATTTGTATCCGAGACGACAAAAATCTCTCAACTTTTACATATAGGAGTTTCCCCCCCCCCCACCCCGGGTTTTGAACATCGGGCATTTAAGGCTGTTTCATTGTCAATTGCACCATGTCAAGTTAATTATTCTTTGAATTCTGACCTAAGTACTTAATATCTTATCCCAGAAATGCTCTACATTGAATAAATTCTTGCACGAACCCTTTTATAAACAGAAGCTACCTGTAATTGAATGGCTTGGTGCAAGACGGTCGTAAGTGACTTTTTCGGGTAAAAATTTTTTTCCTTCAAGTGCCTGAATTTTTGCATGTGCTTTTTAATTAAGTAGTGGGTGGTTTGCACTTTGCTTCTGAGAAAAACGAAGACAAAATATCGAAGCGTGCACAAAGAATACAACAAAGTGGAAAAAGTAGAGCGTTTAGCCAAAAAAGATACAGGAGAATGTTTTTCTGCTTTATTGAAAAGCACATGCAAAAATTCAGGCACTTTTAGAGGGAAAAAATTTTTACCCGAAAAAGTCACTTACGACCGTCTTGCACCAAGCCATTCAATTATAGGAGTCTCTTTTAAGATTTACCAAAAGTGCCCGCTCATACCGGTTTAACCATACTCAATTCCTGAAAAGAAAAAGAAGACACTGATAGACACAAAATTGACGAGCTGTATAAATTTTTGAATGATTCAAGCCGTGATTAAATGATTTTAAAGGTCAACAGTCGAGAGAATTGAGAATAACAATTTGAACCGATATGCCCGCTGTTTATATTATACAACTAGTAGTTTTCATGGGAAAGTGAAGTGAGTGACGTTTATGTGGAAGATGTTTTTATGCCATTTAGGAAGTGTTGTAAAGGGATAGTCAACATGAGCTACTAGATTAGAGTATTTTGCTAAGAACTAATGAGCTTAAAAACTCTTCTGTTTAAAAAAAAAATGTTCTGAAGTCGACACAAACTGTTCACTCATGCGAAAACTTTTCATCGAGTATTCACGGTTGACCGCGACCACATTAGGTCATGATTAATTTATGACAATAAGATATTTTGTATCTGTTTTCAATTGATGTTTACTGAAGTGCTCCTCTATTAAACTGACGAAACTGTTCCTTGAAAATCGTTTTATGTTATTAAACTCAACGTTCAATCGACTTTTTAAATGGTAATACTGTTTGTGACATTCTGAAAGCTCATCCACAGTCACGCTGTTACTCCACGCTGAGTGGATGATGCTAAAGAATACATCCAATCAGGGTGGAGTAAATAGTGTGACTGTTTCTCCTTGGCACACGAAATCCCGGCAGCAGATGGTGGTCGCTTTAAAAGCTGCATTTCTCGAAAATTATTTTGGATTTTGACTGAATGCCACCAGAAGAAGCATCAACCTTTCAGTTTATCTTGTGTTCAATTTGGAAGCCGGGCGATTCAAATTTCTGGGTGAAAATCTGCTTGGCACTGGAGGAGTCTATCCTCCCTTGACTCCTGCTCATATTAAACGAGTAGTAAGAGTCATCGCAAAACCCAACAAATCGCTCAAATCCGCCCTTTTGAGCCACAAAAGTTTTGTAACGAGTAAACAATTTAAGTGGAAAGCATAATTTCAAATTCTTCAAAAAAAGTTTCAGAACTGGTTTAGACAAAATGTACGGAGAATTGCGTAACATGCAAATGACGAGTGTCTGTAAACAAAACCTATTCACGATTTTCGCCACTAAACTTAGGATAAATTTCAGATGCGTTAAATCTTTTGCACTCTTTCTTAACAATGCCAGTGGGCTTTAACCTTGACTTAACCTTTCGGATTAAACTGACCTCAAGACGGTGTAATGAAAATTGTCACTGTTTAGAAACGATGTATTTTCCAAGTTGAGTGGCTCATAGCCACTTTTATTTACATTTCAATCACTGGTCTGAGTAATGTACTGACGCATATCAGTGGCATATGCGCATACGAACAAGGCCGACAGATAAAACCAAAAGCTTATCTAAAATTGAACACTTACCTTTGTGGGTCATTTTGTCACCATGGATGTTAAATTATCAACCAAAAATCCTAGCTCCTAGGGACACATTGCAGCTTCACAAACGATTCACAGCGGAAACAAAATGGCTTCCGCTGGATTCCCGGTTACACATTCGTAATTTGTATCATTAATCCTGATTGGCTGTCATCTCATGCTCGATAAATAAAGTATGTATCTATGTATGTATGATTACCAGCCGCTGTTTCGAAAAAATGGAGGCGCCACGCACCTCTCGTAAGGTCTAACAGGATTGGCCGAGAAAACAATAGAATAAACAACAGAAACAATGGCCCTAGTCCTGAAAACAATAGAGGTGGATGACTCCGGGAGCAAATAAAATTAGAGGTTCCGAAGAGGTGCATGACTGCTGAAAAAATGAGCCGACCCGCTGGATCTCGCGCGCGGGGACGCTTGGCGGAAGGAAATACATATAACACAGAGGGTTTTTCTCGCTGGGGTGCGTAGACTTTCTCAAAAGTCCGTTTTTTTTCGTTTCTCGCGACTTCGTCGCTCGTTTCCCGCGACTACGTCGCTTGTAGAAGCAGGTAGAAGACGTAAGAGGAGCGAGAAGACCTCTGGCATCCAGGCTAGGAAATACTTCGCTTCGTTACTACAATTTTGAAGTAGTAACAGTAAACGAAAAACCCACCAAATCGCTCAGAATTAGCCATTTTGAGCCACAGAAACGACAATACACAACAAAGTCAAGTAAGGACTATGTTTAATAAAGCTCAAAATAAACGTTAACCTGCGTTAAGACTCTTCAGTATTCCCATACATTTCTTCATATTTCGAACATAAACAGACACAATCCTTGCATGGGTGCCCTGTGCTTGTATTATATTATCCTTCATCACTCGGGAAGCGAATTCCCACAGGATCACAGAGTCGATGTGGGAATTCGCCTCCCTTCATCAGTCATGGAAGAAAATGTTTGTGACGTAAAGAGAAAAATGAAAGCTGGACGGGGGAGGGGAAGGACGAGAGAACTTTAGAGTCGTGGCTTCTTTCTATTGGCTGAGCCACACATATTTATTCTATTTTGGGAACTGAGTTGCCTTATTTGGGAAGTATCATATGATGAAATTTTCGGAAAAACTTACCTGTAAATTTTAGACCCGAAGGCTGTCGTAGTTATTGAAATCGTTGGTTAGGTTTTGGTACCTTTTGCGAACGGTAAAATGGAATCGAAAAGCATAGATAGAGAGGCAGTACTAAATTCGCTTGTCCTAAACAGCTCGACGACAGATGGACAACCTAGAAAAAGAAAAAGACTTGATAACTTATCGGCAGAAGAAAGAGCTCTTCGTAGGTAAGCGTAAGCTTAATTTTAGGTTAGACTTCTTGACTATGTAATTTTAGCTTCTATGAATTGTAGGCTATTGTTGCGTCCGAATATTCAGAGTTAATCTACGTAATTCACAGAACAACTTTTTCCCTAAATAAACGGGTTTTTGTTATTGTTTTGTTCAGAAAACTGAAGAATCGCGTGGCTGCTCAAACTGCTCGCGATAGGAAGAAAGCACGAATGACTGAACTCGAAGAGATGGTCGCACAGTTAGAGCAAGAGGTAAGCTTGAAAAAAGTCGTTTTGATCATCATCTTTAAAAAGTTCTCAGAGCCAATCTTATAAGCTACTTTATGCTGAAAGCTATTTTGAACACGCATTTGATTTCTACGCAATATCTTACCGATCACTTACATTGTAAATTTCGTCACAACGAAAGGGGAAAAAGACAACAGGCGTTTGAAAAACTTAGGCTTCGTTACCTTATCTGGAAATTAACTTCAAATATCGATACATCATCGGTTTCACGTTCTTGTTTTCAACCCTTGTGAAGGAAGTGGCTTCAGCGTAAAAGGTTATGCTTTGAGGAAGTTTATGTTGCGGAAAAGGGTTTGGGGGACCAAACACTGGAACCATAGTTTTTCATACTATCCAATGTATAGTTAGTACTATTGTACTAGGGCATTGCTTTAAATTACACTATTATACATGGTCGTTCCTGTTCTGGGACATAGCCTAATGTGAGAATTTTTAGGAAAGGATTCTGGAGTATCGGAACCAACTGATATTTCATGTAACTACATCCGATCTCAGATCCCTGAGAAAAAAATGGACATGCACGATTTGTGCCTCCCCAGAAAATCACACTTCTTTGTGGGAAAAATCCAGCTGTGGCACTTAAATGTGTAGAAAAGGACATGACTTGATTGTGAAAGCTTCAATTTTCATTGAGCTGAAAATACCAGTCGCCATACCATATCATTTCAGCAATGTTGGCTTATTTTCACTGAAAGGTAGCTCTGTAGTATGAGCCCATGTAAACCTCCTCTTTGAAAGCGATGAGATGCTTAGACGAACCTCAGCAATCACTTGGTATTTTGGTTGACATTATGTGTGATAATGCATGAGGTTTTTTAAGTCTTAAATTAGAATCCTAATGCCACTCCAAGTGGAATCTCAGAAATATTTCTGTCAAATAATGGGAAAACACTTAATAGTTCTTTAGGTGGGCCAGTGAACATATCTCTGCAAGTATTTTCATCCTAAATAAGATGCTCAATATGTCCCACAAGCAATGTTTTGAGTTTATCATTGTTGGGTAGAATTCTGTTAAAAGTGTTCACCAAAGTGAAATAAAGCAGCGCTGGAGTGGGACCTTGATACAACGAAGGGCCAAAGGACTGACAAAATATGTTCTTCACTATAATGAGGTTTTGTTATTTCAGGGTTCTTTTCCATATATTTTACTATAGTATCACTGAGGTGAAGAATATAATTCATTATACCAACGAATTAAATTAAATCAAGGTTTCTCAGTAGTGACTAAACTTGAGCTGGAAAAAATGGCTT
>CM042753.1:17688964-17707608 GCA_022496165.2 Catalaphyllia jardinei
TTTGTCCACTTGTTACTCGAGAAGTCTAGTGGATTCCGTCTTAAGTCCATCATCCATGAAATGTTTACATTTTTATTCAAGTTGGCTTTGATAGAAAACAAAATCGATCATTTTTAGGCCATCGTTCTCAGAATAATCATTTCTCATATCTTTTCGTTTTGCTTTGACGGTCACCTTCACCATTCCATGTGTAAAAGTAAACCAATGTGTAAAACTAATTGTTCAATTCATTTTAATTTAAGGCCAAAAAATCTGATTCAAAAAGGTAAATAAATAAACTAATTGAAACGCCGCTTAAAATATTAAAACAGGGTTAGTTTAAATCTTCGAATGCTCCAACAGTTTAAAACAAGGGTAAACGTGGTTACCTCAGGATAAATGCTGGTAAACGTGGTACAACGAGGCTAACTAAGAGTAGATGGAGGTTAAGGAGGTATAAATGGGCAAGCTTAGGGTAGATGTGGGTTAATGTGGTAGAACGAGGTTAACTTGGGGGAGATGAAAGCCGACGAGGTACAAAGTGGCCAACTAGGGTATATGAGGGTAAACGTGGTTAACTTAGATTAAACGAGGGTTAACGTGGTAGAACGAGGTTAACTTGGGTTAGATGAGGGTCAACGAGGTATTAAGTGGCCAAAGTAACGTAGATGAGGGTTAACGTGGTACAACGAAGTTAACTTGAGGTAGACGAGGGTCAACGAGGTATAAAGTGGCCAACGTATGGTAGATGAGGGTAAGCGTGGTTACCTTAGAATAAATGCTGGTAAATTTGGTAGAACGAGTATAACTGAGGGTAGATGGAGGTTAAGGAGGTATAAAGTGGCAAGCTTAGGGTAGATGAGGATTAACGTTGTAGAACGAGGTTAAATTGAGGTAGATGAGGGTCAACGAGGTATAGAGTAGGGTAGATGAGGGCTAACGTGGTTAACTTAGGGTACATTAGGGTAAACGATGTACAACGAGGTTAATTT
Source organism: Catalaphyllia jardinei (assembly GCA_022496165.2). Classification (NCBI taxonomy): domain Eukaryota; kingdom Metazoa; phylum Cnidaria; class Anthozoa; order Scleractinia; family Caryophylliidae; genus Catalaphyllia; species Catalaphyllia jardinei. The sequence continues at coordinate 17,689,936 of CM042753.1, forward strand.
GGGGTAGAAGAAGGTCAATCAGGCATAAAGTGGCCAACTTAGGGTAGATGGGTAAACGTGGTTAACTTAGAGTAGATTAAGGTTAACAAGGTAGAACGAGGTTAACTTGGGGTAGATGAGGGTCGACGAGGTATAAAGTGGCCAACTTAGGGTAGATGAGGGTAAACGTGGTTAACTTAGAATAGATGAGGGTTAACGTGGTATAAAGTGGCTGACCTAGGGTAGATTAGAGTAAACGTGGTTAACTTATAGTGGATGAGGGTGAACACGAGGTATAAAGTGGCCAACTTAAGGTAAATGAAGGTAATCGTGGTTAACTAAGGGTAGATGAGGGTTAACGTGGTTAACTTAGGGTAGATGAGGATGGTCAGTTTGGGTAAATGAGGGTTAACGTTGTAGTGCGAGGTTACCTTGGGGTAGATCAGGGTCAACGAGGTATAAAGTGGCCAACGTAGGGTAGATCAGGGTTAACCTGCTTAACTTGGGGAATATTAGGGTCATCGATGAAGAACGAGGTTAACTTGGGGTAGTAGAAGGCCAACGAGGTATAAAGCGGTTACCTCAGGGTAGATGAGGGTAAACTTGGTTAACTCAGAGTAGATGGGGTTTAACGTGGCAGAACGCGGTTGACTTAGAATTGGTGAGGGGTAGCGGGGGAAAAGTGGCAAAATTAGGAAAGATGAGGGTTAGCGTGATAGAACGAGGTTAACTTGGGTAAATGAGGGTTAACGAGGATAAATTGAGGTAGACGAGAGAAAACGAGATACAAAGTGGGCAAGTTGGGTTGGATGAGGGTACACGTGGTTAACTTAGATTAGGTGAGGATTAACGGAGTATAGAGAGGCTATCTTAGGGTAGATGAAGGCTAAGGTTTTAATTCATATTAGGTGAGGGTTAGCGGATTTAGAGCGGCTAACTTAGGGTAGACGAGGGTTAACGTCGTTAACTTGGCTAACGTAGGGTAGATGAGGGTAAGGGCGGTGGAATGAGCCTAATTAAGGTCATAGAGACACTTTGTGTGGTATACATAGTGCCGCAATATATTATGCATGTGACGTCTTATGGTATATGCATGGGGCGTCTTATGGGCCTAACATGAACGCTTTGCCCCCAGACTGGAAACTTAGTTCGCGCATGTCAAATCGCTTGGAGGTCAGGGATGTCGGCTCAACAACATCGAAGGCTGTAAGAGCCCACAAATAACCATAAGGCAAAAAGTATATGCGCCCATCATGCAGGAATACAAATGTTGTGCCCAGTTATTGTTTTGGGTGTCTATGGCTAATATTTTCACCGGAAGGTTCAAATTCTTTGGCTGACAAGTTCTACAGTGGTTACAATGCGTCGTTTATTTGGGGATTTTTGGTGATTGAAGTAAAGGTTTGGTTGATTTTAAGTACAACTTTGAATGGAATTGATTGATTGATTTATTTATTTATTTATTTATTTATTAAACCACAACTTTTAATGTGACTGAATAATTAAACTGTCCGATTACAAAATGGCCGATAACAAACTGTCCGATACCAAATTGTCCAATAACAAACTGCCCGATAACAAACTGTGCAATAACAGCTTGAAAAGTGAATTAGTAAAAAATAGGAGTTTTTTATACCAATTGTAATCGAGGAAATTGCAATTTCTATGACTATGGTCGTTATCATTTGATACATTTTTTTCTTTCTTTTCATTGCCTGCAAGCACACCACCTGACTTGCAAACAACTACTTATAATAATAAATTTATATAGCGCTTAAATAATAAAAATATTCTAAAGCGCTTTGCAGAATGGTTACAATATATAAAATATTAAAACGATTAACTATTAAATAATAAAATATTAAAAACATAAAACAAATTGTATGCTAGCTTGATGGGCTGTGTCTTCAACTTTGGTTTGAATAAAAAAGAGCAACACTTGAACTGGTGGAAGCCTGTTCCAGTGAAATAGCCCACCAAAGGCATGATCACCAAAGGCATGATCAGCAAAGGCCTTGTAATTAATTCTTGGGACTTTAAGGGGGCCCCGATCACAAGGATGTAGGCGTTGAGCTGTAATAGAATGGGCATGTAGAAAATCCTTCATGTTTTGTGGGCCTTGATTGTTAAGAGCTCTATATACTAAAAACCACAAACTAAAGTGAACGCAATACACAGAAAGCCAGTGGAGACGAAATGTGATCAAATTGTCTTTTTCTGCATCTAAACGATTAATTGAGCTGCGGCGTTAAGCCCCTTGTTAAAAAGATCTGTTTGGTACTTTGGAACGCTTAAAAAAAGAGATTTGCAATGGTCCAAATGTGAATTCACACTGAAATGCAAGAACCAGAGTCTTTTGCAGACTCAGGATTGAAGAATTCATCAATTTGACGAATTTTATATAATAATAATAATAATAATAATAATAATAATAATAATAATGGCTTTATTCAGCATTTCCACAAGGTGGCTCTTCATCTGCTAAAAATATATCTTATAAAATAGAAATAGAGGTAAAAAGATAATAATAATAATAATAATAATAATAATAATAATGATAATAATAGTAATAAATATATCTGTTTACAGTGCATAATAAAAACACTAGGCTAAAAGATTATCTTTGACCTTTTTCATTAAAAACTTAAAAGTCATCTTAGAAAACTGGTTAAAATCAAGACAGTTCCTTCCACATCCAGGTAAAATATTAAAGCTTTTAGCAGCTTGGTCTTGATAAATATGTGACACTAGCGGGATTTCAAGCTGCATAGCTACACTGGACCTCAGTTCGATTGTGCATAAATTGCTTCAGTCGCAGGTAACCTGGCCATTCACGAGAATAACTCGCCTTGTGAAGGAACTTTAACAGCTGCCATTCGATATGTTCTTTGACTGGTAGCCAACTTAGCTTTATAATATACTCACTTTCAACAAATTTACCTACAACAAAGCTCGCACATGCTGTTTGAATTCTTTGTAGGCGTTTAACAAGGTAATGTGGTAAATTATGATAAACAACACTATTGTAGTACAACTTGGAAAGTACTAGGGCCTGAACTAACTGCTTGCGAATATGAAATGGAAGAAAGTTCCTCAATTTCTTTAAGATTCCAAGAGCGCGATAGCAAGAAGCTGAAATTTGCTTGACATTTTCTTCCCATTTTAGGTTGTGATCAATGTGGGTCCCTAAAAGTTTTGCCGAAGACACACGTTCTAAAGATGTACTTCCAACTCTTAAGTCAATGTCGATGTTATTAAGTTCATGATAGGAAGAAAGTTTAGTGGAAGATAATAACATGTACTTCGATTTGCTGGGATTTAAAACCAGATTTGCTTCATTAGCCCAACATTGCACTTTATCCACATTACGTTGCACTGAAATAATGCAAGATGTTAGTTCACCAGGCTTCAATGCTTGATATTTGGTTGTGTCATCAGCATATTGATGGCAAGCACAATCGAGTTTCCCTTGGAGATCAGCTATATATATGTTGAAAATTAGAGGACCCATGATCGAACCTTGTGGGAATCCAAAGCTAATACTGACAGCTTTTGAAATCCGGTCATTGATTTGAACAAACTGCTCTCTTCCACACAAGTAGTTGACTGTCCATTTAAGGTATGACTTTGAAAATCCGAGAACATTCATTTTCTCAAGTAAAGACTTATACTTGACAGTGTCAAAAGCCTTCGAGAAGTCAGCTAAGACGAGCAGGGTGCATTCGCTCCGGTTCATTGCTTTCAATATGTCATCACGTATGCTTAATAGAACAGATGTTCTAGAGTGGCCTTTCCTAAATCCAGAAATATTGTCCTCAAGGAGATGGTGATTTTCCAAAAACTCAACAACTTGGTTGTGAACAAGCCTCTCGTAGATTTTAGACCAAACGGGCAATATAGAGATTGGTCGAAAATCATTGTTATCTTGAGGACTATCCACCTTTGGGATTGGAGTTATACGAGCTTGTTTCCATTTATCTGGTAAGTCACACAATGTAATAAATGGGTTAATTATGCGAGTTAAAGGGCTCGCAATATATTCAGCAATAGGCTTTAAAAATGTAGTTGGAATTAGGTCAGGACCTGTGGATGTGTCAGATCGTAGGTGCTTTAGCTCACGTAGGACCTCATGAAATGTAACAGGCCTTAAGGTAAAGCTGTCATTTCCGTTCAGAGACTCTTCGGGTTGTAGTGCGTCCAAGAAGGCTATCAGGTCTTCTTTGGTATCAGATGTTTGGACACCAGTAGTCCTCGTGGCGGTACTTGCAAAGTGTTCATTTAGAGCATCTACATTGCACCTCAAGGGTGTAGGATTTGGCTGCAGTATACGGTAGATAACCTGGCTCACCTATTTAGGGTTTTTGGATGAAAGAGCTTTATTGATGACATTTTGGCGAGCTTCACGTATTTTCTTCTTCAGGAGGTTTCGCACATCACGAAACTTTTGCCAGATATCTTGTGCTTTAGTTGCGTGTGCTTCGAACCGAAGCTTGTCCCTCAGTAGCTGGATCTGCCGTATTTCATCTTTTTGTAGCCATGGAGCCGGTGGACGAGTTAGCTTAGTACGCTTCAGCGGCGCATGTCGTTCTATACACTGCAATATAAGGCCACTAAAAACGTCATTTTTTTTTCATTGGGATCCTCCAGAGCATAAACAACACTCAATGGGAGATTAGCAGAGTCTTCCACGTAAGACTCCTCATTGAACTGACGCTCATTACGCAAAGCGCGTAACACGTATATCTATGCAAGCGTAAGGAGCATCATGGTCACTGATGGTTGAGCAAGGCAGGACATTGGTGAATTTTCATAAAAAGGCTTGTTACAAATCCTGCCAATGTCAATGGACATGGACATATTAGAATCGAACCACAAACCCGACTTACGAACACTGTTTAGAAGCTCAGCTGGGATGATAGCATCACCCATGCTGATAGAATCAATTGCGATTTTTAATAATTGATGGCGGGAACTAACAACTAAGGGTGCGTTTACAATTGGATTCTTTGGTTCCTTTGACGCACTATGATCCGAGAGATCTTGGATTGATCTGTTCAGTAAAGAAACGCAAAATCCGTTTTCATTTTTTTTCGGATTTCAGACTCCAATCTTGGATTTTCTTAAATGAACGCACCCGAAGAGCTCAGTTTTCGAATTGTTGATAACAGACAGTTAAAAATCAATCATAAAAATCAATCATAAGCGAAATGCATGCCTTAACAGCAGCTAGAGGCATGATCTTGTGAAGATCTGTTATCGGGTCTAAACGAGAAATTTTAGTAGCCTTCTAATGCCATATTTAGTTGCCCTTGAAACATAAATATATAAAAAGTTGTGAGTATTTTTATTCATAACAATCTGGTTATTATATCTATTTTACGAGTTAAAAAACTAAAAAACCTTTGAGTACTGAATTACTTTCATTCTACCAAACTTGCTGAGGTGTGGTCAAGATTACCACTGTTCAAATTAAGAAGATGGTTACATATCAGCGTCACTTCAATCTCATGTGTTCGTCGTAATGTTGCATGACACATGGCTCACTACTAAATTCCTTCAGACAAATCCAACAGGTCAGACTTTCAACTTGGCTTGAATTTTCTTCAGTCAAAGACAGCTCACAAGACCTCTTGCCCGAAAGAGTTGCAGCTGTCTCATGAAGGTCTCTTCTTAATTTTAAGCACTGGTCATGTTGCTTCTGTCTCTCATGTTGCCTACAGTGTGATGACTGACTAAAGGACTTTTTAAAATGCTTGCATGTATACGGCTTTTCTCCAGTGTGTGTTCGTTCATGTTTCCAGGAGTATGATAACTGACTAAAGTACTTTTCACAGAGCTTGCATGGAGATGGTTTCTCTCCTGTGTGAGTTCGTTCATGTTCCTTGCAAAGTAATGAGTTGTTAAAGGACTTTTCACAATGTTTACACGTATACGGCTTCTCTCCTGTGTGAGTCCGTTCATGTTGCTTGCACACTGATGAGTAGCTAAAAGACTTTTCACAATGCTTGCACATATACGGCTTCTCTCCAGTGTGAGTTCGTTCATGTTGCTTGCAAGCTGATGAGTAGGCAAAGGACTTGTTACAGTACTTGCATGTATACGGCTTCTCTCCTGTGTGAGTTCGTTCATGTTGCTTGCAATGTGATGACTGTCTAAAGGACTTTTTACAATACTTGCATGTATATGGCTTCTCTCCTGTGTGAGTTCGTTGATGTTGCTTGCAATGTGACGAGTAGCGAAAGGACTTTTTACAATACTTGCATGTATATGGCTTCTCTACTGTGTGAGTTTTCTGCTCCATGTAATCTGTTAGAAACTTGCCTCAATGCTTGCATTAATCTGCTAAAAGAGAAAAAATTCATTGTATGCTGAAAACGAGGTAAACGTGTGTCAAGGATATTTAACAATTAGACCCGTAGCCCGAAAGGGCTACGGGTTAATAGCCCATGAGGCGAAGCCGAATGGGCTATTGACCCGTGGCCCTTGAGGGCGAAGGGTCTAATTGTTTTAGTATCACCCAACTAGTCGGACAGAAAAGGCAATAATAAAGTTAACAAATGCAAGTTGAACAAATATTTATTTGAGGGAAAAAACGAAAGAAAAACCGGCGAATTTCGCTTACTCGATGACTATTGCTATTAGTCCCCTAGTAGCGTAGCCAATCAAAATGCAGGATTTGCATTAGTCCACTAGTTGGGTGATACTAATTGTGGATAGATAGGTCTTATGTTAACATTTTTTACAAACGTGCCACGCACAAAAAGAAAAAAATTAAACAATACCCGACTAATAATAACTGGCACATTTAGTATTGGGTAAACCAATCTTACAGATGATGTCATACCTTGAGGTAAAAATGGGTACTGGGGAATTTACTGCCGGTGGTAACCTTCCGATGGACTAGCATCCAATCCAGGGGGGAGTAGAAACACTCCTATTCACTTCTTTCTACTGAAACCGGCCTGATAGGCCACTTTGACCCGTATACAGTCTTGACCTACTTTTTTTCAAACTCATTAATAATTTATAAAGTACAACGTCAAAGAAAATCATAAGCGTGAATTTTGGTTTGGATACCTGGTCCTAATTGGCATTGATTTTGACGATTTTACTTCTTCGTTTACTCCTTAATTTTTGTTTCCATTGAAAAGATATATCAAAATACCTTGAATTTCGTCAAAAAATACTCCAATGCACGTCATGTTTTCAACTCCGTTCTCGGTGTTTGGATATCCCGATGAAACAGTATTTGTCGTTTTTTATATATTACATCTAACATAGAAAACAGCAGGTGAAGTTAACACAACAGGCACTAAGCCCAATACTAACTTATATTTTTTCTTTCTTAGAGTGGGCGGTTCATTTGTGATGTGGGGTGATGATTTAACATGAATTGTGTGCAAAGCAAGGATGTGCACAAGCAATTCTGTACAAATGTCATTAATGTTAGAGGCATCCTACCACACTGATATGTTCTATATGAACCCTGTTCATATAGAACATATCAGAGAATCTAATTGTTAATCATGAAATATATGTGAAATTTTGTGAACCCATCAATCTACTCGTTCTTACGAATGCATTCTTCTTACCTTGCCATACTGATACTTAGCCAACCAGTCACAACATAATTTTAAAAAGGGAACCTTACTACAAGAACCTAGTCAAGTAAGCTATAATTTACTTTGTTCAAAGGGGGGCAATTCTATAACGTTGTCAAGTTTTACTCGTAATTTACTGTGCTCAATCATTCCCTGCTAGCAGAGGTCTCTCACGACGATGCAAAATGAAACGACAGGAGAGAGACTCTCGAGTCTCTCTCCTGTCGTTTCATCTTGCCTCGTCGTGAGAGACCTCTGCTAGCAGGGAGCTTCAAATCAGAGCCAGCTGAAAAAGTGTTCAACGAATCAGAGCACAATTATAAAAGTTTTAGCTGAGTTTGTTTGTGCTCTTGACAATCATATTTTAGCACCAGTGCCATTGTTAGCCTATGGAACAGAATTACTTCCAAATTTTTTGGATTTCAGTGCAACTGAGTAGCAACAGAATAACGCTATTTAAAATCTGCAGCACAGAAAACAATTTGGCTGTTCTATTTGCAAATAATTTTATTAATACTAATTTAGTTGATAATCAAATTTTTAACCCTGATTTTTTAGGTGTATCACATAGAATTTGTAGTTTACGGTCTCCAAATATCTGCATTAGCTCTGGAAATGTTTATGCTTGAAAAATGTGTTAAATACGCAAATGAGATGACGATGACATCATACACTCAACCTAATATTATATCAAGTACAGCCAACAATCGTGTAAGCGACCAACCTTAGTGCAAGACAGCGTAGTCAGGAATTGGTTGCTCACGTACCAAAATAAAAAATAAGCCGAATGTAGGATTGATTGATCACTTCCAAAAAGGTATACCTTATAAGCTAAAATTAGGCACATAGAAACTATGTTCTTTGTTTTCACATGCAACAATTTCCGGAAAAAGCACAGTAGAGTGTACTTGTCAAGGTGTTTCTTGTTAATTAAACTCATCTGAATAAAATCTAAACCGAACCTACAATCGCCAACAAAAGTCGTGGCTCACCTTTGTAATATCTGTCAAAAAAATTTATCAGTTCGTCCCATTTCCCCCAGTTGAACGTTGTTTGTCGTGATGAAGATGTCATGGGTCGTTTACAGTACAACATTGCTTGGGGGGATTGCTTATTCTAGTGGTACCATCAGGTTTTGTACCACAATACCTTTTAACGTATTTTAGTACTATCTGATCAAGGTGTGCCAAGGACTTTTCTTGTAGATTTTTCATATTCTTTGTATGTTAACTGTCATTATCGGTCACCAGTACGGCAAGGGTTATGAAAAAATAAGTCTTGTCACTTCTGGGTAAAGATTTTTTAACGATCATATGTGATCATGTTGAGTGGTCGCTCACCGGAAACAGAAGACAAAAGAATATGTCAAACTTGTGGCCTAAAAAGTGGTCCCAGTCGCTTAAGAAACATAAGTAATTTTCACTTATGAGAGAGCTCTTGGAACGGTATTTGACTGAGAAACAAAACGGTTAAGTACAAAGTGGTCGTTTATGAGAAGTGGTCGCTATGAAAGAGTTGACTGTATGTAAATAGAGCTATCTTGCCCAATTTGCAACAACTTGGTAGGCTAATAGTTTTACAGGAAACACACGTTCGGACATGGTAAATTATGTTTTCATGGCAACTGAATTAACTTTCGTATGTTAGTGATTTTCAGCTTCAAAAATGTTAAACGAGGCCACAAACTTGAGCTTACAAATTTATATACTTACTGGATCACGCATATATGAAGCACCACATAGCAAATAACAAAAAAACATGCTAAAGTGACCAGAAAAGCCTTCACTATTCGGGAGGTCTAGAACCCAGAATGTTATCATGCTAACAAAACTGTTAAGATCGTGTATTAGAGCACGCTTAGTAGGATCGTATTCAAATTAAGAAACAAACAGACAATTCCGATACAAATTGGCTGAGATACCTTTTTGATCATATTTCATCGAAATTTGGTTGAATGCATGACATCATCACTTGGCTAATTTGCATATTAAAAAAAACTTTTAATGAATATCTCTGGAACGAAAAGAATTTCTTATACAGACTACTTTTTATGTTTTAAAATGGCTTAGATAGGAAAAATACGATTCTTTTAGAGTACCACTTTATACAATTCAATCCCACACGATACACATTGTCGATTTGGTGACTGAATTCAATTATCATTCTACGTATTTTTGTCTTCCTTTTCACTTGCCAAAAGGCTACCGCATGACCTGTAAATAACTGTAAATATTGGTTGGTGGATGATTTATCTATAGATATAAACGAGTTTTTCTGGAAATAATATTCTGTTCAGTTGTGCTACTGTTAACATGCCCTTTAGCAAATAATGGCTGATTTCTTTCCTAAGCTGTAAGTGATCGATTAAACTTAGATATTAAAACAAACTTAGTGCCCAAATGATAAAAAATAATTAAATAATTGACTTGAACTTAGTTATTACAAAATATTGCGTCTCATAGATCAATTTTTTGCCTCAGTTTGACTGGGGATACTTTTTAAGGACATGACAATGCGCGATGTTATCATTGTCCCAAAGCGAATTTTAAGTAAAAAGAATCAAATAATCGCGTCTTTGTATTTGTTCTTGTTAGCGCGCCAAGGTGCCTGCTTCCAGCTTTAAATAGTTGTTCAAGACATCTTTGATGAGTTTATCCTAGAATTTATCTGGTTTGCAAATTATTTAGGAATTATTGAATGAAGCTGAGTATGATATAAAGAATTCTGCAGATCAAGGAGGGTGTTATGCACTGAGACCGGAGGCTGAGGTGAATAACACTTTCCAACTAAATTTTATCAGAGGAATTGAGTTCATTATGTTAACCGTGGGGAGAAATGCAATTATTCATTCAAAATATTTCCACGTTTCTGATTGGTTAAAACTACACGCAGAATTCACCATAAGCAGCTGCTGTTGACCAAATATTGAATCAATTACGTAAAAAGTGCAGTCCGCTGCAAATTATTGAACCCAAGACGTCAAAATGACGTCAAAAGTGCAGCCCGCTGCAGATTATTGAACTTTTGACCGAGAAAACCTGGGGACAAGGTTGTGTTATATTTGGTGAGAGTTTGTTAGCGGAAAAACAATGAGCAAAATGGCAAAACTCCTTTAAGAACGGGGAAATATTTTGAATGAATATTAAAGCAATTATTGAATTCGGCTTTCGTAGGATATAAAGAATTCTGCAGATCTCGGAGAGTATTACTCACCTCGACCATCGATCTCTGGATAACACCCTTCTTGATCAGCAGAATTCTTCATATCCTTCTCAGGCTCATTCAATAATTGCCCATTATTATTCATTCAAAATATTTCCCCCTTTCTGATAAGTTAAAAACACACGTATAATTCACCATAACCAGCTGCTGCTGACCAAATATTGAACCAATGACGTCAAAGGTGCAGCTCACATCAAATTATTATACCAATGACGTCAAAATGACGTCAAAAGTTCAGCCCACTGCAGATTATTGAACCGTTGACTGAGAAAACCTGGGGACGAGGTTGTGTTATTTTTGGTGAGCAGAAAAACAGAGTGCGAAATGGCGAAACTCCTTTAAGAATGGGAAAATATTTGCGTGAATAATAAAGCTAATTTTCTTGAATTCAGCTTGCGTAGGATATGAAGAATTCTGCGCATCTCGGGGGGTGCTATCCACCTCGGCCTTCTTGATCTGCAGAATTCTTCATATCCTAATCAGCCTCATTCAAAAATTGCTAATTATACACTTTGAAAAATGTAAATCCATAATTCAAACTGTGCGGTCTACGAAACTGCATTGATTGAATCTTTTATTATATACCGGGAGCCCACTCTTTGTAGTTGAATGAGGAATTCTTTAAAGAAGTAAGTGAATTGTTTGCAGTTTTTTACATACCCAGGCTAAATTATTCACTTTGACTCAAAACACCGAAGCAAAGAGAATGCCTTGAGTGTTTTCTCCACACGCGTGCAGTTTGGTTCTACATTTAATCCCTTTTCAGACATCGTTTTGGAAACCCGAACATTCATTTCCAATATTTTACATGTGCCATTACCAATAATTTGAATTCCCTGTGAATTGGCGGACCAAAATTTCGTGAACTTCACAATATGATACACTCACTATGGATACATTCATAAATCAAAACTTGTTTGAGTGGATTGCAAGTGAGGACACTTTGCAACCAAAATTCTCAAACTCTTTAATAATTCATTAAATTAAAACAAAGAAAATCACAACCGTAAAGGAGGTTTGGATACCCGGTCTTAATATTGATTTTGACGATTTTAATTCTCCGTTAACTCCTTGGATTGTTTCGATTGAGAATCATATATAAAACACTTGAAGCAGTGTTTCATAGGCTATCCAAATACCTAGAATTTCGCCAAAAATAGTCCGCTGGGCGTCGTATTTTCAACTCTCGTCTCGGTGTTTGGATATCCGAACGAAACTCTTGTCTGTCATGTTTGATACATTACTTCAAAATTCGTGCTTAAGTGCTCAATAGCCAATGAAGGCTACTGAAATTGATTTGATTGACTACATATTGTTCTTTTGCCTTGTTCTTATGTGAACATTACTTCAATAACAATGACAAACACAAAATTAATTACCTCTCTCCTTCAATGCCAAAACGCAACAAAGTAATTTACGCTTCAATGGTGAATGTGAAACTCGCATAAAGCCACTTTAAACCTCTGTGTAAAGACTGGATGTGTTTGTTGAGGTACCTGGGAATTTAAACATTTGATTAGTTTATTAAACAATCCTCGCCAAATACGATCGTTCTTCGCTGATTTTTCGGAACTGCTAGTGTAACTAACACTCCAGTACTTCTTTAAAATTCGTCTTTATTCTACGATTCACTAAAGACCAAAATACAGCAAATACAGAATTAACACTACGAAATTGAAATTGAAATAAACCAAAAAATGCAACAATACAAAAATTAAAATGAAAAAAAATACAAGGGAGAAACCGAGATTACTTACAAGACCTGTACCGCACTCTGCAACTGACAACGACTGAATACAACCAAAAACTACAACGTTATAAAAACGGAATTTTGAACGAAAAGAATAGACTTAATGAGGTTACGTGATAAATAACAGACGATTACGTAACATGATGGGAAAAACTAATCTACATGTAAAACTGCGCAAAAAAATACGCAAAAGTGAACCTAAAACACAAGAGACAAAAATAAGGAAATTAGAATAAAGGTGATTAAAACAAAAAAAAAGCACGATGCTAATCTACATATAAAACTGCGCAAAAAATACGCAAAAATGAATCTATAACACAAGGTACAAAAATAAAGAAATTAGAAAAAGGTGATTAAAACAAAAAAACACGATGGAAAAGGGGCGATGCCAACAGACTGGGTCACAGCATAACAACAAAAGTATTAAGTAATTATAACTAGAGAGCCAAGCGTACCAAAAAAAACACGGACAGTCCATTTCCTCATTCTGTGAGAGCTGACTTTTTATCATTAAGATTAGCTTGATATATAAAAAAAAAACATTCCAATAGACTCTCTTAACTTTATAAATCATCGACAATGAATCCGTGGAATACAGATCGCATGAAAGCCGCCATTACTTAGATTACACTGGAACCCAGTATCCCAGGGGCGACCTTTAAAGAGAAAACGTGGATGGAACGGTAGAATGGAGAAAAAGAGGAATGAGGGAACGGCGGAGAAACACCCCGCGAAATCCTAAGAGACGGAATAGCGGAACAGCGGAGAATCCCTCGAAATCCTAAAAGACGAAATGATGCAAAGTCACCCGAATGCCAGGCCCTGGAGGGAGGGTTTAATCGATCCACCAGAAAATTCAAGCTGTCAACAATTTCATGTTAAAAGTTATGAAGGAATAGCAGGAGCCACGAGCTCAACAGGCTTGCCAAGTTTGGACACAAAAAAGTGTAACTTTACAACAGCAGAAAATCGAAACAAACTTGGTACCAAAACGAGTGAGAGTGGAAAAAATGCTCTCACAAGGGAGCAAATGAGGCTTTTTGACTAAAATATAAAGAAATTGTAGCTCCCTTGTGTGGGAAGGTCTATTAGGGTGGGACTCTGCAGAGACTGTTCCCAATACCTCGGCCCCTTGAGGCTAAGTTGTTATATAAACATGTAACTTATATCAATAAAAGTTAACTGTATCTGCCCCGGAAAATTAGATACAAATTTTAAGAGAGCTCCGTAATAGTCAGTCATTAAGGCGGGGGTAAACATGAATAAGAGTGAAATTTAAAGTAATATTAAAAGGGTATTGTTTCGATCAAAATGGGTTGGGAACACTACCAGGTTGATAGGGGACTGTTTGGTGTCCATATACTATTTTTACTTCCAATTTCAATTTTCCAAATCCATCAAGTCTTCAACATTTCATATTTCTCTCAATTTAACCTATCCTTTCAGAAAAAACAACTCTTCCTAAAATACCCAAATTTACACAAAACTGCCAAACAGTGGTTAATGAGACAAACAGAGAGATTTAGCTTTGCTCTTAACGTGACCGAGATATTAGCAGAAAAGTCATGTTACAAGACGTTAAAACAGCCTTCACGTTTACCTCCACCATAAACCTAGCTTAAAGGCAAAAGATAGCCCGGGTTTACAAACAAAATTTCCCACATAGGGTAACCCTACAATCTGAGACAACTTAATGGCGGTTACACTCAAAAGGTCTGGAAACAATTAAAAAGTTAACCCACGTAGGCGGGTTCACCCTACCTAGAGTGTTTACAAGGGAAACAATTTACCCGCCTAACCGAGTAACCCTAGCTGCCTTGTAAACACGGTGAAGAAAAAAGGAAATCTATGAGTGCTAGGGTAACCCGCTTTCTAGGGCAACCCTCACTTCTTGTAAACAAGCCCTAAAAGACAGAATGACGGAATATCACCCGAAATCCTAGAAGACGGAAATCCTAACAGAAGAAACTATAACTATTAAGCCTCCCATCTTAGGTAAGGGAGGAGTTAAAAAGAAACTGTAAACTATAAATCCAGTCTTCTTTTAGGCCCTGTTTACATAGAGGGAGGGGAACCCTGCTCCTAGGAGGGTTACCCTCCTCTATTGTTTTTCCCGGTTTCGTTTACATGCGAGGTAGGGTTACCCCAGGAGGAAGGTAACCCTACCTGCTTGCTAGGGTCCCTTCTATGAGGGTCATGTTTTTGTTTATTTAAGCCATTTAACTGCTCGAGGTAGGGTTACCCTCCTAGGAGGGTCAAGTTTAGAGAGATCAGATTACTGTCATATTCCCGCCAACTACAAACATGTCTTCGCGTGGTTATAAATCTTGGGAACTATTTCGTCGAGCAATGCAGGAAAGAGTGAATAATCCAAGCTGGAATGATACAGAATGCCAAGAGGACAGTCAGGGCAACAGCTTGGCGGCTGGAGTAGAACAGGTTTCCGATGATGTCGAATTAACAGCCGAAAGTCTCGACGAAACCGACGGTCCGACGGGCGGAGTTGTACTTGATCAGCGCAACAAATCAAAAGGGAAACGAAAGGCGGCCAATCGTCCTGACTCTTCGGCGAAAAAGGCGAAGAAATGTACACTGACGTTCGCCGGTGCTTGGCTGCAGATTTTCCACACGTTTTTGGGCCTGAATCCTGTCACGATCTTGGGAAAGAACTCAAACTTATGGACAGTGATGAGTACGAGTCCTACAGAAAAAGGTTAGAGGAGGAGAAGCAAGTGTCTAAATGCCCGGCAGCCGGGCAAGGTCTTAAATGAACTAAATGCGCGGCAGTCAGAAATTTTCGCAGAATTTCCAATGAAAGATTCTTTCAAACTTCTTGGTATTTGATGTTTTTTTAGAAATGCAAAGCGGGTTCTTTCGTCATTCAAAGTGAGACAACGGATGCCATACACGAAGCCTTGTCCGTTCTGAAGTCGTGGAACCCCAAGTGGAATCGTTCCTATTTTATGGTGGATTTGACTCAGAAGAGGAAATGTCTGCAATTAGAAAATTATTTCCAGGTAATTAAAGATTCCATCTCTTACTAATATAATAGAGACCATCAGTACGATCAGTAATTTCTCGTATTAGGGGGCCCCTTTAGCTACCTGAAATAGTTCACCCCTGCCTGTAAGATCAGGATCACTAAAGTTTAGATGTAACGCGAGATGAATTGACAACATTTGCAATTAAAGCAAAATAAAGTGAAGACCAGAATACGTTTCCAAGAAACCCCTTCAATTTGTTCAAGTCCTTTCCGCATCTGTGATGGTCATGCCTGTTTATAGCTAAGAATTTAAGCCTTTGCATTTTGCTTTTAGCTAATCACGAACACTTATTATATTAACCTGGACTGTGACATACTGAGCAACAGAAGGAAACGTTCTAACGAACAGGACGAATGTAGTACCCTATGTGGCACTCTAAGGGGTAAAACAACTTAATTACATCTCAAAACGTTGGGTATAGATTTAAAGTCAGTCTTTTTTCTCCTTCTCCACCCGTTTATCTTGCTTCTCTTGCCGTCGTTTCTTCCCTTTTTTTCTCTTTACGTGGCTGTTAGGCGGCCTAAAAGAGCAGTCAAAACAAGGTGAAATCGAGTTCTTTAGCACATAAATTCAGTCATATATATATGTTTGTATTTGCCAAGGCATGCGCTTACTTGCCCGCAGTCATTACTATTGTGCAAAATTCACGACAGCTAGATGCAATCAAACTTGCCCAAACAGGGCTGTGCGCGCCCTATTGTTTGCTTCAAATAGGAATGCGAAACAAAATGGTCCGATGTGTGTTCTCCAATCACTAATATGAAATTATTTCATATACACTTTACATCAATGTGTGGCTTCATAGCTCAGTTGGTAGAGCATCGCACCGGTATCGCGGAGGTCATGGGTTCGAATCCCGTTGAAGCCCTGATTTTTTTCAGGCTTCTTCTTTCCAGTTGCTTAAATTGGAAAATTTACTGCGAGGATCATACTTCACTTGCATCTATAACCGCAGTTCAAATATGAATTATTTCATATACACTTTACATCATTTCACTCCTTGCGGAGAATTTTGCACATGTCCGATTAGTTAGGTGCTTGTCCACCTAGCTGTGTCTTTGTCGACTTAGTTGTGTTTTTGTCCATTAGCATTTCCCTTTAGTTGTGTTTTTAAAAATTATTCAAGCACTTGTGAAGAATTTAAATTTCGTGGCCGGTATGAGGCGGCGTTTCTTCTTCCAACCGCAAGTACACGAGTAGAATTTAAATTTGGTGGCATATAATTTTCTTTTTCTCCAGTTACTACTGTTTTTGTCCGATTAGTTGTGTGCTTTTGCCCACTTAGTTGTTTTTTCTCCAATTAGTTGTGTGCTTAACCACCTATTTTTTTTTCTCCACTTTGTTGTGTTTTTCTCCTATTAGTTGTGTGCTTCTCCGCTTAGTTGTGTTTTTATCCACTTCAGTTGTGCTTTTCTTCACTTAGTTGTGTTTTTGCCCGCTTAGTTGTGTTTGTGACGTCATGCGTAGTCACATGACACTTTGACCATGTGCTTGTGTTCTTTGGGAATTAAACATGGACCTGTTGTTGTTGTGATAAAGACTCTTTGTCGTCTTTATTACCTTGTTTGCGCCCTCAAATAGCGTAACATTACAGTGTTTTTGTCCACTTTTAAATTGTTTATGTCCGATTAATAGTGTTTTTTCCACTTAATTGTGTTTTTGTCCAGTTAGTTCTGCTTTTGTCCAGTTAGTTCTGTTTTTATCCGATTACTTGTGTGTTTCTCTCTGTTTTTGTCCACTTAGTTGTGTTTTAGTCCAATTAGCTGTGCGCTTGTCAACCTAGTTGTCTTTTTTCAGTTAGTATTGTTTTTGTCCAATTAGTTGTGTGCTTCTCAACTTAGTTGTGTTTTTGTTTGAATAGTTGTGTGCTTTTCAACTTAGTTGTGTTTTTGTCCACTTAGTTCTGTTTTAGTCTGATTAGTTGTGTGCTTGACTACTTAGTTGTCTTTTTGTCCACTCAGTTGTGTTTTTGTCCGATTAGTTTTGTGCTTGTCCATTTAGCTGTGTTCTTGTCCAGTTAGTTGTGTTTTTGTCCAATTAGTTCTGTGCTTTTCAAGTTAGTTGCTTTTTTGTCCGA
>CM042753.1:17707618-17710118 GCA_022496165.2 Catalaphyllia jardinei
TTAGTTGTGTTTTTGTCCAGTTAGTTGTGTTTTTGTCCAGTTAGTTGTCTTTTTGTCTTATTAGTTGTGTGCTTTTCAACTTAGTTGTGTTTTAGTCCGATTATTTGTGTGCTTGTTTACTTTGTCGTGCTTTTGTCCGATTAGATGTGTGCTTGTTCGATTAGTTGTATTCTTGTCAACTTAGTTGTGATTATCCTATTAGTTGTGTTTTTGTCCACTTAATGTTGCACTTAAATTTACACTTCAGAGTTAATTCTCTATTACATCATTTGTGTTCATAGTTACGCGGCACAACATTCATATGTACCCTTACTTTCTCTTCGCCGCGATTCACCATCTAAATCGACCCCGACTTTCTCTGTCCGACCTCGTAGTTCAGTCGGCAGAGTAACGGTAGATCTAATCTGGAGGTAGTGGGTTCGATTCCCACCGAGGTCAAAAGTTTTTTTCTTTACCTCGTGTGGTTCCCCGATTCCCTTTACTAGGGCTAACGCCCAGTGGGTTATTCATGGGTTATATTAGCACTAAATTAAAAATTACACTTCAGAGTTAATTCTCTGTTACATCATTTGTGTTCATAGTGCTACGCCGCACAACATCTAGTTGTGTCTTGTTTACTTAGTTAAATTTTTTCCCGATTAGTTGTGTTTTTTCCACTGCGTTGTGTTTCTGTCCGATTAGTTCTGTGTTTGTCTACTTAGTTCTGTTTTTGTCTGATTACTTTTGTGCTTGTCCACTTAGTTGTGTTTCTGTTCAATCCTTGATACTAGAAAAGATGGCGCCACGCGTGGTCTTCTGGGTAGATCGAAATGTCGGCTGCGAAAATTTTAAACAAACAGCATGGCGGCCGGTCTCAGTGCAGGCGGTGTAACGCTTAATGAAAAATGTCGAGGACTTGAGTAGAGGAGAGGCTGAGAGGTGGCTAAAGTGCCGTGGATGTAGAAATTTAAGTGAATTTACCCTTAATTGGCTAAAATCCAAGTAAGTTTATACAAGCGGAATTGTTATTGTTTCAATGTTGCGAGTTTTAAAACTTGGGCAGGAAAATGCCAAACTGGTGTTGATGGGGCATTCAATATTTTTTTACCTTAAAGAATCAACTCATACATCATATATGGTTGGGATAAGCTGTTGCTGAAAGATCCAGATGGGAAAATCCAAGAAGAAAAAAGAAAAGGAAACCTAAGCGCCCA
Organism: Catalaphyllia jardinei; assembly: GCA_022496165.2. NCBI lineage: Eukaryota > Metazoa > Cnidaria > Anthozoa > Scleractinia > Caryophylliidae > Catalaphyllia > Catalaphyllia jardinei. The sequence goes on from CM042753.1 coordinate 17,708,812, forward strand.
GGAGCGACTAGCGATTTCCACCGAGGGCTGGACCTCGTCCCTGGAGGATATACCTGAAGTTAAGCATTCCGTTGTTGAAGAGTTCTTTCCAAATTCCGAGGAGAAAAGTTATGGGTATGCAGATGGGTATGCTTTTTAAAAAACCAAAAAAATTTGAAACTTCAGGAAAACCTCTCCGAATCAACCTGCTTCCTGGATGTAATAATATGTTTTTGTTGGAGGGCACACGAAACCGGCAATGAGCAGGCGAAAGGCATAACGTCTGGGTCTGTAGTGTACTCTTGCTTTGTGGTTTTTAATAAACTCACTGGGAAAACATTAGCTGCAAGAGACTGATGATGTGCTGCAGGAAAGCGTGATTTCTGTTAGCACATTGCGGCTCTCTGCTATAAACTAGTCGAATTAAAAATGTCATCTGTCAAAAAACTTCCCCAATTCCTCTGCCATACAGAAATCAGGCAGCAGTGGGGAATCCCTTCATTAAAAGCCCAACAGGATCCTGAAAAAGAGGTAATGAACAAGAAACCTCTTCATGAGATTAAGGTTAAGCAGCATGTTCTGGCCCGTGACCAGACTGGGGGAGAAAAAGAAAAGTGCCACAGGAGGTGAACAGCTCATACATGTCAAAGCCTGCAGGGGAACCTGCGATTGATACTGCTCATGATGAGGCATTTAAAAAGGACTTGGAAAATTCCAAGAGTTCCTTCCAAGTCACCAAATTCATTTGTCTCAACTGCTGTCCCACACAACCATCATTAGACAAAGAGAATATGCCTTGCATCTCAACTAGTACTGACACATCAAAGCAAAGATCTGAAACATGGTTTTCAGAGAGAGTAGGCAAGATAACCTCATCCAAAGCCCCTGCAGTCATAGGATTGTATGGAAAGAAGGAATTTAGTGAAACATAGGACTGCATCAAAAACAAGCTTCCCAGAGCCAACCAAAAATTTTAGAAACTTTCAGAGAGGCATTATCTATAAGGAGGCAGCAGCTGCATGCTTCAGTGCTGAAACTGGTGCAACACAGTCTGAATGCGGGATGTTCGTGCTTACATCCAACAACGGGTTTGCTGCATCATCTGACCGTATCTTTGATGGAGAAGCATGTTCTATGCTAACTAATATAAATACTGGTGAAAAAATTCAGTTAGCTGGACAATGCTTGCTAGAAATTAAAACAAGGGCTTAGAGACAGATTGAACCACTATCTTCAGTGACTGCGTCACACGTTGGCGGCCAGACAGAGCTACAAATGAAATGTGTAGGAGATGAGGTAAAAATTTACTACTTTTCAATCTTTTGTAC
>CM042753.1:17715118-17739510 GCA_022496165.2 Catalaphyllia jardinei
GACAACTGAATGGCATGTTGTCACTGATTAGCTGATTTGGGATTCCATGGACTGAAAATAGCTTGCGGAGTGTCTTAGTTATTCCCTTTGCAGTCTTAGTTTCTAGTCTGTCTATCTCGAAGTAACTTGAATAGTAGTCAACCACACAAAGGTAGTCTGTACCATCAAGCGTGAAAACATCTGCACCAATTTTTTCCCAAGGCCGGTCAACAATCTCGTGTGAGATGAGAGGTTCCCTTGCTTGGTTTGACTGGTACGATGAACAGATGTCGCACTTCGAAATGTGGTCAGTTAGGTCGGAATTCATTCCTGGCCAATACACGGTTTCTCTTGCTCGTCGGAGACAACTCTGAATTCCGGTGTGGGCTCCATGCAACTTCTCTTTAATCTTTGTGCGCAGGCTCAGGGGAATGACACAGCGCTGACCTTTGAAGATTAGACCATCCTGAGCTGATAGCTCATCTCTGACTAAGAAATACGGGTGGAGACACGTGGGGACTTCCTTCTTCGTGTCAGGCCATCCACTGATGATGGTTTTCTTCAGCTGTTGAAGAGTGTCATCTTGAGCTGTTTCTGCTTGAATTTCCTTCAGCTGGGGCTCTGAGATAGGGAGGAAATCGGTTGCATGGATAGTTTCAGCTTCCTCTTCTGCCTTAGACTGGATGGTGTTCTTGAGGAAAGCTCTAGATAGGGTGTCGGCTAGGTACATTTCAGAGCCAGGCTTGTACCTTAGGTCAACATCATACTGCTGGAGTCGTAACAGGAGTCTCTGTAGACGCTTTGGAGCTGAAGCGAGAGGCTTCTTGTAAATCGATATCAGAGGTTTGTGGTCAGTCCACAAAATCACTCGTCTTCCAAATGTGTAATGATGATTGTGCTCTAGCCCGAAGACCTGAGCTAGAAGTTCTTTCTCAATCTGAGAATATCTCTGTTCTGCTGGGGTGAGTGCACGACTCGCATATGTGACTGGTTGACCCTCTTGCAATAAGACGAATCCGAGGCCATTTTGTGATGCATCACCTTGTCCTTCAGTTTGGGCTTCTGGGCTGAAATACTTGAGGACTGGGGCTTGTGTAACAGCCACTTTGAGAGACTGGAAAGCATGTTCTTGTTCCTGTGTCCACTGCCACTCGGCATCCTTGTGCGTAAGCTTGCGGAGAGGCTGACATAACTCAGACAGGTTACTAAGGAACTTCGAAAGGTACTTGACCATGCCAATGAGACGCTGTACACCTTGGACATCAACAGGAGTTTCCATGTTCACTATGGCAGCAATCTTCTTTGGGTCGGGTTTGACTCCTTCGCTGCTCAACAGGTGCCCGATGAATGTCACTTGCTGGCATTTGAAGTCGAACTTTGCTTTGTTTAATCTTATGTTCCTCTCTCTGCATCTTTGAAGTAAGCGTACAAGGTTTGCATCATGATCCTTATCTGCCTCTTCCTTGGTGTCACCCTGACCAGTAACCAATAGGTCATCTGCTATTCTGTAAATGCCAGGCAATCCTTGCAGGTTTTGATCAAGCTTCTGCTGGAAGTATTCAGGCGCAGGGCTGATTCCATAAGGCATTCTTAACCAGCGATGACGGCCCCATGGCGTCTGAAAGGTAGTAAGGTGACTCGATTCATCATCTAACTCTATCTGGAGAAAGCCATCTTTCAGGTCCGCTTTGGAGAAAACTCGTGCTTTCCCAAGGTCTGGCAGTATGTCATCAATCACAGGCAGAAGGTAGTGACTTCGATGGAGTGCCTTGTTCAGGGGTCTTGGGTCAATGCAGACTCTGACTTTCCCATTCGGTTTTGCCGTGACAACTGCGCTGGACACCCACTTAGTTGGTTCTTCTACTTTTGTCAAGACACCAACATCTTTGAGACGGTCAATTTCTTCTTTGAACTTTCCTTTCAGAGCTACTGGTACTCTGCGGGGAGGCATGACCACTGGGGAGACTGAGTCATCCACTTCAAGGTGTAACTTTCCCTCCATTCTGCCAAGTCCCTTGAAAATGTCCGCAAAGTCAGTTAATACTTTCTCTTTAGTAAGGGAGGTACTCTGAGAGGTGGTGAGAGCTTGATTGTTGCTCACCAGCTGGATATTGTGGTGCTGGACCACAAGAAGACCCATTTGTTGCGCTGCACGAGCTCCTATTAAAGGCGTGTAGTTACCATCCACTACAACAAACTCGGCGTTGTACTTCTTTCTTGTCCTTGGATTACGCATGCTCACTCTTGCTGTTCCAAGTGCTGAGATTTGCTGCTTGTTGCAAGCTGTCAGTAGCTTGTTTGTTTTCTGGATGTCTGCAATTCCTGGAAGAAATTTCTTTGGAAGAACATTGCATGATGCGCCAGAGTCAATTTGCATTCGTACTGGTTTCCCTTGTATCTCCATAACTGCATAGATCTTGTTAGGAAAATCAGTCACAGAATTGACAACTTCTGAAGCAGTTACATTGTCAACTTCGGCAGAGAGCTCCACAGATAAAATTTCCTCTTCCGATGAGAGATCGGTTTCGACAAGGGACACTTTTCCGAAAGGTTTCCTTCGAGCTTGACTTCGGAGCCTTTGGTTTCTTCTTTTTTGAACTAGTTTTCTTCTCATGAAGATGACACTTGCTAGCGACGTGATTCTCTTTCTTGCACTTCTTGCAGACTTTACCGTAAGCGGGGCACTTTTCTGTATTTCTCTCGAGAGACTTGCCACAAAATTTGCAGTCGTCAACCATACGGACATTTGACTTTTCAGAGGGCGACTTGAGTGCGTTGACATCGCTTGATTCGTTGTTTTGGTTTGTCATGGCTTGCATTTGCAATTTAGTCGCTTCGGCTGCTCGGCAGCTATCAAGACATTTATCCAAGGTTAATTTCGGTTCCTGGAGAAGCTTTTTCCTCAGACTATTGTCCATGATACCACAAACTAAACGATCGCGAATTAAGTCTTCCTTTAACGAGCCAAACTCACAGGTTTCAGCGAGCGTGCGAAGTGCTGTAGTGTAAGCATCAATCGACTCGTCAGACTCTTGTGAACGATTGTTGAACCTGTATCTTTCGTAAATTACGTTCGTCTTCCCTATGCAATGATTCTGCCACAATTCGAGCACTTTGTCGATGTTTTGCCTGTCATCATCCAACTGAAACGGCAACCCAGTGTGTATTTCCAAGGCATCTGGACCGATACAAGTGATAAACGTGGCGACACGAAGCGTTGAAGGTTGTTTGTCCAACCCAGTGACAATTTCATACGCTTTCCAAATCTGTATCCATTTTTTCCAGTTGGCTGCTAGATTTCCTTTAGTGTCGAATTTCTGCGGAAGTGATACATTAGCAATGAACCTCGTAAACGGCGGAGTACTGCCGGGAGCAGCAACAGCTTCTGCTTCATCTGGCATGTTCGCGGGTTAAACAATGGCGGCGCGTTGACACACAATCTTCACTCAATTGAGACTTCGAAAGCTGGAAATATCTCCACAGGGGCTTTCAACAACACGACGTGATCCGAAGTTCTGACAGATTGTAATGTTACGCTATTTGAGGGCGCAAACAAGGTAATAAAGACTACAAAGAGTCTTTATCACAACAACAACAGGTCCATGTTTAATTCCAAAGAACACGAGCACATGGTCAAAGTGTCATGTGACTACGCATGACGTCACAGACACGATGGTTTGACTACCACTTGTAATCAATTGTTCTCGCTTTTTAGTTGGGTGCTTGTCCACTTAGTTGTCTTTTTGTCCACCTAATTGTGTTTTTGTCTGATTAGTTGTATGCCTGTTCACCTAGTTGTGTTTTTGTGGGATTAGGTGTGTGCTTGTCCGCTTAGTTGTGTTTTTGTCCTATTAGTTGTCTTTTTGTCTGCTATGTTGTGTGCTTGGCCGCTTAGTTTTTTTTGTCCACTTAGTTGTGTTTTTGTCCGATTAGTTGGGTGCTTGTCCTCTTAATTGTGTTTTTTTCCACTTAGTTATATTTTGGTCCGATTAGTTGTGTGCTTGTCAACTCAGTTGTGTTTTTGCCCACTAAGTTGTCTTTTTCTCCAGTTAATTGTGCTTTTTTCCACTTAGTTGTGTTTCAGTAAGATTGGTTTTGTGCTTGTCCACTTAGTTGCCTTTTTGTCCACTTAGCTGTGTTTTTTTTTTCGATTAGTTGTGTGCTCTTCCACTGCACTTAGTTCTGTTTTTGTCCATTTAGGTGTCTTTTTGTCCGATTAGTTGTGTTTATGTCCCATTAGTTGTGTGCTTGTTCAGTTAGTTTTGTTTGTGTCTGATTAGTTCCGTACTTGTCCACTCAGTTGTGTTTTTGCCTACTAAGTTGTCTTTTTGTCCACTTAATTGTGTTTTTTCCGATTAGTTGTGTGCTTCCCCGATTAGTTGTGTTTTTGTCCACTTGGTTGTGTTTTTGCCTGATTAGTTGGGTGCTTGTACACTTAGTTGTGTTTTGGTCCACTTAGTTGTGTTTCTGTCCGATTAGTTGTGTTTTTTTTTCACTCAGTTGTGTTTTTGTCCGATTAGTTGTGTGTTTGTGCACTTAGTTGTGTTTCTGTCCACTTGGTGGTCTTTTTGTCCAGTTAGTTGTGTTTTTGTCCGAATACTTCCGTACTTGTTAACTTACTTGTGTTTTTCTCGGATTAGTTTTGTGCTTGTGCACTTAGTTGTGTTTTTGTCCACTCAGTTATCTTTTTGTCCATTTAGTTGGTTTTTGTCCGATTCCTTGTGTGCTTGTCAACTTAGTTGCGTTTTTGTCCACTTAGTTGTGTTTTAGTCCGATTTGTTGTATTCTTGTCCACTTAGTTTTCTTTTTGTCCACTTAGTTGTGTTTTTGTACGATTAGTTGTGTGCTTTTCCACTTAGTTGTGCTTTTCTCTGATTAGTTGAGTTTTTGTCCACTTAGTTGTGTTTTGTTCGATTAGTTGTGTGCTTGTCCACTAGTGTTTTTGTCCGATTGGTTTTGTGCATGTCCGCTTGTTGTGTTTTTGTCAGATCAAATTTTTTGCTTGTCAACTTTATTGTGCTTTTGTCCGCTTAGTTGTGTTTTTGTCCACTTAGCTAGTTGTGTTTTAGTCCGATTAGTTGTGTGCTTCTCCGCGTAGTTTTGTTTTTCTCCAATTAGTTGTGTTTTTGCGGGCTAAGGTGTGTTTTTGTTCACTTAGTTGTGTTTCAGTCCGCTTAGTTGTGTGCTTGTCCACTTTTGGTTTTGTGCGATTAGTTGTGTTTTTGTCAACTTAGTTGTCTTTTTGTCCACTTAGTTCTGTTTTAGTCCGATCAGTTGTGTGCTTGTCCACTTAGTTGTGTTTTTGTCCACTTAGTTGCGCGCTTGTCCTCTTAGTTCTGTACTTGTCCGATTAGTTGCGATTTTGTCCGATTAGTTTTGTTCTTGTCCGTTTAGTTGTGTTTTTGTCCAATTAGTTATGTTTTTGTCCGCTTAGTTGTGTTTTGTGTCCGCTAAGTTGTGTTTTTTTTTCTACTTAGTTGTGTTGTTGTCCGATTAGTTGTTTCCTTGTCCACTTGGTTGTGTTTTTTCCGATTAGTTTTGTGCTTGTTTACTTAACTGAATAAATGTGTGCTTGTCCACTTAGTTTACTTAGTTGTGTTTTTGTCCGATTAGTTGTTCGCTTGTCCGCTTAGTTGTGTGCTTGTACACTTTACTGTGTTTTTGACCGATTAGTGGGTTTTTTCCGCTTAGTTATCTTTTTTGTCCGATTAGTTGTGTGCTTGTCCACTTAATTGTGTTATTGTCTGCTTAGTTGTGTTTTTTCCACTAAGTTGTGTTTTTGTCCGATTAGTTGTGTTCTTGTCCACGTAGCTGTGTTTCTGTCCAATTAGTTGTTTTTGTCCATTTAAATGTTTTTGTCCACTTAGTTGTGTTTTTGTCCGATTAGTTGTGTGCTTGTCCGCTTAGTTGTGTGCTTGTACACTTAATTGTGTTTTTGTCCGATTAGTGGTGTTTTTTTTTTCACTTAGTTGTCTTTTTATCCGATTAGTTGTGTTTTTGTCCGATTAGCTGCGTGCTTCTCCGCGTATTTGTGTTCTTTTCCACTTAGTTGTGTTTTTGTCCAATTAGTTGTGTTTTTGTTCATTTAGTTGTCTTTTTGTCCACTTAGTTGTGTTTTTTTTTCGATTAGTTGTGATTTTGTCCATTTAATTGTGTTTTTGTCGGCCTTTTTTTTACTGTTTTTGAATCACGAGAAGAACATAACGGAAAGCCTATTGATATTTTTGCAAAGAAAGTGACAAAAGTGACAAAGGGGAAGTTCTTCCAGCCCCTGGCTCTGATAACTAGTTTGTTCTTGTCAAACCAGAGTGTGACTGATAAGCAGTCTAAGACATGGAGACCAAGTCCCAAGTTAAACAAATATTACCATATGTTATTACAGTGTGTACAAAAATGAAAGGCCAGCAACTATAAAGTGTGTTTTGTTTCAAAGATTTGGAATGTGTCAGGGGAGGCAGCGTGGCTGAGTGGTTTAGGGCGCTGCATTTGAAACCTGGAGGTCCCTGGTTCAAATCCTTCATCCCACAGCTGTCTGGATTTGTTCTCGTAGTCCCTAGTTCAACTTCTCAACCGCCTTTTGTTAATAGCCAACTGGTCAGCCTCCTGCCGGTTGGGATTCTTATTAGTTCATGTTCTATTTGAAATATTCAGTTACTTGCTTACAGTGTCCCCCAATTAGCACTACAGTGCTAAATACATACGGCACCTAAATAAAGTTAAAATTATTGTCATTATCATTATCATTATATTATACCGAGATATAAAATTTAACTGCTATTTGTTTATTACAGGAGCCCTCTTTACTGTTAGGTTTTCGAGTTTTGTATGAGAATAAAGAACGGGTATGACTTCTCTAATAAATGGCTTTATGGACTAAGCTAAGGGAGTCTTCAATTACCGAAGGCAGAAATTTGTTTTTTTTCTTGTCCGAAGCAGCTATAGTTTATTAAAGTTGTCATTTCCTGTACTGTAGTTGAGTTTAAAAAAATTTCATTTAGGTTTGTTACAATTCTTAAGGGAATACATGTAAATCCCATGTACCAATGATAGCACAAAAACATAAATAAGTAAGTATATTTGACATTTAGACCCGTGGCCCTTGAAATCATTCATATTTGAACTGCGGTTATAGATGCAAGTGAAGTATGATCACTTGCATCTATAACCGCAGTTCAAATATGAATTATTTCATATATACATCACATAACTTTACTGCAGGGGAAAATATGAACTCAATAATTTGACCTTGCTCCCAATGTGTGGCTTCATAGCTCAGTTGGTAGAGCATCGCACCGGTATCGCGGAGCTCATGGGTTCGAATCCCGTTGAAGCCCTGATTTTTTTTCAGGCTTCTTCTTTCCAGTTGCTTAAATTGGAAAATTTACTGCGAGGATCATACTTCACTTGCATCTATAACCGCAGTTCAAATATGAATTATTTCATATATACATCACAAAGTTAACAAATGCAAGTTGAAGATATATTTATTTGGGGAACAAAACGAAAGAAAAACCGGCGAATTTTGCTACTCGATGACTATTACTAATAGTCCTCTAGTAGCGTAGCCAATTAAAATGCAGGATTTGCATTAGTCCACTAGTTGGGTGATACTAAATGAAGATATATATAAGTATAAGAAAATAGAACGGAGATAAGCTAACCTCTATGAATAATGCCTTTATGCTTTTTCTTGTCCGGAAAAGGCGAGAGAGTCCTCAATTACCGACAGAATTTTGACATTTCTTTTTTTTTTTTTCAAACTGTGGTAATCTCCAGTGGTGCATTCGAGTTAAAAATTGAGATTTGCTTTGATACATTACGCAAAAAGAGCCATGTAAACCAAACTTTATGCCTATCGTCAACTAGTGATAGGTCAAAAATGTAAACATTTTGTGAGATAAATTCAAAATCTATTTCATATTCACTTGTACGTTAGTAAAATGGGAGTTTCAGAGACGTCGTAACTCCAAGTGCCGGAACTCTTCCAAATCCAAATAAATGTTCAACTTCAGCAACAAACAAACCCACAGCTGGTTACCCAGTTTAGAAGTCTGTCATTTTATTTTTCGAAAATAGTAAACTTTTGGTTTGTAGAGAATCTCTTTTTAGACAATTTAACTAGTCTCACTTACCAAACTAGTGGCTGCAGCGAAACTAGAAAATCATGTAAACAAAAATTTATTACTTTCACAACCACTCGACGCGCGATAATGAATTTGACAGGTTTCAAGTGGTAATTTACATACATCAGTGCACGTGCATGATGCAACATTTACATGGGTTCTCTGCAGGCGCTCACGTACCTCTCGGTCTTTGCTCATACTCACAATATCTTATTCGTGTTTTTAGAGTGTAACCGAACGCCCGACCTAGGCCCCGACTTTCGTTTTTCTCTCCAAAAAAATTCGTCAATATTCTTTCCAATACTTTCGTAGCTTCTGGTATAGTGAAAAAAAGAAACAAGGCAGTGTGACTTCTCTCGTTATTATATTCTCTTATTTTTGCACAGAACGTTTCAAAAATAAAACGTGGGCATTGATAGTTGCCGCTGAAAAAAATTTATTCCACATTATAAGTAGTTACTAGTAATTTTCCAATTTTTCAATTTCCCATTTCTCATTCCCCGTTTTAGTAACATCCCTATGTTCAGGACGCAATAACCTATCACTAATTAAGGCAAATTTCAATTCTCCTAAGGATGGATCACATCTCAAACAATCTTCATAAATTTGTATTACAAAAAAGCATGAACGTGCTTTTAAGATCCTAGTTTCTTTTTTCCAAAGCGTAGGCTCAAATTTGTTATGCTTGTTTTTGTAAATTTGTTTTTCTCACACGGTAGCTGCTGAAATCTTGACAGGTCACCATAATAAACCTACCGTGTAATTTTTGTAGTGGTGTTTTTCTAATACAACTATATTAACATCACACTGTCTTCACCTCAGCTGTGCCATGGTACTATATCAATGGTTGCCGGATTCCCTTTGATCCTGATGGAGTTTGCTGATGGTTACCAATCCCTGGATGTCAAAATACGTTGAGAGGGCCAAGGCCCATAAGCAGGGGTTTAACTTGATCTACACCAGATTATTGAAATCACTGGAGAACGTGTTTATGGCCGCCCTGACACATTGAAGGATGTTCTTGTGTTAATGTATCTGTTGAAATACACCTGAGGAGCTTAGCGCGCGCGACGACAATAGGGACCCGGATGTACAACCAACTGCTGGGGCCTGTTTCTGGAAAGACCCGGAAACTTTTCGTCCCATAAAGCCATTTTCAATTCATGTGTATTTAAAACAGGAGAAGTGTATGCGGCTGAAACGCCTTGTATAAAGGGAACCTCTGTTCAAATTGAGAATATGTGAATAAAACAGTTCTGTAATCGTAAGGTTCCAGATTTTGCTATGGCTTTACACGCGCGAAAAGTTTTCGGGGCTTTCGAGAAACGTGCCCCTGGCCCGACTTTTGATTTTATTCCGCAGAATTCATTTCTCTATTATCAACCTAAGTCTCTGTCTCCGAAAGTTAATAATTGAACTAAAAACCACTCTGATAGCAAAAGGTATCTTGGGCGGAAAATTGATTTTCTGCAGAACGGTAGCATAACAAGGTTTCATTATTTCCCTTGCATGTCCGAGAATTTCGAAGACAAGAATTCAATTGAAGCAATTCACCAAAATGCACTTCTCGTTGAATACTGATTTCAACACGTTTTGTGAGCCACGTTCTTTCCCCCTGCGGTATGCCAAATCATTTGGAAGGTGACACCGGCACTCCCAAAACGCTGGAAATCAAGCCTTCAAACCCCCATGGTTTCCTTATACATTGTATTGACAAATCATTCAGATTTCCGTTTTGTTTTCCTGATTTTCTATCACCTCTCTTGAGGGGTGACCGAGATACTTTGCCATTAGTCCAATCAATATTCGATATTCAAATGGTCACTTAAAACTCAGCGATATCATTTAATTTAATCGCTTCCTTGCGACCTCTTTCTTAACAGTGTGTTATTATTATTACATCAGCTTTTTTTAGGCGTAGAAAAATCACCATTTTCTGACCTGTTTTAGTGTCTGCCATGATAGCCACTGACCATTCCAAAACTTCATTGGCCAGTGTGATGTCATGATTAACTCATTTTCTGACCCGATATTTCTATCCCATGTAGTCAGAAAGACAATTGAGAATTTAGACACAAAGATTTGTGTTTGTTATTGCTATTTTCCATGAGACAGTGATACATTCTCAATGTTAAGGTAAAATTAGAGTCTCTTGTAAGCACGGGTATAACCGCCAGACTCCAAACTACTGCTGGTTAACATGCTCAATACAGATACACAGATATCCACTACGTCTATCAAAGTTACTTTTGTGTAATAATGTTTGACAACATATGAAAAGTACAAAATCTGTTAAGCATTTACTAATGGATATGACCAAATGTGTCTGCCATGATTAGTTGCCAAGACAATGCCAAACTACTTAATGACATTTTTTCATTTTAGTACATTTTTGTCTATTTGAATGTTAACTAATTTTTAAAAATTATGTGCTGAGTTTTCCTTCTTGACTTGGTCTACACAGAAATAATTCTAAAGTTATTCTATTGATTATATATGGTTTTCAATTGTGTGTCGAAAAACGATGTTAAAGTCACTCGAGGCAATCGCAAAGGACCCAGACAAGCCAACATAATTTTAACGTTGAAACCTGGTGACTAAACTTAGTCGCGTCTTACTCAACTCATAATCATGTATAGTACTTTTCGACTCTCGAAAGAAAACCGTTCTATTAGCCATAATACTAATTACAGGCTTCACTAAGCCTCGCAGTTTAGGTGCTGTGTTGAAGTGCTTTATTAGCCAGACAGTCAGTAGTCTGCAGAAGAGCCTGGTTGCTGAAGTGCACCAATCAGACCTTGAGCTGTGCTAAACAGGTTAATAGGGGAGCTACCATCTGTTATCAGAGTAGACTTCAAACCCAACGACTGCAACAATTTCACCTGAAGTACAGCAAAAAAAGATTAACTGACCAGCAGATAACCATATATGTCACAGATAGCAGACATGTAAAAGGAAAATTTTGTGTCAAGAATCAAGCTGCTTGCAGATTGAAGCTAGCTTTCATTACGAAAAATTATGAATGATACTCGAGAATTTTCTGCTGTTATAAGTGATGTAATTATATCTTTGAAATTAACTACTTTGACTGTGTATAACTTCAGGAGGCCTAAACACGTATAAGCTCTCTGGTTCCTTTTAGGTCTCATCGCCATTTTAGTACAAGTTTTTTTCTTACGTTTTTGTAAATATTCTTCCTTTCGTTTTAACGTTACCGTATACCTTCAGATCGGCAATTTTCCTCAAATTTCGATTTTTCGGTTAAAGTAATGATCCAAATAAAATCTCTAATGTAAAAAAGAAATCAATGGAAAAGATTTAATACTGGCAGAGCAATGGCGGGTTTAAGGTTTGGCCAGAAGTAAAAATTACCCGTCTGATTGACATATTTAGCGCTGTTTTCTCGAAACAATTTTTTCACTTGAAGCGGACACTAAAGAGCTAAACCTCATAGGGACATAGTCCGATTACCCCCAAATTTTGACAGTGGGTAGATTAACACAAACAACAAAAACGTGTCTGCGAAGTTTTTCTTTGGAAATATTTTTTCGATGACAGCGATTTTTGTACAAACACTTCACATTTTTTAACACTAATTCGAAAACGTCCCATAACTTTTCAGTGTAACTGAGTATGGCAAAACGCAGACACCTTTTTCAGCGCTTTGGGTCTGGAAACTGAGGAACAAATTAAATTAGCGAAAGACAAAATTCGCTTTGACTTGTAGCTTTGAAAAGGTGATTCGGACGCTCGCATTTAGAAGTCGTGAAAAATCCGACAATTCATTTTACTTTAAAACTATTGGTATAGCTGGATAGCCAGCTCTGTAAGCTTTAATTTGATATCAGGCTTTAGGTATCTACAGGTTAAACTGAACGCGCTACATTGCTTGGACACGAGACACCCCTGAAGGTATACGGTAACCTTAATACTAGTAAAAGGAATAAATAAAAAAAGGTAAAGTACAAACCTGCATCTCTGGTCCAGCTGTGGCTATTGCCTGAATAGTATCTGAACCGATAGATGACACCATGTTCTTAAACTTGTCTGTCTCAATGTCTCCCATCTCTTTGGCCTTTGTTACATCCAAGGTGTTCTGTTCATGTTGGTACTTCAGCTCTGCCTCCCTGGTTTTACTCAGACGTTGCAGTTCAGATTCCTTATAACGGAACGGAACAAAATATTCAAAAGATTTAACTTGTTTAATTCAGAGGATATTCACAATACCCAATAAAAGTTTTACATCTGAAACCTGACAATGATGCAGCAGTCTGGTAACGAGTACAATAAATCGGATTTCTTAAATCTAAGATAGCACAGAGTGCAATGTACAGCACTGTCAACCAATGCCATTCACTCACAGGTTGTACTGACTTCATAGTCAGCTTGCAATTATATACGCAGCTTAATACTTATTGAATTAAAGCCTTTAATTTCACAGCTGCTTTGTGAATATCTGCGATGATCAATCATGTCTTCAAGTTGTTACATCGTTAAAAAGAAAGACTTACAGCCTCAATCTTAGCAGCTTCTGCCTTCAGCTTTGCCTGTTGAACTGCAGCCTCGCCTTCAATTCGAGCCGCCTCTGCTCGTGACTGCGCCTCAGCCTTGGCTTGTCCTGTTGATTCCACTGCAGCACTCTGAGCCTGAAGCTCTAACAACTCTTTTCTTGCACGTTCTGCCTCAGCTTCATCTGTTATTTTCTGCCTTTCTAGTCGACCTTTGGCTTCTTGTTCCAACCTTTCTGCTTCATGCCTAAATATACACACCATAAAATAAGTATAGTATAGGGGCACTACAACATCATGTGCACAACCAGAATCTAATACGGGTTTATTGTTTGCAAGGTTCTGTCGCAGTCGTAATGAAAACAGGCATTTCTGTTTGCAATCTAAGCTAAAGGAACCTCAATATAATAGCCTGGGTAGCAGCCGTTTTCTTTCCTTTTCCAGGCGGAAAGATCGAACAAAGGAAGGCCTCGGAAAGAGGGCGAGCGAAGGGGCACGTTTGTGGTGAGCATTCACTGTTCCCTTCGAGTGCTTTTTTGGAAACGCCTGCCATGCAGGCTACAATATATGAATTCACTTGATGAAGGAAAAAGGGAAAAATAATTGATCTAATTGGTTCGTCCCACTGGAAATTTTCCGGAATAAACAGAATTTCTGAAAAGGTAGTCGCGTTTTCCCGGTGGAAACTTCCCAATGGAAATTTGTGTTCCATTTACAGAATTTCTCGTCATTATCACCAGTTCCATGCCTTTCGCTGTCTTTTAAGCGGCCAAGCCCCCTCGTGTTTCAACAAAAATGACGGCAGATCATGGCCAGTTTTCTGGAAGCTTTTTGCAAACAAACTTTCAGAGCTACTACGACTGCTCTGCCTGCCATGTTCTAGCGCCAGATCTAGAAGATTTATTGCAGCACGAATGTGCTCATATAAAAGTGGTAGGTAGGAATTCTTCCTTGTTCGAAGCTTTTTTTGCCGGTGCACATTCCCCCGTAAAATGTTGCATGAACAACTCTAAGAAGTTCTTTTGTAATTCTTCGTTCACAAGTGACGTTTCTACCACTATAAAGCTAGAAAGATGGGGGGATGCAGATGTCAGACTTCTCATAACCACAAATGCCGATAATAAGCATTTGTTTGGCGGGAAAGCGACAAAGAAAAACTTGCTCGAGAAAATAGCAGAACAGTTTACTAAGGCATCAGCTAGGGGGCCTGTGAACGAATGGGACTTGTGACAAATGGAACGCGCTCTTCCCAAACGTAAATTCCCAATAGGAATTTTCCGAAAATGTTTGTAAATGGAAAACGCCCGTTATTACCTCCAATTTGCCACAGTCCAAGCTGGTTCCTCCTGCATTTCAACGAGTAAATTTTGGCGCCAAATGCGCCCAAGGGGAGATGGAACGATATCTAGCATACTGTCATTGATATGCAAAAAATTTCAAAAATTCGTATAGGAAATCGGTCTGTTCGAGAAAGAATTCGGGATTAATTGTACGCGTGAACAGATCGGACTTTCTAGTAATTTCCACGAGTGGCTGCCGCAGCCACGAGTGGGAATTAGAAAAAGTCCGATCTGTTCATAAGTACAATTAATCCCTAATTGTTTCGAGAAAGAAGATCGATTTTCTTTTAAGTAACAGTCCATGTAAGAAGTAGGCAACCATGCAGCATGGAATTCTGAAAGGTGCTAACTTTTGCACAACATTGCTATTGTTGTATCATACTTCTGATTGGCTCAATCAGCAAAACTTACCAAAACGTCAGGTAGCTTCATATTTATTTATCCTTAACTGATCAACTATTTTCATGTCAACAAAATCTCTGCTGAATCTAAATACCACAGCAATCCTATGTGGGGAACATTGAAAAATTGCAGGCTTTTATTGTCTTTGTTTACGACTGTTGTGATTGGTTGAAATGTTTGCACACAAAGAAAACTACCTTTCAGAATAGAGTTTAAATACATTTTATTTCATAAACCTGCTTCCCATCAGTTGATAAATTCTTGGTCTGAAAACACTACTGTTTCAATGTGGGGATAGCTTATTGCCGCAGAACAATAGGAAATGGTACAGTTCTTACCTGGATCATTACTTAATAATGCGGCGACCGTAAATTCAAGCTTCTGTCTGACGTCTTTTCGTTACAGAGGGTTGTTAGAATGAAGCCACGCTGTGATTAAATATTTTAGTTTTGTCATCTTAATTTACTCAACAATTTTCGCCAAAGTTCTCCATAAAATAATATTTTTCTTTCGCAAACGAGCTACATAGACGAGCAAGTTCCAAGTTTGTAACATCAAGTTCAACTTCACTGGCTTTGAAGCTGTCAAAACTCTAAACGCACGAGCGACTTTTTGATGAATAATCTACAGGAAAGGAAATGCACGTCGACACCAGTCGAAACGGTGTCAAAAAGCGTTTGATTTTATTAACAAAACTCGCGTGAAAATGTCTTATGAAAAGTTTACAGCCTTGATTTAAACTATGACATGGAGGTAGAGATACAAGGACGCGTTCATTCGGAAAAACTGAGGATAACCGTGGAAAGACAAGTGAACTTGAAATGGGAAGGCTAGTTCAAAGTGTTCGTCTGCGAAATTTCTAAGTTTTCACGATTTTCAAACCATGGACTTTCCGCCATTGCTTTGCTTGGTCGGCGGCTGATAAATTCTTCAAAAACGCCAGCTGGACAGTTTTCCCCGCTACTAGCCACCATTCTTGTTATGACCATCCTTCCTCAAGGCTACATTCTCATCTTAGTGGGGTTGGAGTCAGCAAACGTGACATACGTGCAGCCATTTTTATTCTTTGCAAATCTTAAACCAAAATGTTGAGTCACTAAGTACCAAGTTGTGTTCAGTCGACAAGTCGATTCCCTTTCCACAGCATTTCTTCTTCCCAGGTAAGTGAATCTGTCGCGTTTGGAAGTGTTGCTCTGCCTTCCTGCCGAAGGGTAGTGGCCTTCCCCTTGAGAATTTTGTTAAACTTTACGAAAGTCGCCGTCCATACGCTTCTAGGGACTCTGGCTCATAGTTTCTGCCATCTTTTTTGAACTACTTTAATTCGGTGTAGAAATTTGCGAGAATCTCGTCAAGAACTTCAAGAGAGAAATTTTCTATGCCTTTGGGATTTTTCCTCTCGGTAGCCCACTTCAACTATGTGCGTAACTGAGTTTCGGTCAACTTTGTGGTGTTTTTGTTTACTGTTGCTTCTTCATAACTGGCTTTTTGTTTACCTTCATCGGCAAACCTGGAAAAATGCGACCGATACAATTTAGGATAAATTGATCAGCTTCCAACCAATCAGAGGCGAGTATTTACGGTAGCAGTATTATTAAAACCGAAATTTTCGGTCGAACCGTTCGATTGCTTTTTATTACAACTGAATTTACTACGCAATGAACATGGTGTACCTCTCAGTTCACTTCCAAAAGTTTTAAGATGCTATTTCTCTCCTTTTTTTTTTTAAATCAGCCCCGAAGAATTCCACACCATTGAAGAATCTCAGCGCTAACCATGGGTTCACCACAAACTAAGAACAAGTGTGTTAACGATACACTCACTAAAGGGTATACATTTGTCGGCCGCTGAGTGAAGTTTACTTTTTTTGGAATGTAGTCATTTATTGTTATTCAGAACAAATACAAAATTTTATTACATAAAGTATATATAGAGTACTAACAAAGAAAAATACAGCAGATACAGATCATAATACCACAGTTTAAATGTTATTTCGAATTTAGCAAGGGCAGACTACATTACCATATTCATATTACTATAGTTACCAATAGTTTATTTTTTAACAGAACATAAAATGTATTGGAAATAGAAAAAAAGGTTTAAAAGAGATACACCATATATAAGTCTACAGATATATAAAATCAATGACAGCAGCAAAGAAAAGGTATTACAATTCAACATTTACGTTACAAAATATGCCTTTCATAAAAATGCCATTTGTTTTAAAAGATCGATACTTTGTTTTTTTTTTGCATTAAGCTTTTCTGTGTCATATTTGTTTTTAAAAATTTGGATGAAATGCGTAATTGATGGATTATTGTCATTGCGTCTACAATCCCATAAATATACTTTTCCTAAAAGTGAGACATAATTTTCCAGGTCCATCTCCTCCCTCAAAAAACCAACGATAACATCACTCAATAATAGGTATCTGCAACTACTTAATTTGCTCAAAATGTTATAAACTACATCATTCCAAAAGGCTTGCGAAATAGCGCAATAAAACAAGAAATGGTGAATAGTCTCCAGAGCTTCATTACAAAATGTACAATTAGGGTTGGCGATATATCCTATTTTGAAAAGAAGATCGTTCGTAAATAAAATGCAATTTAACACCTTATACTGAAAGGAACGAACATAAGGCTCAGATGTAACAGGGAGTGGTAGCAGGTATGTTTTTTAGAGTTGTTCTTCTGTTTTAAAAGTTAAACTTTTCCGCTAGCATGACCAACTTCTTTGGCCTGTCATATATAAACTTTATCAGAGTACTATAATAATGACTACACCTATAATTTTCTAGATCAAAGTTAGACTTGTACTCTCGTAAATGCAGTGGCACTGATTTTCTTAACTCATTAATTTCCGTCCGTTTTTTCGCGGGAAAAAAATTAGAACCTTACCGCTCGTCAAAAAAATTTTTTTTTTCACTACAAACTCATCTCGGAACATATAAAAATTCATATTTGTTTGAAAGGTTATTCAATGACCTTTTCTGGGCTATTTTTGCCTTCGTAAATAAACAGATAATCCGATTTTAAAGAGAACCGGAAACCACGGTATGCAAACAATGTCTTTAGCAGATATGACTGCGAAGCGATATAGCACTTTCGCGTTAAAAGCTACCACATTAAGCCTGTCCATATCAAAAAATTTGATACTAATCCCTTGTTTCATAATATTGGAGGACTCAATATCATAAGTATCAAATAACAGGTCATTTGTATACTTAATTTCCTTATCGAAGTATTTTTTACAAAAACACTTTTGCCATCAATCAGAATTTCTTTATTATTCCAAATAATGTATTTACAGCTATTATCAAGGTCAGCTATTTCTCTTATTTTTTGCCACCATATCAAGAGTTCTTGGTAGAAAAATGCTGGAATATCGATTTGATCGGTGCTATAATTGCATTCCAACAAAAATGGCCCTCCTTGATGTTTTAAAAGCTAATTGAAATAAGACTTCCAAAAGCCATTGCAATTTTTGGAAAAAATTCTTCTAGGCCAACTCAACCGTAAAGCTTTAACCATACTTTCATAATCTATCATTTTAAGACCCCCAAATTCATAAGGTGCATAAGTTGAGAGATGAAGAACTTTGTATTCAAAAGTTTCAAATTCTTTTATAATTTCAACAGGTGTACATAAGCTCGGATAAATCATTTCTGGGATAATTCTCTTATTTTCCATGAACATCATAAGCTATGAAAATGCCCAAAAACTTCACACATTTTTGCCACTCGACTCCAAATGGCGTATCCACACAGTTATTAAAGCATCCTATCCACATTGCCTCAGTTTTTTCAATGTTCAGTTTCAAACCTGGCACCTTTTCAAAGTCACCCAGTAAGTTAAAAAAGGCTTTTGCCGAATCTAAATCAGACAAAACTGTAGTTGTGACACCAGCAAATTGCAGTAGTTTAGTTTCCGTGCCGTTAATGTACATAAGCCATTATTAATCGTGCAACTTTGAATATTGGCCCAAAATGAAATAGTGTCTATTCATCTATTGAAAAAGGTCCACTCCAAGCTATCAAAGGCTTTCTCAAAGTCAATAAACATGAAAAAACCTGGTAGGTTATTAGCCTTAGCATAATCCATATATCACCGATATATCTTCCTGCAAGATAACCCGATTGGTTTTTTTGTATTATTTCCGGCAGCTGTTTTTTTAATTCGTTCAGCAATAACTTTTGATGCTATATTTGCGTCTACATTTAAAAGAGAAAACGGTCTCCAGTTTTTGAGATCGCAACGATCTTGGTCTTTTTTTATCGATGATTGTAATTATCGCCTGTTTTTGTGAACTCATTTCTCTTTTTTCATATGATTCATTGTAACATTTTACCAGTAGTTCTCCCACTGTACCCCAAAAGATCTTGTAAAAATTCTACGGGCAGTCCATCGTTTCCAGGTACTTTGTTTAATAAAAAGGATTTTAGCACTTCAGTGCACTCTTTTAAACTAATAGGTCCTTTTCCAATTTCCTGTTTTTCTGATGGAAGTGTTGGTATTGGTAGATCATCATAACAAAAGGTCGAAGCATTCTGTTCTGAAACATCCACTCTTTTCTTATCAAGGTTCTCATAGTTTTTTCCGCGTTCAAAATTTCAGAAGGATCCGTTGTTATCACGCCACTCAAGCGGAGTTTGCGAATATGCTTTCTAATATGATTTCGCTTTTCTAGATTATAACAATACTTCGAGTTTTTCTCCCCATACTACATACGCGATCTGACAATTTTACCTTCAACTTTCTTTTCATAAAATTTCTCAGTTCGTTCCTTCAGAACATTCAACTTTGCTAAATTTTTTTGTGAGGGGTCGCTTTGAAAGCTTAAACTGGCTTCTTGAAATTCTCTATGAAGCTGTTCCTCATCTAATCTTCTTTGCTTACTTTTTCCCTTTGAATATTTTTTAGAAAATCCCAGATAGAGTGAAAATCACTGAGATCCGTTACACCTTCCTGAACGCATATTGGTATCAAATGATTCATTTATTTAATAAAAAGTTACCCATACCATACCCATCATCATTAAAGTGCCACTATGAAGAAAATTGCATCTTTTTTCTATCGAAGCCACTTTAAAACATAAACAAATAGCCTGCATGAGAAGAAAAATGCTGTTTATAAAAAGCGCTTGTTCGCCGTTGAGCAAAACGTTTAGCATAAAAAATCTACCGTCAGCGTCTATTGCACTCACCGCTTTCTTGAACAATGCAATCAAATTTATTCTGTATCAAAATTGCAACACCATGTGCACTGAGAATAATACAATGGCGCTCCCCATTCTCTCTTCCATGCAGCTTCGTTCATTTCAGTGGAGTGTGTTTCTTGCAAAAATATAGCATCCGCCTTTTGTTTCCTACACCAAGTAAAGGTTGTAGGCCTTTTTTTGTAGTTGCTGATACCTCTAACATTAAGAGAAATAATCTTGCCGGCCACCACTAATAAGCGATAACAAATGGTAATAGGCAATACGGTAGAAGGAATGTGACATCTAAATTTAACTGAATAGTTATTACCCTATATCGACAAAACCTCTCATAATTTTGGCTGTTGACTTTAAGAATCAAAAGGGTTAGGTATGGTGCATACAAAAACTGAGGTACCATTTAAAATAGAAGCGAAAGTCAAAGGCAAAACATTAATTAGTTTAGAATGAGTAAACAACGCGCTTGTTTTACGAAGGGCGATCTGGGCAAAAACTGAACATACCAAAAAGTGATTACTACAATAACACATTCCAAGAATAAATCAGTGAAGTTGAACTCCAAGACAAGAGCAAAAGGATGAAATTAACAATCCGTATACTACTTAAATTAAATTTCAGTCAGAGAGGATCAACATTACCCTCTATATAAAGTTTTCCTTTGGTAAACTTGACTTTCTTTCCTTCCTCGAAGGCTTTCTGCATAATAGGAAGTGCTTTCTTATGTGCTTCGAAATCATTATGCTTAAAATCTTCAACAAACCTCACACCATTTAGCATAGCCTTCTTGTCCGGGGTCTTCGCGATTTGCAGCAGTCTTCTTTTAAATGGTCGGCTTTATAGCTTTGCGATTATATGCTGCGGCCTTCCGTTATCAGTTCTCTTCCCTGTCCGATGGGCATTTTCGACTTCAGCGGACACATCTTGAAAACCAAGCATTGTGAGATAATCGAATAAAATGATAATACAATCTTCGCGTTCCTCCACACCAATAATTCTTATGTTGTAATCACGAGAGTATCGCTCTAGATTCCTAATTCTTATAAAGAGATCTTGGTTGTCCTGCTGAAAAAGCCGTTCTGAATCTCGTGTCTCGTTTTCCAGTTCACCAACCCTAGTATTCAAGGAGTACAGCGATTTCTTCATTTCGGCGGCGCTCTCCTCAATCTGAAGATCCTAAGGAATTATTTTATCTATGTCGTCAATTTTTGAAATCACCCATTCTATTCTGGAGAGCCTATCGGATAATTGTGCCATTTGTCCGCATAACTCGCTTCTCATCGATTTCAATTCCTGCATTACTTCGGCGCTCATGGCGGATTCGTCGTCACATGTGGTCTTCTTTCTTCCTTTCGGTTGCTTGTTCTCACATTTTTCTGAACTTATGAACTTATGACTTATGACTTAGAACTTATGAGCCTGACAAGTTTTTACCTGACCTGAGCTGTGTTCCTGACATAAGCCTGACTCACAAAGCTGGAAAGTAAAAGCCAGGCTCGCAGGCGCCCTTTGATTGAGATGTCAAGTCAGTGAAATTCATATGTGGCATATTTACATGCATTTTACATGTGATTTAGTTGATCACTATCATCATTGACTAATCACCTGGCTGTAGCTTCCTGTGAATTGGTTGTAATCTCAATGGCCAACTGGACTGACTTCTGTAGTGCATCTCTGGTTCGTTGATCTACTGGCTCCACAGATTGGATATCAATACTTGTTATGTTCAGATTGTTTGCAGGGAAAGTAAACTTGTTTCGAATTTTGTGATTCTCGTCAATGCCAAAAACTGAGGTACGGATGATCTTTGCTGAATTCTGCAAAATACAGATTGCTTTTATTACCCTATTCTTGAAAAGTTGATGAATGTAACTACAACAAGCAAAATCAGTTAAAAGAAGCCTCAGCAAGTGCTGTATAATCCAACTGAATGCCATCTCCAGCACAGTCGTTGTTTATGTCGTTTGGGACGCTTCGTGACGACCCCACATGAAAGCTACAACGTAGCCTAACCAGCTATCAGTTTAACAAAAAAGAGATGTCCAATGAGCAATAAAATCAGAAAAGATCATTTCTCTTTACACGGAAGAACAAATTCAAGCACCCCAGATCTAAAAAGTCCGGTTAAAGAAACATTTTTGAAGTATCATTAAGACTCTTTGCTGAGAATTCATTGCTATGTACATGAACTTTGAATGATCCTCGTTATCTTTAAGGATGTTTTAGTTATAAGTACTTATACTGTTCCAGTAGGAAAATCTGTGAGGCTATTCACCCGGTTACCTATTCCTTGATGTACATTATTTCTATCTTGTCTGGCTGCTATCATACTGATAAAACAATAAAATGCCAGCCCAAAACACACCTTGTGAAAGTCATCAAACTGGACCCCAGCTACTGCACCACGTATCCTTGAAGCAATGGCTTTACAAGCGTCTCCAACAAAATCTGGAACAGAAAATAACTTCGCAGCATCCTTTGGACCCTTGTCACCAACTTCAAAGTGCCTGTTTAAAAAAGTTATTTAATGTGTAACTTCGAAGTGCAACACCACCAAACTGACGCTACCCATTTGCTGAAACGTTCACACAAATCTTGAAAAAACAAGTCTTTACCGAGGGGCTGGAGTGTGTAGATAATACTTTTCGAAGCTATGGAGGGGCTATAAGAGGGTTGTTTATCTGTTAAAGATATGGAACCTTCCTTGGAGGTGGGGGTCTTAAAAGAAATTCCCTGGAAGTACAGAATGACATAAATCTAGTTACCAGTTGTAAGACAACTGCAGCTGCAGTCTAGCATGATCAGAAGTCTCTACTGTGACGATGTCAGTACAGAAGTCTGGTCCAAGAAGCAGACAAAGAGCCTTTATTACATTGGGTTTCTTTGGTTTTCCTCCTGACAGACTGAGCTGTGTAAACTGTTCATCAGGACACAGCATAACCAACTCAGGACCAAACACAACTCTGTAAAAGGACACAACACGATATAATTTGATTCAGATTACAACTCGTCTTGGTTATCAGTAACACATACAACTTGTTTTTGAGTGATTGTAGAGCATATGCAATGATAAGGTTGGCTATGATGTTACAGAAGTCACTTATTATCAGCAGGCAACTAACTAACCCTGCTAACTAAAACTGTTTATCATAATAATCCATCAAATATTTGCACTTGCATGCAATTGGACTAGATGCACCACATGACTGATTATGCCCCAGTTAATAACTGGGAATATTTGAGTTGATATTTCCTAATTTTCAAAAGATCCTGAACTATGCCGAAAATATTTGAAAGCATGATAAACTCAAATAGTCCCCATTTGAGGGTAAAAATATGCTCAGATATTTTCCCGTGGACTTTGTCTTTCCCTGAATCTCTCAATTTCCCTCAAACTTTGCTAGTTTTTCAGGTTTCCTCTAGCCTGATTCTCAGATGGTCCAGGTCATTCGTGGCTTTTCCTTTTTGAGCATGTGAAAAAAGCCGAAAACGACCTGGACCGTCTGAGAATCAGGCCAGTTTTCCTCAAGCTTTGCTCGAAATAAACTGTTTGCTTTTGAGAACAGATTTGGAGAACAAATATGGTCCAAGCACATTTTCGCACCAAACGGAGGCGATTGTTTATTTATCCTTGAGAGTTCAACAATGGAGAGATAATAATAATAATAATAACATTTATAATGCGCAAATTCCATAAAATGTTCAAATGCGCATGAAAAGATTAAAAACGGAATAGAAAGGTTAAAAAGCTAAAATTACAATTAAAAGCAAACTTACAATGATTTAAAAAGCTAAAATTTCAATTAAAAGTAAAACTTACAATAAAAGAAACAACTATGATAAAAATGCGAGGCGGAATAAGTGAGTTTTTAGCTTGGCTTTAAAACTACTAACTGTGTTGGCGCTTCTTATGTTAAATGGTAGCGCATTCCAAAGTTTCGGTGCTGCACAGGTAAAAGAACGGTCACCTAGTGTAGCTTTTGATTTAAAGCGAGGATAGCTAAGTAAAACTTTATCGCTAGAATTCCTTAGATTATATTTAGATGGCAGCCTAAGAGAAATAAGAGATGAACTGTGAAGACAGCAGCTAAATGAAGACACTAATAATGGTCATCAATAACTGATATCACTGATTTTAAATATTGCAAATATCTCCTGTTAAAATGCATGAGACTAAATACATTAGAGTCATTTGTTAGTAGAATTGTACCTGGCAGTCTTCTCTTTGTAATCATATATCTGTACTGCTGCATTATGTGGCACTCTGAATGTCACAACGCTGGTTTTGTTTCTTCCAAAGCCACTTCTGGGTTCTCTTTGTTCTACAAAGTAATGATCAAAAAAGGTATTCAAATACTTCAAATTATCATCAAGCCCTAGCTTACTTAACACTGCTTTTTGGTCAGATGGTCAACATCCCCAAAATAAAGAGTTTTTTTTCTGAAAAACTTTTTTCACATTAGACTACAAGCTCGAGTTTTCTATGAGGTGTAAGTTAATAACAAAGGTGGGTAGCCTAATTGTTTTAATAGACACTGAAAGGGTTTTTTTGAGCTTAAATTTAAAAGCAGCATGTGCACTATCATTGCCTAGTCACTACTAATTAACAATTAGGTTATGAGCTCAATATTTGGAAATTTGGTGCTTAGTTTTAAGAACATCAAATTTCCAAGGGGCAACTATCAGACCGATAGTTCCAAGACAAACACTCTGAAAGTGAAGAATGATCTTCGCAGTAAATTTTCCATTGCATCAGGACTTTTGTCTTGCCAATTTTGTAGTTGCATAACCTACTTTACCAAATAAATTATGTATGTATGTATGTATGT
>CM042753.1:17742110-17762110 GCA_022496165.2 Catalaphyllia jardinei
ACCACCATCACTTGCATAATGTTGGCAGCTTACTTAATCTCATTTTAATTAATGACAAAACTTTTATTCCATTTCCTTCCACTCACATAGAAAGATGTTTAGTGTTTTGGCTCACCAAATTTAATGTTAATTCCATGGGAACCTTTCTTAAAAACGATTAGTTCACATTTTTGGCATATAATCAATATTTTAAAGAAGTTTCAGATTAGATTTGTATTATTTCTGCATAATTAGACAACAATTTATTACTTCAGTCCGATATAAAAAGACTTAATGATCATGATGACTTAACCTTATTAATAACTAAAGACTACATATTAATGAATTTTAAAACAAGCTTATTTTTTCCTTTATAAAATTCAAGTTGCAACACAAAATTTAACAGTTTTCCAACCAAATGAACATTTCCCACTCACTAGTTTCACTCTACAGGAATCTTTAAGGGAATGAAAAATTATAAACATTTTAAGATAGGAGATAGAACCAAGATAGTTACTCTTTCAACATATTTGGCATCAGAATGTTATTGGTGCTGCTGATGGGAACCAAAGTGTCCATAAATGTCAATTTTATCACACATGTTGTAAAACATTTCATTTACATTCCTGTTTGATGCAAATACATGTTGGTGACAGAATCAATGTTCGGCCAACATCATTATTTTATCTACCAATTGGCAGTGTTTTTGCATTGAGACTCTAAGCAGGGGGTCACACAAAAAATACACAAAAGGTAATGGGCAACTTCTGATGGCAGGGAAGTGCTTAACTCTAGGGGTAAGGGACCAGGAGAGAAGCCCTCCAGGGGAGAAACATGATAGAGTAATACCGGGGGTAGTCACCCTGGACAGGGGTGCACATAAGTCTCCAGGGGTGAGGCCCTTATCCCCCCATCACTAGGGACTAAGGGGAACCAGGAGGGGTGTCCCATCCTGGGTGGAGTACAGATCAGGTGTGACCGGGGGTCCACAACCTGGAGTGGATACTTTTCTGGACTTGTCTCCAAGGGTTAAGCCTTACTGTGGGGTAAAGTACAGCCAGGGGTTGCACTTCCCTGCCACGGATTGTGGGGGATGGGAAGACAGGGAACACAATCCCCCAACAGTAGAAGGCGGGCTCTTGTAAGATAAAGGTGACATGAGATGTCTTAATGTTAGTTATGGACTAGTATTAGCTAAGAGTCTAGGTACTTCTAAAATGGTACATTTAGGGGTCCTTATATAGCGTTCGTAACAGTCTGAGCTCCAGCAGCCTAGAACTTTAATAAGCCAGGGTGGAAGGCCAGCTTTGGCTGCTATAGTGGCGGCACCAATACGGAAACTGTGGGAGTAGAAATTTATCATAGTAAATGGTTTAAACCCAGGAGTATCAGTAGTTCGTATTGTGTGATCGTCCGGGTGAGAATAGTTCTGAAAAGAACTGTTGTTGGTGACTGACGTTTCGACAACCTGAGCGGAAGTCATCTTCAGAGTCAAGTGAATAGTGTTTGTCAGTCGATGATGTTATAAGTCTGGTCCGTTGATAGTGATTGGTCAGTTAAGCCATGATGGTATTGGCTGGAAGACTCATGTAAAGTTAGTCATCAGTCATTGGTCGGTTTCGATCCGTCTTTTGTTAGTCAAGTTGGTCTGTCAGAGTCCGTCTATTGTAAGTCAAAATAATTAAGCCGATCTGTTAGAAGTCCGTTTGTCGGTTTCGTTTTCGTCGCGGATAAGTCGTTTGTAAGGTGCCGGTAGTTGTTGACATCTGTTAAGAGGCGTTTGTTCTAAGTTAGTGTACCAGCTTTCCAGAGTCAGTCGTTGAAAATAGTTTGTACTGTAGGTTAAGCATTGAGCAGAGTCCCAGTCAATGTTGTGGTTTGTAAGTTGATGATGCACAAATTGTTGGCAGGGAGACTACAGTGTTGCAGAACTGTCCTAAGCTCAGTTGTAAGATTGTTCCGTGTAAGCCATTGTTCGAGTTAGACAAAGGCAACAGAGGTTGGCTTGATGTCGGCTGAGCTTGAAGGAGATCTTGAACAGATGGGTGACGAGGACTTTGCAAA
Organism: Catalaphyllia jardinei; assembly: GCA_022496165.2. Classification (NCBI taxonomy): domain Eukaryota; kingdom Metazoa; phylum Cnidaria; class Anthozoa; order Scleractinia; family Caryophylliidae; genus Catalaphyllia; species Catalaphyllia jardinei. The sequence goes on from CM042753.1 coordinate 17,744,154, forward strand.
GGTAAGTGTGTGGCCCTGTCTGAAAGGGTCAGTATTGGACTGTTTGATGTAGACTAGCATGTGGCTGCGTGAGTGGGGGTTGGGCAGCAGAGTGATGTCATTGCAAGTGAGGTGGACAGGGGGTCAATTGGGCCATTGCAAGTGAATTCACTGGATCTTAAAAACCCAAAAGAGGCAAGGGCAAAGGCCACCCAAAGCATAACATGGTTCAGATTGTGGGAAAATTCAGGCTTAAGGTAGGAGTGGATGGAATGAAGAACTGTACGGGTAATGGGAAAACGGTCACGCCGCTTGGCAGGAGTAAGGCGCATAACTCATTCCCAGCCAAATCTTTCCCGCGAAAAAAATTTGAGAAGAACCGCTCGTCAAAAATCATGTTTTTTTCACTAAAAGTTCATTGCGAGACATATGTAAATTTACATTCATTTGAAAGGTCAAGAATATGACCTTTCCCGGCCATTTTTTTCTTCGAGATAAAAATAAATCTCGGATTACGATGTCACATTGAACCTGCCCGTTACGCAAAACTCCCTTCAAACACTGGCTTCGAAGCAAAATATCTCTTTCGCATTGACAAATACCACACAACGGCAATAGTAAAATCTATTCCTTATCAATCCAGCTTTATCATGATAAAATTTCAGCAGAATAAAAAAAAAACTAGACGAAATTAGATTTTACCTTTTGTATCTCGCTCAAGTGCCTGAGGAAACATGAGAAGGGCGGTAACCCATAGCAACCGAAAAACACGGCTCGACATGAACTTGACACAAAATGCCGGTTTTGTCCAAAAAAATCCCTAAATATTGCTGAAACTTGACTGGGAACATCTTTTTTGAACTTTTCTTAAGGGATTTAGACAAAAAAACTACCTCTCAGTGCTACATAAGAGAGCAAAACAAAAAACAAATCAGACAAGCATGACAAGGCGATGACAAGCCAATAATTTATTCAAAAATGCGAGTCTGCACACACGCAAACAAACTCTTGTTTCTGGATAATTTTCAGCCTCAGCAGCCAGTGAATGGTTCCAAAATTACTTACACTAACCTTACAAATGTCCTGAATTCCAATTCCGAAAGATTTGGCCCCAATTTTTGGCAAAATAAAACATTTCCTCACGTTGTCTGCCATTAGGCTCCCACGCATACTAATTTTTCAACTTGACAAACTCCTCCCGAGGGGGGGGGGGATCGGAGGAAAAGAGCTGAAAAAATCGCCTGCAATTGGCTGATTATGAGGTCATTTCACTGTCCATATTTGGTGGTCTATCAAAAATTGCGTTACTGGTAAATCGTCACGCGCTGGGAAAGAGTTAATGCCGAGGAGATAAAGGGCAGGTATCAGAGAGATGGTTGGTGCTGCTGCAAGATCGGCATCCTGATTTGGGTAGGCCTGTAAAGGTATCAAGGTAGAGCTGGACATCCCATTCCCCCCACTTGGCAGAAAGGTTATGGGAGGCACGCCTTCAGAATTCCACATCATAGACATACTAAGCCATCCAAGGGAACTTTCGTGCCGCATCTCAAATCAACTGTTGATAGGCATTTAAATCTGCGGCACAAGAGGGATACACCGACACGATAACGGCAAAATGTATGGCAAAGGCATCGATTGATAGAGGTGATTTTGGAGCGTTTAGAGGTGGAGGGAAGGGGAATAGTCAGGCCCTGATCGCCAAACTTAAGATTGAGATGGGTATGGATGGTGTCAATGAGAAGGGAGGTCATTGGTAAAAAGGTAGCAAAGTCCACGTACTCACCATTCATGATGGCCGACGATGTGGCTTTTGTCAGATGGCTTGCGAGGGAAGGGTGTCGGTAGTTCGGGTGGAGGGATGCGACTTGGGCTGGATTGGAGAAGTCAGCAGGAGAGGAGAGGGAACCAATACCAGAAGAAGCTGTGAGACCAGAAGGAACGGCAGTGTTTGGGAGGAGATTCCCAGTTAGAGGACTGGAGGAAGTGGAGGTAGTTGATGGGTTGTGTTTTGGCTGCCATCTTGTAGCGGTGGAGGAGGACTGGACCTGAGGCTCTCAAGGTTACTCCGAGGACTGGACCAAGCGAGTTGGTCATTGTTGCAATGGCTGGCTCTGCCATCTTGGCTTAGTTGGCGGTTCATCCCCTCTTCCACTAAGGCGATTAAGGCAGCCAATTCTGTATTTTGAACACCAGTGGCAACGCTGGAGTTGGACGAGCCACTTTCTGATTGTGGTGCGGGCAGTCTTTGCTGCTCATTCTGTTGTAGTTACGAGATAAGTTCACAGTGATTGCCGGTTTGCTGGAGGTGACGTTCTCTCAGCGTGAGGCAAGGAGCTTCAGTGGACGTTTGTTCTGCTGGTGCGTTGGTGCCATCCAATGTGGCGACGGTTTATGGTCCTCCTTGGCCTTGGCATGGTAAGTTAGATTATGAAAATCCATAAAAGAACGCTGTTGTGGGTGAACCGAAACCCAACAGGAATGACTAGGGAAGGACAGTGTGCGGCAAACAACTGAGCACATGAGCATGATGAGCATATGATAGTATGAATGGAACCTCTGTGAAGTCTAGTAAATATATCGTGCTAGGTTACAGTGGACTTTGCCGAAGAGAATAGTATATTATAATCAAACAATCGGCTACTGTTCGTTGTTCTCTCTTGTACTTTGGACTAGTATCTACTGTTACTTAATACAAGGGCTTATCCAAATCTTGCACGTTGTGTGACCAAGAAACAGAAACACGATTGTTGCTAATATGACAATGAGTGAGCTTATGTAGAGCCTAATTCTCAGGCTTATTAACATCAGTTTATGCTACCATAAACTTGGACTTCCTGTTATAAGCACTTATATTAAGTAATTATTTTTAATTGACAGGCCTCTGAAGGCCCTTTCTGGTATCGGAAGGCTTAATATCCTACATTCTAGACTGACTGACTACAAATAAAAAAATTTTCTGATTATTCCTGTTTTCATCCCTAGTTAACAATTATTTGCTGAAGGTGAAGTGAATGTTGGTGAAATGTCTGAGACAGAGTTGAGGTCAATTAAAATTTTACCAATGTTCACTGAGCCTGAAGTAAATGATTATTGTTAATTAGTATAATTTCAGAGCTGAACAAAGAGTTTCCAGCAATTTGACTGGTTGAGCAATTCCTTATACAACATTTTAGTATATACTAAAACAGTGGATAGCATTGAAGGTGCGCACTGATTGGCTAGACAAACTCTAAATATCCTGTGCTATTTACCTCCGAGCAACTCTAGCAAAACTGGTGTCCTGGTTTGCATCTGTGACAAGTGAAGAAATCATCCACATTAATTTTTTGTGGCGTATATTATCTCACTGTTTTAGTATATACTTAGACAACTATTCACCTCAGTGTCTGTGGGTAGCAATGGATATATACCTTGCTGCTGCGTGGCTCGATAAATATCCATCGCTAGCCTCCTCCACTTCAGTGAACAGTTGTTAAATATTCACTGGGCCAGGCTGTGAATATAACATTTTGGAGGCCTGGTTACTAAGGTCACCACCTTTGGCACCTTGGCAAGGAAATAAATAAACAGATAAATACATAAATAAATAAATAAATAATAAATAATGGGAATGTGTTGATTTTTGTGAAGGGAGGAAAACTGGAGAACCCTGAGAAAAACCCTTGGAGCAAGGATGAAAACCAACAACAAACTAAACCCACATGTGATCTGGGTCTGGAAATCAAACCCAGGACACAAGGTGGAAGGCGAGTGCTCTTACTACTGTCCCATCCCTGCTGCCCTAAGCAAGTAAACATGGCAGACAATTACTGAATGAATTTTTCATTTTATTATTTGTAAGGATGGAGAACATGTTCAGCTCTGAAATGATACTAATCATATTTTAATATATCCACAAAATGCCTTACTAGAAATCTCTGGTGCAGCAACATTCCGGTAGCCACGGTCAGCCAGGGGATCCTTTCCTCCTGCTAGAAGTTTTTCAACAGTTGGAGGCAATTCCTTTTCCCAGAGCTCTTCATCTTGTGTTAACATATACGTCTGACCACATACAGCTCTCACTCTTCCAGTCTTAATGTCCCGGATATAGATGCCTTCATTTTCATCTAGGGGAATGGCTTTCCTTCGTGCAACAACTTCAACTTCAACAGGAGGAACATATTCACTGGGTCCACGGATCATCCAGCGGTCACCAGGGCGTCTTGGTAACTCTTTCTGTAAAGAAATTGCTTGTCATGATTGAAATTATGGAATTATTATAAAGTTATTTTTGGACCTGTAAGCCAGCTCTTTACAAACTGCTAATGAAACTAATAAAAAAAAATTATGTATTTTCATTCTAAATAATATACCAGTATCTGTAGGTCAGAGGAAAGAAAGATCTAAAAATAGATTGCAAGTAAGCTCTAGATCAGCTGGAAAGAAAAAGCAGAAGTTTCAGAGTGGGCCACATGATACATGTAAATTAAAGTTCGAAAAATAGGAGATTTTAATTAAATACTAAAAGAAAAATTTACCTCTTTTTCATCAACATCATTAAAAGCTTCATTTGCTTTTAAAATTACTCCTTCATCCTCACCAAGAATAAAGACATCTTGGATGCCTTGCTCAAGCTTTTCACCAGGCAACAAGAAGAATGACTTCTCTCCCTAGAAAGAAATAAAGAACTTTTTATCATCCAGCATTTGTACAAAGCAAATATACATGTACATTCACAGTGGAAAACAAATCAGTACTTTAAGGCTTTCATCCACTTGCATGAAATCAAGAGTGCGAGATATAGCATTGTGAAAAAAATAAAGACTGTGAGACTCACATAACAACAAAAACTTGAGGCGTTTAGACCTGTGAACTTTGAGAAAAATTTTGTGGGGCCTTACTGGTTTTTAAAAGACCACTCACCACCTTTTCTCTATAACAGCTTGGTGGATGGTATTCGCTCTCATTTCAACCTCTTTACAACAGCCCCAAAGTGGCTGTTATGGAGAGGTTTGAGGGTACATGTAGCTTTATATAATAACCAAATCAATGAACATGCTCTGATCGGTCAATCAGTAAACTCATGGAAAAATCACACATCTTCTGAATTATTATATAAAAGCAATAAACCCCAAGTTTCTATGGTTTAGAAGCATGATAAACCACTTGGGGTGTTCGTAAATCACTCAGCTGCAGCTTGTGATTTACGAATTCTTCTCGTGTTCTACCAACATCCAGCTTAGTTTGTCAGCCTATAAACCACTGATAGAAACTTGTGGTCTGTCTTTTGCTTAAATAACATTTATTTACATCCTGGCACATTACATAAGGTGTTTTCTTAATTAAGGAAAGTCCGGCAAACATCAAAGGAGCAAACAAAGACACCAAGATTTAGGTTGGAAGGGCCATGACCGTGCAAAACCATTTGATTTGCCCTCATGCACTATGCATGAGTTATGTAACCAACACGTTTCTATTGGTTAGTTCCTCAGTATGGAGTAAACAACTATTGTGTTTTTTGCACAGTCAAGGCCAAAAAGCGAACAAAAATCTACAATAAAGAACTTTGTCGGGTTTCATGACCATTGCCCTCTATTAACTATGGTTCATGCATGCAGAAAGCAAAAAAAAACATAAAAAAGGAAGTTAATGTAGAGATGGTGATGTGAAGATCTACTACCTAGAGATGTTTTAGAAAGGATCTTGGTTCTTCCACCTTGAGCAATAAAACATATTGTACCTTAACAAGCTTCTTTTGACCAAGCTGGGGTTTACCATCTTTATCAACTGGATCTAAAATGACACAGTACTGACGGTTGTTCAACGTTGTGATATCAACTACTCCAACAACCTGATGCATGAGAACAGATATGCATTAATTCCAATCAGCAAACATGCAAACTGATTTCCTAGCTTACAAGTTAGTAGTATTATAATATGTAAGTTATATGTTTTGTGGGCACCTTCCTTGTTGATGTTTAAACTTCTGCAGCTGCATAAATGACCTAAATAATGAGTCAGTCAAGGGTTCGTACAATATCAGATGGGAAGAGACGATTGTTAATCTATTGTAGTCAGCTCAGATTGCAAGCAGAAACAAGTGACTGGTCAGCTGTTGTTACTGCATTTTGATCCACTCATTATTTTAATACCTAGTAACTATGACCAGTAATAAATAGCTTAATATTTACTCATACATCTGTAGGTTGCTGTCAGTTACTGCACATATTTTCCATTACCAACACTCCACAATCAGCCATATTTCACAGTTTGCATGGTCTACGTACACTATATATGTAAACTAATAGTCCAAAATGAGGCCTGAAATTACTGTAAAATTTAGAGTTGAAATCCAAGCTTTAGCTAATCCATCTGGCATCCTCAGGATGACATCATGATGATAACATGGATCAGCTGAAGTTTGGATTGTAATTCAGCATTTCAGTTATATTGGGTGTCGTTTTAACTTTTGTATTATTTAGGAAATAAACAACATAAAATTAAATTATTAATTCTCAACCAAACAAAGCGTAACATAACACCACTCATTTAGGGTGATACCACTTGATACAAAAATCATTACTACAGTGGAACCCCACGTTAATACAACCACCTCGTTATTACGGCCACTTTATTCTGGCCCAAACAAAGCTCAATCAGTCATTTTCTTATTTAAGAACCCCTTTAATACGACCATCCCGTTAGTACGGCCAGTTTTCCATGGCCCGAAGGGGGTCGTATTAACGGGGTTTCACTGTATTTGATTGATTTCTCAAATCGCGAGTTTGGGATGCCTGTGATGAAATAAGCAATGAGTGTATTACCTCTTCATACACATTTGGAATGTGAGCCTCTGTGTCTGCCATGGTGATTAACCACTCCTCTCCATTCTTCCGCAAAACACCTTTATCATCTTTGAATGTCCGTGTTGACCGAAGGTGTAGAGCTTTCTAAAACAAAAATCAAGCGGAACAAAAGTAAAGGAATAATTAATAAACATGCTAAAAATCCTCTCATAATATTTCTTATTAGTACATGTAGATAGACTTTACTCAAAGTGTTACATGTATACATTAATTAGCTCACTGTAATGAAAGTAGTTTATTGTATTTAATATATTATAAGTAAGTTCATTGTAAGTATTGTATTGTAATTTTTAGTTTATTGTAATTATGTATTACAAGTGAGTTTTTTGTAAGCAATTTATTGTAGTAATTCATTGTATGCAAGATATTGTTAGGCATTAGGCATGAAACTGTAACATTATTTATAAAATGTAGCAAAAAAATAAAAAATTACAAAAAAATAATAGAATAATTTAATTCATATTATCAATTAGTGATACAGACAACAGTCACATTTATAACATGGTGGCATGTCACACTTTTCTGCTCTGCAATTGCTCTGCTTTGCAATTTGGGTTTGAATTGCAATGACTTGCTGCTTTTAATCTTTTATCTTCCTTTCCCAATTCAGACAACTTTCCTGTACATTAGATCATCTCTACAAGCTATTTAATGTACTAAAAGGGAGGTTGACACAGGTCATGAAAGGCTGGTTAAATTGAAGGCTTTCATGCAAAAATGGCGTATATCTAGCTAATTTTTGGCAGGCTGACTTATTTTGGCATGAAAAGCATTGTTCTGTAATTGTTTTTGTCGACTTGGGCTTCATTCTCCAGAAATAACATCTGCAAACTAGTGAGACAATCTCAGATAGTGCAGTGTTATGAAGGACTCTCTCAGTACATTTTGAGTCATCAGCTGCCTGAACATGAATGTTCAAGGCCCAAAAATAACTTACAATTACTGTTTGACAAGACAGTTTTAAATTTTACTGTGGTGTTTTACGTTGAATTTCGATCATTTTGAATTCATTAATAAGTTGAACTAGCAAACGTGATAATATATTATATTTTTTCGACGCTAACATTTGAAACTTGATGCTTTTGTTTTCCTTGCAGTTTGTAACATGATACTCTTGTTTTCTCAAAAACATACAAAGGAAGATATGCTCCCTTATTTCCTGCTGAAGAAATAATGTTATTAACTTATAAAAAAAAATGGAAGAGGAACTATTTTGTGTCATTCAAGAGGCAAATTTTCATATCATCCATAAACAATTACCAATATTTAATTATCAACTAGTCGCATCGTGTCTCGAAATAGCATGTTCCTATTAGGTTGCCACTGTAGGTGTTAACAACAAACCAGTTCAAAATACATTATGATATTGATTAATACAACTGAGAAGCGTTACAACTTGACTGATATTATATTCTACATCGGTGAATGAGTCCCCTCAAAGACTGACTAATTTTATTTGCAGTTTCTGTAGGTGGCACTGTGTGCAGCAATATTTGAGAAGTTTCTTTTGTCATGACATTACTAATTTTAATACTACTAACTCAGAAATGTTTCTGGTGAATACATTTGTGAACTTCTTGTTCTCTTAAATAAACAAGCGACTGAAGAGATCCATTCGTTTCCCTCTTTAAAGCTTAGCAAATGTGAAATACTTTGAACCGAGCTAGGGATGATTCCAAAAGATATGTTGTCAAAAAAGCGTTCTTCGTACTAAAAGGGAGAACTGATATTACCTGAAATATAACTGCTATCACCCGATAAGACAAGAGTGTGGTATAATCGTTTACCTAGCATACAGTTAACACTAATGCTAATCAGTCTGCCCATGCGCTTCGAGCAAATTGCTTTTGTTCTTAAGAGAATAGTACCACTAGGATAACAAGAGAATAATGGAACCATATGTGACCCTCCATGGGAAAACAGGGAAAAAGGTGAATGCACGGGCACACATGTGATGACACGGCACGCTAAGCGTGTGACTTGTCTCCCAGATATGCGCATATGTAATAAGCAAAAAAAAGAGTGTCACGGTAGATACTGTTCAAAGCAGCTGTTTAACACCCTTAATGTACGATATGTGTTCAAAGCAAGAGATTTTCCAAGTGTGAAAAGGAATTGGCCATGGAAACTTTTGACACAAATAGCACTGCTTTCGCAAAGCCATTAACGCAATCTCAAAATTACTATTTTTGAGTGGCGCTTTTGTCATGGTAAGCCGCTTTTGCATTGAGAAATATTCGTTTTATCGAACTCTGAATGGAACTTGTTTATTCTAATATCCAAAATCATGGCGTTTCTTCGCTTTTGCTCCACGGAAATGCTTGTTATGCAGGCTAGGCGTCAATGGATATTTAATGAAAATGGCGGCCAATTTTGCGTTTCGGACCGACAACAAAAAGCTTGTGGTTTCCCCACTACAGTCAAATATGTTATCATGTTATGCCATGTTATCATATGTTTACTTTGATTTTTGCAAAAAGGGCTCAGTCAAAACAACAAAATACGGAGTGTTCGCCTGTAGCGACCACATGCACGTTTTGTACGTAGAGATTACTAGAATTCCGCTTCAGCAATAGATTTCAAGCTTGTTTCGATTGTAGAATGTTTTTGCAGGAGAGGAGTTTGAAAGCAAGTGAAGGTTGTACAAATTCCCATGACTAAAGCCGATTTGTTTCTCGGTATATTTGAAGCAATTCCTGGAACTTTGAAACGCTTTGAAGATTTCTTCGTGTGCTGAGAAGCATCAGTCACGCTGTTTGCTCTTCCCTGATTGGATGCATTCTTTAGTATCATCCAAGCAGCATGGAGTACTAACAGCATGACTGCGGAGGAGCTTTCAGAATGCCACAAATGCAAGTCATTCTTCACTTTCCAATGAAAACTACTATAGTTACCGTGTTGTTTTTTTTTCCAACAGATAGCTGGAAGGGTTGACAGAATTTTTTGGAAGGGACAGCTGGAACCGTTCCAAAGGCTGATGATCTTTTTAATGGATAGCTCGCGCTGTTCAAATGATTAACAATTTTTTTGAACGGATAGCTCGAACAGTTTGAACAGGTGGTGAACTTCATCTAAAATACTAACGTCTATCTTCAATACATCGAGAGAACTGCCGAAAGAGAAAGCTGATTTCCCAAACATAGAACACATGATCATGTGCACAAATAAAGATTTTGTATCAATGTTAATTTTTGAGCACAATACTCATTGAAAAGCACTGCCACTTCATAACTCGAGTGCCAGCCAAGCTGAACTTGTTACTGATTGTTGAGACAAAAGAACAGCGAGTTGAACGTTAGCTCTTTGACAAGGTTAGCGTGTCATTTTGCACAGTTGAAAAATGTGTGCTGTTTGACTCACCAGCATGCCATTTCACCCAGTATGAAGCTTAACACACTTCATTGACACTTCATTGACACGCAACTTTTGTTTTTACCGTGCAATAATAACAAAGGAAAAATTCTAATGGTGTGTGCCTTCTGACACACTGCTCAGAAGACGGTGTGTCATTTGACACACTGGCTATTGTTTAGCATGCTATTTTAGCGTGCCCGTGCGTTCACCTTTTTCCCTGTTTTCCCATGGAGAGTCACATATATAGTTTTGTGATGTTATTAAGGTAAGTGTAGTACATTTTATGTAGCAATCAAAGGTACCTACCTCACCCCCTCAAACAAGACTAATTAATTGATTGGAATTAATTAATTAAACAAACATTAAAGTTTACACCTTATTGCCATAGTGCCTTATTACCATAGTGCTTTAGCACCGTCAACCCCCAAACCATCGCAATAGTGCACTCTGCACTAAAAATGTGATGTATATAGTAATGGTCTTAATCTGGAAGTTCGCTCGGAAATGCCCATGAATGATATAAAAAGGAAACCACAAACACACTATTAATAATGCTACTTATAAACAGCTTTCTTCCTTAATAAAAGTCACAATTTAATTTGTTTGTGCTACATGCATGAGTAAGGGACAAGCAAAGTACTCATGCAAATCACACAATCTGAGGTTTAAGTTATCCACGACTAATTTTTACCCTAGCATTGACACAAAAGCTGCAAGTTCTGGCAAGCTCTTGTTTCCCTCAGCAAATATTCAATTTTCCTTCAAATCTCTTAATTCGCTTCGAAAAAACAGCCAAAGAATTCAACTCAATTACCCAAACCCATAAGAAATACTCACAAAATTGCAAATAAATTTATAACAGTTACTTCTGGAGAAAGAAACTCACAAAGTGAGGGAGCTCATTTGGCACGTAGCAAAAGTGAAAGCTGCAAGGTCAGCGCATTCCATGGCTGAAGTAATTCCCTTTTTTGCATATGTAATATTCTCTTTGAATGCAACGTTTTGATAAAACCAAAAGAAAATCTATTTTACACGCCATAAAGAAAACATTTCCATTACATTTTCCATGTATTAATGTTTCAACAGCTTTTGGCAAGTCCCAACAATGCCTTGACTGAGCAGAGGTCTGCATCTGGTCACCACCAAAACTAAAATAAAGAAGATCTTCTAGATCCTAGAAGGCAAAAATTTGCTACCATTTTTTTGCAACAATCCTCCTCTTTAAATGAATTAATAGGGCATGTAGAACAGAGGCTTTTCTGTGAAATTTGGCCAAAACATTCACTGATAGATAAGAAACCAAAGTGTTCTGGCAAGTTCTCTCACTTTAAGGTCATTCATGCAAATTGTTTCTGCGCACCCTTACACTGCATGCAAATTCACATGCCATAATGAGCAATGATATGGCAGATGGCCATGGCTATAAATTGGCTTTGACTGAATTTAACTATCTTGGACGTTCAGTGACCCCTATTTTTCTTTCCAGAAAAAAGCTTTTATTTACAATTATCTCCATATTGTCGAAAAATGAACCAAAAAAATCAATGTGGATAGTCAAAAAATTTCAAGATTTCGGTCCACAGGACAATAAATCCAGCCATCTTGCGGCTGCAAGATGCATGAAACTATCATGGTCACAAAATGCAAACTTGTTCTTTGAGGAAACTTACCAGTTGACAAAATTCCCATACTAAGTCCACTTAAACAACATTTGGCAGAGAATTTCACTTCAAAGATCTTAAACTGCAATATTTTTGGGCTTATCAGTGGCTAACGGAGGCGGATTTTTCAGATTTAGGTTGTTCTTTAGGGCAAAATGAAGTCAGTGACCTCCCATTAATTCACATTTCTGACATAACTAACTCATCATTTTACAGTGTCAAATCAATGTGGAAAAATACTTCTTACATGGCAGCCTCTAACGAAACACATTACCCAAATTTTTTGATAGTGGAACTTCGCAAACCTTTCTCAAACTCATTAATAATTCATCGAGTCATAAACCAGTTGCATGCCTGCATTTAGGTTACATGGATGCACCTTGATACCGCGGTAAAGAACAGGTTGTTTGAAAATCAATTAGAAAAAGCAATACACAACTTAAACAAAGCCCTATTACTTCAAACGCATTCCTAAATTCAGTAAACATTCCATGTGTACTGTTTACAATTTTGTTCTTATTAGAAACTTTTTTGGGCAAATTTTGTGAGCCAATAGTTTAGGGAAAGGCTAGCCAGGTCCTCCAACTTCTCTTTGAGACTTTGCACATGGTGAAGATGATACTCTTTAAACATGCTTCCCAGGTCAAGTATACAGAATTTTTGTTTGCATGCTGTTTGCGAAGTTCTGAAAACCTCAATGGTCCACTTGTCTGTGTACTGTGTAGGGTTTGACTGTACAAGCAAAGAATCTTCTTGCACACTTTTGGGCAGTCGAAACTGGCAAGATTTTAGCCGCCAGGATTTTTATTCCTGGCGGGAATCTTGCCAGGCTCCCGGCAAGATTCTCGTCGGGAAGTGAAATTCGTGGCGGCCAAAATCTTGCCGGGATTGTGCCACGAATCTCCCCTAGATTCTTGCCGGGAAGCAAAAATCATGGCAGCAAAATCTCAGCACGATCCTGCCGCAAGGCTCACCAAGATTCTCACCGGGAAGCAAAAATCCTGGTGGCCAAAGTCTCACCAGAATCCTGCCGCGAATCTCACAAAATTCTTGCCGTAAAGCAAATTCACGGTGGCAAAAATCTCGGTGTAATCTTGCCAGGAATCTTGCCAAGATTGGCGATGGGAAGCAAAATTCTTGGTGAGATTCACTGCAGGAATCGGCAAAATTTTAGACTTGCTGCCATGAATTTCTTTTGGATCTAGCCCAATATTTACGCACACATAGCTGTGCAGCGGTTAATTTAATACAACTTTAATATGTTTTAAAAATGTCAGTGACATCGACAAATGGTGGCAACAAATTAAGGTCAAGAAATTCTGGAAAAATTCATGGTGCAAAGTTTAAAGTTTAAAAACAGCTGGATAGCGAGAAAAACAAATTTATCAAGGCTCTACTCAAAACAACACGATTTAGCCATAGTTGTTTGGTTCGCAAAAAGATAGAATACCTAAGCTTGTGTGCACAAATTGACACGAGACGCTTAACATGGAAAGAAATGCGAATGTGAATATTCTTGTACTCAACACTTTTTGACATCTGCATGTAATAAATTTTTAGTCAAAGAATCATTACTGGAATAACAATGAAAGAGAAACTTGATCAATTGAAGCCGTAAAGTCCGTAGTTTTCATCAATGACATTTCACAAGCTTTGTCAAGTCAAAGCTTAGACTGATATTCATCGCCTACTATATAAGCGGTAACAAGAACAACTTCACCCCAGAGTGAACGGCTTTCATTAAAAAATTTTATCTTCATCTGAAGTTCAGATCTTGGAGTCTGTTAAAATTGTTCAGCATATATGCACACAGTTCCATCGAGGCTAGCTTGAAGAAGTCTTCGTGAAATTCCTCGCACAACCAACTGAACCAACTCCATGGTTTCACACTCACAGAGCTGACATGCAATTTACAACAACTTCAACAAAATACCTTTCCCTGAGAAAGGTCCTCGCTGAAGCTTCGAAGTAAACAAACAAAGGAAACAAACAATTTTTCAGCACTTTTCTTCTTTAGTAAGAAGACTACAGTCTTTATTTTTGCAATTTTAAACTCAGTAAGGACCATAAAGTAAACTAATTGTGTTTCTACTCAATAAAATTTCTTTCTTCTTGAGATACAACAATTATTATGCCTGTAAGGAAAAATAACAACAAGCAACCAATACTTTCATTCGACAAATAGTTTTGTGTAAAACATCTTGCCATTTAGTTCTCACCTTCTCAGTCAATACATAGGCATCGACAACATCAACTACTTCCTCATAAGCACCTGGAAGGTAAGCACCAATCTTTTTAACCAGCCACTCTTCCCCAGCGACACGTATGTCACCATCACGATCCTGTTTGATAAAAGAACAACCAGAGACAAATTCATTAAAAGTACATGTAATTTATTACTGCTGTTTGTAGCAAAAGAGAATACAATTTTCAAGACTTTCAAACAGTTGAACCTCCATCTGACGCCACCTCTGATAAGAAAACCTCAATAAACTTTCCTCCTTCAAACCACTATAATCATAGCTGGAACCTCTGAAAGCAACCTGACCTGCAAAAAGCATCACTGCAACTAATTTGAAGCTTATGGTTTTTTGAAACTTTCAGTGTTGTTTTTTAATCGGTAGGAAGTAACCAGCTAGCTAGACATGACTCAGTCACAGATATATCTCTAAACATATGTGTTGAGGCTACCTAGGGGTACTGTCAGAACCACCATGACAGAACAGACAAATAACACAATAAATAGGTTATCATGCAAGCCTGACGTTCATCCTATACCCGCGACTACCCTGGGTTAATTAAAAAATAATATTTTTAATATGCTATAAATATGTGTTTATTGCTCCTACTTTTGTTTCTTTTCTTGCTCTCAGTCTAATGGCTTGGTTTGGTTGGATGATAGTGGCAAGGATTGTTTCTACAACTTCAACCTCTTTCTTTGGTATGTAAGTACCTGAAATGTAAAAACAACATGGCTCAGATTCAAGGGCCAGTTACATGGGTCAACAACACTTAGGAATGAGGGTTAGAAGTACTAATATTAAATATCATGTTAGCCTGAGATATCAAGTGTTAGAGCAAAGAAGAGTTTAGTAAGCTTTTAAATACATTAGGTAAATTATTCAATTTACTAATTTTTTCCACAAACTAGCCGAATACAATATATAGTTTTTAAGAATGTCATTAAACTCTGTTGGGGACCCTATCAGATAAATTAAGTGAATCTCCCCCTTTAAAAATTTTTGACAAGCTGTACCTGGTCCTTCAAACAGCCACTCATCACCAGCTACCCTTTTCTCTCCTGATTCAGACTCAAAGTCCAGCAAAGCACGGAGTCGAATTGCAGAGTTAGCCATGACTACCCTCAAACCTGAAACACCTTGCTTTAAAACTTCACCAGGATATAAAGGAAATGGGTCTTGTGCAAGACGGATATCCTACAATACAGAGGATCACATGTATAACTTAGTCTCTTTTATCTGTGCCATTTTTAGTACATGTACCAGGATTACATTAATTTGAGATTTTTTTATTTGAACATTTTACCATTTTTTTTGCTAAAGTTGATCAACAGATAAAAATGAAGGGATTTTAGTAAGATCACACCAAAGTTAATTCCAAAATTTATGGGCTGAGTGGATATTTTGATCCAAAACAGGTTGTACACATCGAGTTGGTGCAGTGAGTTGGTGAATTGTACTATTTCTACTTAAAAATTAATACCTGTTACCCACAGTAGAAAAAAAATGAAATTTCCAAGAGAATAAATCAGTGCATATTTATATAGCAGCTATATAAAGAGCTTCAAAGTCAAACTCTTGGCTATGTTAGAGTACAGCTATCATTGTAAGTAATGGTGAAATTTAATTTCATATATTCTATGAACCCCCTTCAAAAGCTATGGTATGGCTGCAAAGGCTCAAACCATCCAAATTGTAGATGGTTTTCTGTATAAAAATTATAAACCTGAGCAGACCTTCCAGCTCTCACAATTTGGTCATGAGATTCACAACTTCAGGACTCATCTCATGGTCTCACGATTTAAGCTTAAAATCTCATGGTTTTTCACAGTGTCAATTACAACCTCAATGAGATCTGGCCAAAAATCAACTCAACCTAAAATAATAGTTGGGAATAGAAATCAACTCAATAGACCAATTTTGATATATTAAAATTCAGTCTAAAACAATGGACCTCAGTAAGAGGCTCTGGGGAATACGCCCCACAAACTCTGTAGTTATTCCCCAGAGCCTCGCACTGAAGTCTACTGTTGTAGCCTGAGTTTTAATATATCGAAATTGGTCTATTAAGAAATATTGAATATTGTAATGTTTGCATTTCTTCTCACTAGGAAATCTGGACTGAGCTATTTTTTAAACCTCGTTCTCATGTTCAGAAGTTCTGATGTCCAATTCCCTTGGGAAAGGCTTTGTTCAAGATGCTACAACACAATATCAAAAGCTCTCCTTTGGTGTTTCAAGTCCAAAGATGGTAATTAATGCTAAAATGGCACTAATTATGGCAGTTTGAACACTGCTAGGTTAGGTATTCATAATGTTGAGATCCCTTAAGACACAAACCTCATGACTTTTTGGGGTAAATTTTTGAGAGCTAAAGATTTGGGGGTTTCAGATGCTGGAAGGTCTGAAACAAAAAACTGGTTATTCTAAATATCTTTTAATTAACACTAATTCCATCTCAATATACATGATGCATGGTATCAGGCCCTAATTACTACAGGACCGAATTTGGATCCGATTCCAAATAATAGTTTCCTAATAAAAAGAGTTAGAACCAATCCATAAACACTTTTGTACTCATTTATTACTGTGACTCAGCTTAGTTTGTAGTTTATGTTCATTAGTGATTATGTTTGCCACGTTCCATGCCATTACAAGTTCAAACCAGACAATTAAGGGATTTATAGTGATTGCATGCTCATTAACTGCCATGTGTAACTACATAACATACAGAACCTGATCAGCATGACCCAGTTTGATTTGTCCATTAGCATCAATAAGAACACGTCCATCTTTATCCCTGAGCACTGGATTTTCAACAATACAGTAATGTCGAGGAGGAATAGTTATCATTTTCTCTGGACCAAGAATAACCTGCATAAATAAAACAAAGAAATATTTCCTCCCCTTTTCTCGCCAAATGTTTCCTTCCCACAACCTCCTGTACATGTACTAGACATCACTAATCAATGACATCGATGAAATGATAAGTAATCAATACTTAATAATAATAATAATTTATTAACTTATATAGCGCCCTTTAACATTAATGAAATGATCAAAGGCGCTATACAATTCAATAAAACTAATATTAACTTTCGATAATTACAATAAAAAGAAAAGAATGCTATTTACAATGGATAATTTCAATAATAAAAAATAATAAAAATAAAATAATAATAATAATGATAATAATTGTTTTGTTCCACAAAATATCCATCCCCCCCCCCCCCCCCCCCAACAGAAGGGATTGGAAATTCCGGAGGGTTGGGGGGTTCAAAGGCCCAGGAATTTCCGGAGGGGGAAGCGGTTTGTCTCAATGATTTTTTTTGTTTTTTTCCAGACCAGTCTAACTTTCATACATGTAAAGTTGTACATAAAGTTTCGTTGTTTGCATCTTGCTTCTCGAGTCGCAAACGGAAAAAATAATTCTTGCTAATTTAAAGCACAAAATAAATATTTTTGTGCTGGTTAGGCTCGATATTCTGTCACCGCTAGAGCCCAATCATTTTCCTGAGAAGCGGCTGGTGTCAAAGCGCATGTTGTGGAAAGTAGACAAATTAATCGTGCCTGAGAAATCAGAACATTTACAATTGAGCCCAAGGAAATGTAATTTAAGGGAAATCCTGGATGGTGGCAAGTATAACATAAATCCATTGTGTGTGGGAGGCTGAAATGTTTTCAAACGCAGGCATGGTGCTTGCAATGTCATTTTTGACAAAACTTTGAATGAAAAAAAAGTTTTATAGAAATTTTCAAGGTTCAAGCAGGTTTTCAGAGAAGGTGCAGTACATTTACCACGAGCTAAAGCCATCAGAAATAAGTGCCAGCAAAGTGAAATTATGCAAATTTCGAAATCGGCGACACATCAAATTTTC
>CM042753.1:17767110-17769176 GCA_022496165.2 Catalaphyllia jardinei
GAAACTTAACTCTGATTCCAGTAATGAAAATGAAAAGTTTTATAACCAAAACTTGGAAGTTTTAGTCCCAAAATATATTGGAACGATTAATTTTGCTTTCCATTTTCTCAAGCAATAGAGAGAGCTCACTGGTTCCTGGGTAGACGTCATCAGCAACTGCCGCCCCGGACTCCCTAAAAATCAGTCGTGCAACACTTCAAGCGGGACTTTGAGAGGGCACAGAAAATTGAGGATTCAAGCAAATGCAAAACATTTTGCGCCCAAATGCTTCAAATAACAAGTAGATTCGATTTAGCAAAAAAAATTGGGGGAGGGGGAGGGTTAGATGCACTTGCATGTACCTCTTCCAAATATACCCACTTTGCAAAATTGAAGAATATTTGAAAGCTGTAAAGAGGGTGGCAAAGGGTTTTGCGTGATACCGGATTGCCCCAAAATTACATTGTAGTAGCATGAAATGTGATTGAAACAAATTAGTTGCATGACATGGGACAGGATGTCATAGTGACCACAATGCAATGTGTGATTTGCTGTTTTACAAGCGTAGACTTGTCCTCAATTTGTATACAAGATCTCTGCCTACTTAGCATATGCACAGGCTTCCATTTGTGTTATAGGGAAAGGCAAAAAGAAAGGTGAGCAGAGATAGCCAAGAGTGGTCTGGAGAGAGAATAATCCCACCATGCCAGGCTTGCTTCGCTTGTCCCATTTTTTTCCACTTGTCAGGAGCCTCGCCAGAAAACTCTACCAGATTACCCAGGAACTTCATGAATACAGACCATCAGTCTCCCAGTCTCCCGTACGAGTCACCAATTTTGGGGGGGAGAAAATGTTTGGAATATTCACTGATGCATTTTTGTGGTTGAATCGACAGAGTTCTCCTTTTATTGACACATTTAGGGTTGAGAAAGTAAAATTGGTGATGTTCTTACTTCTTTTTACACGAGGTGCGATTGGTGATAAAAATTTGTCTGTTATGGGTGATTTAATAGAAAACTCCAGTGTGATGCATGATCAGTACTCCTCCCCTTTGCCACCCTCTGTAAAATATTGACATTCACAAGTTTCAACCCCTACAGAGCTTCTGGTGCCATTTTAATTGCTAAAAGTTTATATGTGATCATACCTGCATGCGCAAGAATTTTAGTCTTCCATCAGCAACACTTTGTTAGGATGCTTTGTTTTAGCTGATATTTTCTCTCACAATTCAATATACTAAACGTTAACAATGTCAGCATTTTTGTTCTAGAGTAAAGATTCTTTTTTTTTTGAAAATGTTGTCTAACAGGGGTCTAATAGCCCCTCCAAAGACCTGCTTTTCTCAGCTCACATTTTCCACAGAATGACCTGTGTATTTTAGAATAATGTCTCTTTAAGTACGTAATTAAATATGAAATTGCAAGGTCTGCAATTTATTTACTTCGCCATGCCAATTAACAGTTAAAGTATAACCTGATAAGCCTAAACAAATCGTCTGCAAATGGAAAGTACATTTGATATTCAATTTCTCTTGTAACATCAGTTATAATGAAAGAATTTTAGCATGCAGGTAGAAGTCTCGGAAAAGCTTGAACCTGAGTTTACAAGAACAGAATAGCATCCTCTCTTGGTAGCCATTGGAATGGCCTATAGAAATTTTTCAAGTTCTTAAGAACAATCTGCGTTTGGTATGTTAGCACAGACTAACAGTGTACAAGGTGAAGATACAGACTTAAAGAACCATATTTCGTTTGGATGGAACTACAATTGAAGCTTTAACATGGAATGCTAGAACCTGCAATGCCCGGGCTGTACATGTAATGCTTGCTATTACATTAACTTAAGTTTATCGACCGAACAAATGAATGAATTCGTTATCAAACTTAGTAAAGAAGGTATACACGTACCGAACACAGAAGGCGGAAGACTCACCTTGCCTTGCAAATTTTCCGTGTTTCGAAAGTTAACTTTCAGTACGACAAGTTCGAAAGTAAGGTAAAGCCTGGGTGAACACGATAGTGAAGGGCCTATTATCCAATCACAAGATGTGGAAATGATGTCATGGAAAAATGTTTTGAAAGTTCAGC
>CM042753.1:17777713-17797713 GCA_022496165.2 Catalaphyllia jardinei
TCGAATCCCGTTGAAGCCCTGATTTTTTTCAGGCTTCTTCTTTCCAGTTGCTTAAATTGGAAAATTTACTGCGAGGATCATACTTCACTTGCACTCAATGTCATGTTGACGATGCCCAGAGAGCTTGGGCTACCTGTGACTTGGCTCACGGGTTGGATCATAGAGACACTTTGTGTGGTATACATAATGCCGCAATATTTTATGAATGCTTCGTTCGAGTAGTCATGGCGGCTTCGAGAAGGGTGTTGAACTTTAACATTGGAGTGCTTGGTCACATTGACAGTGGAAAGACATCTCTTGCCAAAGCATTGAGCTCAACTGCATCTACGGCGTCTTTTGATAAGAACCCTCAGAGTAAAGAACGTGGTATAACTCTTGATCTAGGGTTTTCCTCTTTTCAAGTCCCCATCCCAGAGCATCTCAAGCAGCATGGTTACGACATTCTTCAGTTCACACTCGTTGATTGTCCAGGTCATGCTTCTCTGATCAGGACTATTATTGGAGGTGCTCAGATTATTGATATGATGATGCTGGTAGTGGATGTCACCAAAGGGATGCAGACCCAAACGGCAGAGTGTCTTGTAATTGGAGAGATTCTTTGTGAGAAGATGGTAGTCGTGTTAAACAAGGTCGACTTGTTGAAAGAGGAAAAGAGGGACGTATTAATCGAAAAGGTAAATTAGTCTTGACTACCTTTTGATTATTTCTTGGAATGAGTTCCTTTTTATTATATTTTGCAAGCTTATATTTAACAATTATCCTGCGAAATCGCGCGGAATATCGTCTGATACTTAGCCGACTCGGCCTACGGCCTCGTCTGCTAAAATCAGACGATATTCCGCGAGATTGAGCTCGATAATTGTTTTATTATTCAACACATTGATAACAAAACAGCGTAATACTTTTAAATCTCTCTGTCGACATTTTCTCACTTCACTTTCTTCCCACGTACGAAGCTACCTATATCGCCGGATATCTGTTGCCTACAGATATCGAGAGCATCATGACCATATTTGGATAGTGTTACAATTTGTTGAATAATAATTAACACTTAATGACTGGTCCCGAGGGGAACAGTGAATTTTGTTTCCCAAGAATCGCATTGTTTCCCGAGACAAAGTCGAGGGAAACATTGAGATTCGAGGGAAACAAAATTCACTTTTCCCCAAGGGACTAGTCATTAAGGGATTTGTTATATAGCAAAACAAAACAAAAGCAAACTTTGAAAAACCCGCCGAGATTCCAGCGACAACATCAGGCCACCTCTGATCACGTGCAACAGCGGTCAACATTTCGCGGGTAACAGTGAACTGTTTCCCATTTGACATCACAGTTTTTGCAATGTTGCCCGTTCATGGCATTTGGCGGGAAACAGTTTCATTGTTAGACGTCATGAGACCATGAACTAGCCAATGAATGGGCGCGCTGTAGCGGGAAAAACGCCAGCTCTATTACAAAAGCTTTTATTATACATTGAACTCTCTAACAGTTACTCTTTTCTGATTGGGCGAAAGCGTACAGTGAATTTTCGAAATCAGCGTCCGTGATGTCATAACTGCAGATTATACAGTTATCATGTCAAGGACACTCAAGGTCACGGGTTATCATGTCATGTTTGACCGCAGAGCATGATTTCCAAGGGTAATCACGTCAACTTCGCGCAATTCGTACTGCTTGTCATCAGTGAAGAAGCAGAAACATGACTTCCAAATTTTTGCTTTCAATGTATACACCACTTTCATAATGGCGGACTGCGCGGGTGGAATGGTAACTACGAGTATCAGAGCGAGGCTAGTAAGGCCACATCGAGAACGTGAAGAATACGATCGTATGCTAAAACATGTAAATGTGTGCCAATTCTTTCTTATATGTAGCCGGAGTTTTATCTTATCGTTTGATACTTGAAGTTCAAGCTTGTCTGCATATTGGCGTTCACCTGGAGGGGAAAAGTCTCAGTAGTATTGTACTTGTACGGAATTATGCCGACGAATTGTTGCGTGCCGCTCTGCACAAAGAAAGGATATCAGGATGAAAATGGCGATAAGGTATTGTTCTTTAAGTTTCCCGATGAAGAGATTCGGTGAAAAAAGTGGATTCATGCCATCAGAAGAGATATCGGAGAACATTTTGAAGTCAAGGACACAACAAAGGTTTGTTCCAGGCATTTCAGGGAAAGCGATTTTGTCAAGACCCTTGCCGGCCGACGAGGTCTACGAGGTGATGCTGTTCCTTCGGTGTTTCAATGGACTCGCACCTCTCCGCAAAAGCGTAAGCCACCAACCCAACGTGAAACTGTCGGAGAAACAAGCCATGTTATTTTTCAAGAACCTGAACCGTAAGAGGAGCCAAATTACTCGGAAAATTTAGTGGATGAAGAGTGTGTGACCCGTTGTGAAAATGCGCAAAATGATGCAGACTCAAACAGAAGTGATACAGGAGGAGGAGGACATCGAAACTGGTCTAAGACAACAACTAGCAGATCTTAAAAGTGAGCTTGAAAAGGCTCACCGACGAATCGAAGCTCTGCAAAGTCAACTGTTTAGTGTAGAAAGATTCCAAAACAACAGTAATGCCATTAACTTTTACACTGGATTTGCTAGCTGGGATGTGTGTATGGCTGTTTTTAATTACCTCAGCCCGGGTGATAAGGGTGAAAACATTAATTACTGGCTTTCTTCTAAGCCAAATGTGTCTTCGGATGTTTATGAGGAGGACGGAACAACTGAAAACAAACAGGGCAGAAGTAGATCACTGAGACCAATTGATGAATTTTTCCTTGTGATGTGTAGGCTAAGACAAGGTTTACCTGAAGAGCACTTGGCCCACCTTTACAATGTTTCAATATCAACAGTTAGCAGAATTTTTATTACTTGGATCAACTTCATGTACTTAAAACTAGGACAGATAAACATTTGGCCTTCAAGGAAGGCTATTGATGACACAGTGCCAGAATATTTTAAGCAAAAATACAGCTCCACCAGAGTTATTATAGATTGCAAAGAGGCGAGATGTCAAATGCCAAGCAGTTTGCATTTAAACGGAGAGTTGTTCAGCAACTATAAACACCACACCACCCTGAAAGGGTTAATTGGCATTTCTCCTGGAGGAGCAATCACTTTTATCAGCCAACTGTACACTGGCAGCATATCAGACAGGGAGATTGTTGTCAGAAGTGGATTGCTAGATCTGCCTTATCAGGATGGGGACTCAGTCATGGCTGACAAAGGCTTTACAATCCAGGACTTGCTGCCTTTAGGAACATCACTAAACATTCCTCCCTTTCTTGGCAGCTCCAGTCAAATGCCTGCGCAAGATGTTATCTGCACACAGGAGATTGCAAGCCTGCATATTCACGTTGAGCGCGCTATTAACAAAACTAAAAACTTTCACATATGGGATACAGTAGTGCCTCTCCATCAATTTTCAGTGGTGAATCAAATGTGGGCAGTTTGTGCCATCTTATGTAATGCACAATCAAATATCATATCAATTTAAA
This sequence comes from Catalaphyllia jardinei, assembly GCA_022496165.2. Taxonomy (NCBI): domain Eukaryota; kingdom Metazoa; phylum Cnidaria; class Anthozoa; order Scleractinia; family Caryophylliidae; genus Catalaphyllia; species Catalaphyllia jardinei. The sequence continues at coordinate 17,781,210 of CM042753.1, forward strand.
TTCAATGCTATTGAAAATGAAATACCATACTCTAGAGGGATTTTTGGCTTTGAATCCATCCATCAGCTCTGGTAATACCAGTTTAAGTTTAACTTCATGCATTTCTTTAAAAGAAATTGGTCTTTAAAATCCCCCCTCCCCCTTGGAATTTTCAAGTCACCCTCCTTGTGTACAGTATTGATAATTGTGAAATCACACAGTGTACTTTTGATCATGTGAATGAAGCTTACTTAAGTAATTTACCATGACTACACCTCACTCTACACACTATTGTAAAGCTGTCTATTTAGAGAAAAAATGGCAATATGTTTGCAGGGGACAGCATAGTGAATTGTCAAGTCTAATATAAAATCTGAAAACTGTAACCTTTATTTACACATACATGTACATACAGTACTGATACCACTTTCAGTTATCTTATCTTTGGTTGCATTATCCTTATAAATTTCCTATCACTGTACATAACATTTAATTTTGCAATTTAGATGAATAATCTCTCTTTTTGAAGATATAATAACAATAATATAATAATAAAATTAAATTACTTTTTTTTCAAAAATTATACATGTATATAGATACATGTACAGACATTACTGATACCACTTTCAGGTATCATATCTTTGGCTGAATTATCTATATTTACTATCATTGTACATAACATTTAATTTTGCAATTTAAATGAATAATATTCTCTCTTTTTGAAGATGTTTAAAATTAAGTTAACTCTTTTTCTCAACAAATATAATTATTATACATATATATAGGTTAATGACAAACAAAACAATTTATAACTCTTCTAGCCATGATCATGCAAGCTAAAAGAAAGCATGCAACTGTGATTTATGAACAATACAACACATGTTTATAGGTTCATGACAAACAATTACATTCAGATGTCTATATGCCATGCACATGTAAACTGGAACAATGCATGAAACTGTAATCTATAAACAGTGTAATTGAAAGAATATCGAGTTAAAGATCTGATACTGCCTACTGATAGTCACCAGCAGCAAACTGAACAAAGTGTGTAGAATAGTAATTTAATAGTTCCCCTCTCAAGTTCTGCCAGAAGACAGGATCAAAGGGAATCCTCTCGACATACAGTCCCTTGCTTGTGTACACGATGAAATCACACCACTGGGCTCCAGTTACACCCATTTGCCCTTGCACCTGTGTGTAATATTCATGATCCCTTTTCAGTCTGCACTCATTGTCATTCACTTTTTCCATGAAGAAACTAGGATCAGAGCATGCTTCCAGGGGCTTGACCTGAAACTTGGTGTACGGGCACTTTACTTCTCCCAAACCAAAACAAATGGAACATCCTTTGTCGATGATTCTTGCATCTGGGGAGGCACCAAGTACAAGACAACTTTTTGAAACCACAAATCCACTCCTTAATACAGTCACTGGTGTTTTGTTATTAAACATAAATTTCTGGTACTCTTGAAGAGCAATTGGTTCATATTTGATCCCATGGGCCACATACTTTGAAGAAAAGGGCTTTGGATGCATTATTGATTCTGCAAAGGAACCATGATTTCTTTGCCTCTTAGCGATAGCTTGGAATTTAGAGGCAGTAAACCTGTATGCGCGCTCCTTTCTCCACATGTCGGAAGCTGATTGCTCTTTTGTACTGCTTTCAATTGCATGAATTTTTTCTTCATCCACACTCAAAGAAGACAGCAAGTTTTCCTCTGCCTCTGTCAACACCCGGGGTATTCCCATCTCTGCTTCATTTATCAGAGGGAATCTAAGATATTGGGCCAGGTCTGGTGCAACTCTGTTTACTCTTGCTACTGAGGTAAGATCAACTCGAGCAGAAAAATTTGACTCTGTCAATGCTGTTTGGTAACTCAAGAATGATCCAACTGGGTTTTTTCCAAATTTTGTCTCTTTCAGTTCAGTATTTAAACTTTTAGCTTTACTCATATGAACAAAACCCAGGTTTGGGTCAATTTTCTCAAGTTCAGACATGAACACATTTTCACTATCTCCATCATACTTTGGCTGCTTTTGTGCTTCATACAGGAGGCATTTTACACCACTGCCACCTCTAGAAGTGCTAGGCTCATCAAGTTTGGTTTTCTTGACAACAACCTCCATGACTGGTTGTGGAACTATATTTTGTCCACCACCTCTTTGGTTCCATTGCTGAAGCTGAGAAGTGCAAGCCAGTTGGGGATTCTCATCCTCCTCTTTTCGTAAATCTTTTGTTGATTTGGATTTATACAGGCTAAATTTGCAAATTTTCAGCATAAGTGCTGAAATATGATTGCAAAATCCCACTTTTCCAGCGACACAAGTACAGCTACTATCTAGCACATCTCCAAGATGAATGCACAAAGCCAATTTTAACTGGTGTGGTGAGTCTTTTTTCTGTAGCTGTGACAGCACTTTGCCTTGAAGTAAAAACATTGCTGATCACTGGTAGCAACAATGTCACGAAGATATTCATCTTCAAGAAACGTTTTGGCCTTCCGCAGTGTTGTTGGCACGGAGTGGTGATTCTTGTTGCCAATGTTTTTCCCGGATTTAGCGATGTGTTTGTCCATTTCAGCCCTAGTAAACATCGGCATCTTCGAGAGTGAGCACCCCCGTCCATTCTCAGGGTAACTGACATGCACTTGCGACGCTTGATCGGAACTGACAACCAAATCAGTATTCAATGGATCTTTACTCGATGAAACAAAATGGCGCTGTTGTTTCCTTTTCGTATAGAGTCCATTTTGATCGGGATCGACGATATTTCTGTCCTTTCCAGACCTTATGTACTCTTCAACCCTGGAAATCAATGTAGATATATCATTAGGAGAAAAGAAACAAGAAGAAACATCACAGTCTGAAGGTGCTATCGACGCATTAAACATGAAAAACAGACCGATCGCATCGTAAACAAAACGACGACTCACCGCTTTACAAGCTCTGCTTTCGTCTCAAGCCCCTTTGCTGGATCACCTCTACACCTCAACCAGAATCTCAACTCCTCGTTTTTGAGCTCTGACGGTTTTCGGCCTAATAGTGAGGCACCGGGAACATCTTCCTCCGTGAGACTCGAATCGCATTATTTCCACATTGGTTGCCATGCTGAATGTGCGTCTTTCACCCTGGCCTTACTAGCCTCGCTTTGATGTCAGTAGGTACCATTCTGCCCGAGCGGTCCGCCATTATGAAAGTCGTGTATAATAAAACAATTATTAGATTCGGTTTTTGTGATATACAGAATAATCAAGGTCTTGGTAAGGGTTATCAGCGTCAGCCTTCAGCTTCGGCTGATAACCCTTATCTCAACCTTGATTATTCTGGATATCACAAAAATCTCATCCAATAATTGTTTAGTATAAAGCTTAAAGTTTAACATTTAACAATTATCCACCGAAGGCGAGGTGAATATTGTAGAATAATCCCCGAGACGAAGTCGAGGGGATTATTCGACAATATTCACCGAGTCTGAGGCGAATAATTGTTTTAGTATAATTTAAGAGCTGAACAACAGAGAATAACGGACTAAAACATAAAAAGAGGGACCCAATTGTTCGTTTGCATACACGTATGCATCTATATAGTCTAAACAAAAAGCTTACATGTAAGCATACATCAATTCTGTATCAGTTTATTCATCTGGTTTGGCAGTAAAACAATCACGCAAAACACTACGAAAAATAAATTCTTTCGGTACCTTTGTTTTATCGCTGTTGACCTCATTCGCAGTTGTTATCATTGTCTCAAAATGAGTAACTTTAGTTTGCAGAAAAACAGATTTCGGTCAATCGATCCGACCTGCTGGCAATCAACGTAAACCACTGCGTTTATGATTCTTAACTGCCTTGAACATGAGTTCTTGAAAGGATTTTCGGTCCAAGGATGACAGCAGTCGTTGTGAAAATTCTCCATACTTTCAAATATCCTGGACTCAGAGTGATAACTTGCGAATAGATGAAAAATTCATTCACCAACTGCCCGCCATGTTTACTTGCCGACATAGCAAAGGTGGCACGCTTAGTGGCCAGGCCTCGCAAATGTTATATAAACCGCCTGGAGCGGTTTATATAGCGTCATATAAAGAACTGCTCGACCAATCAGATTGTTGGAAACTCTTTGTTCAGCTCTCAAATTATACTAATACCTTTTATTCATGGGGGGTTTACTTGGTTCTTCTGGCTCTGCCTCGGTGTAATAACCTGTGAAACTGACAAGTGACGTAAAACAAAGAAAACAAAGAAGTCAACATAATAGACCCTAACCCTGACAATAGCTACAAAACAAAGAAAAAGTTCACAGGTTCTTACACCGAAGAACCCGTTCTTTTGGTCACCTCAATCTCCTGTTTCTATGAATTTGATCACTATTTTTGTAAGTGTGGAGAAAATGTAATAAATTATCATTCACTCACAGTTAATTTTTTAACTTCTGGTTTGTTATCTAAGGTGATATCATCAAAACAGAGAAATATTTATTTCTGAAAATTGGTGTACTGTCTTCATGTAACGGGAATACATCCATTTTAGTACAGTTCGCACCATTTGGATGGTTTAGGGTGATGCAATCTGCTTATTTGCTAAAGTACTAAAGAACTTACCTGTTAAACTTTAATATGTGTTCAGATAATTAATTAGTCTTGTATACCTGCATTATGTGTGAGTCTCACACGTGCAGATCTAAAACTGTGATATCACGCATTCAGACCAATTTCTCATGCCCAACTGACAGTGGTGAGTGTTATTTCTTAAGAATGTTTGAAAAGTTGTCAGAACATCTACGGAACTCTTTATAATGCTCAAGTGGAAATCTTTGGCCCTGTTCTGAAGTCATGGAAAATTTATCTACATGTTTCAGTTTTCTTCAGAAGTCATCAGGAAATCTTCGCAATTTCCGAAGTCGTCAGAAATCTCACGCTTTGTAAGTGTTCCAAAAACTTCAGCAATCTTCAGAAGCTGTCAGTAAATCTTTGGAAACTCAGGTTCTGTGGAGATGAAAAATCTCGCACATTTTACTAAAAAATTTTTGGGAGGGATAGTCTTGCAGCAAGTGTGGGTAGGATAGGTATAGGTATCAGTCATCTCCTACCCTTAGCCTAATCCCTAGGCATGAGAGAGAGAACTCTTTGACTGTTAGATTCAAACTTCTTTATATGTTCATTTGTTTTTCTACACGTGACTGTTACTTTATCCTATTGACATGCGTGTGACATTGCATTACATCATGACGCATTCATGTGTTTGGATCCGTTTTCAATCTAGTTCTCAATTGCCACATGCTTTTGCTCACTAGTATTGTGTTCTAGTTTTCTACTGTAATATTCAAGTTTCTTCATTTATTTCTTCGCTTCTCTGGATCAGAGGAATATTTGTAAGTTTACTTTATGCTATGTTTTTCAATTAGTATATCAGTCTCTTAGACGTAGGAAGATCGCCTTCCTAATACAGATTTGAGTCAAGATTTTATGGAACTTGTCGTCATCGATGGGTCGGTTGGTGGATCTTGGAGGGGTACATGATAGGACAGAGCCTGGGCTTATTTGACCTGTTTGTCTTGCACTGGGTTTTGTGTTGTTTTTCAATCGTTCTTTCTATGTGCTGGAAGAAAAACATGATAAATTTTGTCCTTTTTTTCAGTTTGAAAATCTTGCAGTTAAAAACCATTGCTGTTGACATTTATCGATGCCTTAGAGAAGTATGTATGACTGCAGGTGCGAAAACAAAGCTCCAAGTTGATGGTGTGATTTCAATCCATTACCTTCGGCAACAAACGAGCCACAAGCAACACAACTCACCAAGTTTTGTCGCTCGGAAAACAACCATGATTTTCAATAGTCCTTTTGAGTATGATGTTTTTTAAACGTTCGTTTGGGCTCACGAGGAGCTTGTTTATTCTGTATGTTCACGAACACCATCCCCCTGGCCCTGGAATGCTAACTGTGGAAACAGCTGTATTCCCGGGCTCTATTTGATTGCATTTATTGATTTAGTTCCAGTCACAACAGAAAAGGTCAGTCTTATCTGGTCAAATATTATTTGGAATTGGTGGAAGAGTACTCTAAGGGCAAGATCCTTAAGAGTGACCTGAACCAGGGAACGGAAATGTAAATACTGTGTACTTTGTTAATCAGGCCAGGAGAAATACTCGAATCAGTCGCACAGAGTTTGTTTACGATGAAGGAGCACACGATTGCAAATGTTTACTTATATTTGAACTTCCTGCTTAGACTAATGTTCGTAAAAAAATATACTTTTACAAACTAGCTTTTACACTTTTAAACATTACAGGTTAATGAGAGAACGTTTAGCAGGAAATTTGAAAGCTGATGTAAATATTTTAGTCCTATTCAAGTAAATTAACTGGTGCTGTCACGTAACGTACTTTGTACCGGGACCTCTTCAGTTAGAATGGCATAGACTTTGTCGCTGAAATATCTTTCTGTCAAACCCGGGGTGTTGGTTTTAGCAACAGACAGAGGTTGAAAGTCAGCTAGGGGAATCATTTAAGGTATCTGTAGAAATGTTACGGTGTGGAACGCACTCCCATAATCTTTGATTACTACTAGTTTATTTCCTTTTAGTCAAACCATTGTTTCTTATGGTCATAATCATTGCTGTTCTTCAAGTATCAATTCAAATGTGTTCAGATTACCTTTCAATCACTTCAGTTGTAGTAAGCATTAAATGGAACCCTTTTAACTGTCTATGATTTGGTGCTAACATTGACTTCAGGTGTCTCTCACATAGGGATTAGGCTTAAGGCAGGGTAAGAATGTCATTTCAGGCAAGGGTTACTTTCATTCCTTGAAAACATCAGGATCACACAGGATCACTGAGTGCTTTTGCCCTCGTGGTGGAACACAATACGTAATATGGCTGCATTCTAGCATTGTTAAAAAATGTAAATGGCCTTGTTAAAAAATGTAAAAGCAGATATAATCGAGATCTCCTTAAAGATTGTGCTGACTCTCCAGAGAAATTTTGGGCAGCCATCAAGAAACTCTATCCTACCAAGTTACCTTCTGGACAAGGTTCGGCATTTGTGATAAATGGATCAAAGTCAACTGAGAAAAGTTTCATTGCAAACAGCTTTTGCGAATATTTTAGTACCGTTGCCAGAAATCTGAAAAGCAAATCAATTTTGCTCCGTGACTTTGTCTGGAGCAAACCTGCTGAAGAGAATCTTCCCAATCAAGTTGCAGAAAGTCAGTTTACTTTTAAAGCTGTGAAAGAGTTAGAAATTCTTAAAGAGCTAAAAAATCTTAAGCGGAAAAAAGCGTCTGGACTGGATAATTTCCCCCGGGATTGATCAAAGATGCTGCTCTTGTTTTAACTAAGCCTTTGACATTTATCATCAATTTATCTCTTGAAACTGGAGTTGTGCCTAGTGAGTGGAAAGAGGCTAAGGTGATCCCCCTCTACAAATACGGGTCTCTGGCTGAGATGGACAACTATAGGCCTATCTCAATTCTCCCTACTTTGTCAAAGGTCTTGGAGAAAATAGTCTACAAACAGCTGATGGCTCATCTAGAGCGTCACAGTCTACTTTTTGAGTACCAATTTGGTTTCCGTCCGAACCGCTCAACGGAACTAGCTGTTACTTACTTCACTGATCTTATTAGAAAGGAGGCTGACAATGGTAAGGCAACAGGAGCAGTCTTCATTGACTTATCAAAGGCATTCGACACCATCAGTCATTCCGTTCTATTATGTAAACTGACCCGGTATGGCGTATATGATATGGAACTACAATGGTTTACTGATTATTTATTTCTTCGCAAGCAGATCGTTCAATTTAATAGCGTCCTTTCTGAACCAAATCCAATTAACACTGGAGTTCCTCAAGGAAGTATTCTTGGGCCTCTCCTTTTCCTCATCTTCTTTAACGATGTGCATAGTCCCCTTCGTCATTGTAAGATTATTACGTATGCCGATGATACAGTGATTTTTACATCCTCAAGTGATTTCAATGTGATACAAAGCAACCTTTCCCAGCACCTAGATAATCTCTCTAACTGGTTTCGTGATAATGAACTTATCTTTAATCTGAAGAAGGGTAAATCCAAGGTGATGCTGTTTGGTACTGGAAAACGGTTAAATTTGTTTCAAGGCTGTCAAGTCGAGCTATCAGTCAAAGATTGTCCCATCAACACCACTACATGTTATAAATACCTCGGCGTGCATCTGGACCCGACACTTAATTTTGAAACGCATTTTCAAAACATGTACGAGAAGGCAGCAGGAAGAGTGAACCTCCTACGGCGCATCCATTCCAACATTGATACCCTTAGTGCCCAACGAATTTATCAATGGATGATTATGCCGATATTTACGTACTGCGGCTATAATAGTCTTGGATGGTCAGAGTCCTGCAAATGCATGATCCGCTCCATTGAGACTCAAAGCCTCGAAATCATTTTCCCAAAATGCAGCACACAGAACTGTGATCTTCAAATTTTAACAATTGACAACATTTTAGAAAAGAAAGCGTGCTGCTTTGTATTTGACTGCCTGCATGCTTTCCATTTAAAGATTACTTTCAAAGATTTCATAACGCTCTAAACACTAGAAACAGTGGGAAAACAGCAAGACTACCAAAGGTCAAACTAGACTTTGCACGCCATAGTTTTTATTTTTTAGGTGCCTCGATTTTTAACTCATTGCTGCTAAGTTTAAGAAACATTCATTCTAGAGTTTTATTTAGGAATGCCTTAGACGATTATTACTTGTAATTTTTATTGTAATTTTATTGTAATTTTTATTGTAGATTTTAATGGTTTTTTAACTTAGTGCATTTTTTTGCTTTAGTATGTATTTATTTTCTTACTAGTTTTTAATTCTTAGTCAGCAGGACCCTGTTGATAACAGTACTTTGTACTGAAGGGTTATCGTGGTTAAATATTCAATTTATTATTATCAATTTATTATTATCAGCACAATAAACCATTGAAATTTGTCAAAATCGAGCTTTCCCATAATGCTGATTAGGCAGGTAAATTAAGAAATTATGTTCAGAAATTTAAGTTTGAATCATTTCAAAATCTAACAACAGTTCCTTGCAAATGAGGGGTCATTTAATTGACTACAATGGCAAAAAATAAATCAAGTTAAACAGATTCAAATACCATGAAAACAACTAGGTTTCCCTTTAGTGTTAGACAATAGTGCTGTCTTTTTTTACTGCCAAAAGAATGTCAAACTTTAGACGAATATAGTAAGAAAACAGTAAGAGGTGTGACTTCTTAGAAACAAATTATAACCATTCTAGAATGTGACGAAACATTTTTCTTGGTTGAAAACTCCACTATTTTGAAGCATGAAATGGTTGATTATGCACACTGTAAATCATGACCACGATCTGCCATTTTGGACTCACCTACAATTGAATCCCAGTAGTGGGTGGAAAATTTGACAAAATGGTCTAAAAAAGCTACATGTTATTAGATCCTTACCTTTCTTTTCCTTTAAGCAACTACGTGTAGATCACCAAACTTGTTTATGCTGAGAAAACACGCAAAGAAATCCTCTTCATCCCTTGAGCAATGAATCCTTTCAAATCGACTTGCAAGAAAATACACACCCCTGATTGGTAATTGCCTCTACCATGCTCCTGATTGGTTAATTGCCTCTACCATAATGCAGTTCAGCAAGTGTCCAACCTCCTCTGCTGGCTAAGAGATGGTCTCGTGGGTGGCAGTGGTATTTTGATTGCTTTTGCATTTTGTGTGTCTAACAATTTTCTCTCTATTTCAGATGACCAAGAAGCTGACTAAGACATTGCAAAACACGAAATTTGCTGGCTCAGCAATATTACCGGTTTCAGCAAAGCCTGGAGGTCCAGACTCTCCAGAATCCGATCCGGTTGGCACGCAGAAGCTGATTGATTTACTTTCATCCTTGGCATACCTGCCTCACAGAGATCCATCTGGACCACTGGTATTTGCAGTTGACCACTGCTTCTGCATTCGAGGCCAGGGCACTGTCATGACAGGCACAATCCTCAGTGGTAGTCTCAAGGTCAATGACACAATTGAGATTCCTTCCTTGAAGATTTTAAAGAAAGTCAAGTCCATGCAGATGTTCAAGGCCTCTATAGTGGAAGCATCTCAGGGAGATAGAGTGGGGATATGTGTCACACAGTTTGATCCAAAGCTGTTGGAAAGGGGTCTGGTTTGCAGTCCTTGTACAGTGCCAACAATTTTTGCAGCTGTTATCTCAGTGAAGCACATACCCTATTACAAAGGAGCTATCACATCCAAGTCAAAGTTCCATATTACCATTGGCCATGAAACAGTGATGGGTAAGCTCCAGGTGTTTGGCCTTCCCCCTGGGCAGGTAATGGATTCATCGCAGGAGAGTAACACCTTTGATATTATGAAAGAGTATGTTTTTCAAGAAGAGGTGTCGGCAGATCAGTCTAACCATATTGTTGTTAACACAAATGGAGAAGATTCTGTTATCAACCCTTGTTCAAGCCACCAATGGCTTTTCATTGAGTTTGAAACTCCAGTGACTTGCCCAGAAAATTCCCTCGTTATTGGCTCACGTCTTGACACTGACATCCACCTTAACCTCTGCAGAATAGCCTTTCATGGAAGATTGCTAGTTCCCATCACAGACAAAAACTTTAAGGACACGTTCCTACCACAACTGAAGATTTACAAGATCAAGACTAGAGAAGGAGTTGTTGAAAGAATGGCTGACAATTATTCTGTTATTGCACACTCTCTTTTTAAGAAAGAAACAAACATTCAAAGTTTTGTTGGCATGAAGGTAACACTCTCAACAGGAGAGCAAGGAAGTATTGAAGGTGGTTTTGGTCAAAGTGGTAAAGTGAAGATTAGGATTCTGTCTGGTCTGTTTTCTGATACTGTTTTAAAACTTTCTTCAAGTGAAAAGAAAAAAGGAGGGAAGAATAAAGCAGCCATGTCGACAACTTCAGAAGGGCCAGCCAGTTCTGATGATAAACTTGCAAAGCCCATTAAAGTAATACTAGAATTTAAGCGATACAATTATGATCCTAACAAGAAAATGGTACAATCCTGAGCCAAACTGTCTTTTTTTCTTAATTTTATGTCCAGTGTGCTGTTCATGCATAATAAGTTTTAATCATGCATAATAAGGTTTTAAATTTCTCTGACAGATAGATAGTATTTGAGTATGATCAATATGTTATCACATGTAATGTAAAATACATTAATTATAGAGGACTAAGAAGCACAAAAAATGCATAATGAATGTGACAAAATACGAAGAATATGGACCATAAATAATCATGTGTGCAAGCATGCTCATATGACAGAGCTATACAGATATAAGTATGTTTATATCTTAAATTGGAAATCTGTTGAAGCCGAGTCAAGAATTACAGAACGCTCCATTACAACAGATAACAATTTTTGGAACCCCTAGGTGATGATAAACATGAGTTTTTTGTGTACAGTCACTGAAAAAGAAAAAATTACAAAAATTACTAATATAGAAATTTATCAACTTACAAAAAGACAAAACTAACTAAAAATAACAATTTTAGTGCACAATCTACGAAATATGGTCTTACAAACACTCACAAGAATCGAACAAAAGTGCCGAGTCTAAAGAGTAACAAGGTTCCGAATCTTTTTGTCTATCCCGAGCTTGTTTTAAATTTTAAGAAATTAAAGATAGGAAGTTAAACTGAAGGGTCCTCATTTTTTGCAAAATATAGATAGATCCAGATAGATTCTTTACAAAATACAGATAGATTTCTGGCCACAAGCAAACAGGTTGAAAAGCAAATAGAATATCATGCTGTTAGAATTTGAGTTCCATGTTGTTTGTACAATTCCACCAGGAAGTAAAATCAATCGAAAATACTTAACTAAAATCACATTCAATAAAGTTATCACTGTTATTATTAAGATATGCATCAGTGTTTGACTGCCACTGCAAAGATTACAGTTTTAGTTCTCTGTTATCTTATATCTAAAGAGTCTACTTATGTACAGAATGTTGTGGTTAATCTTGAATTGAAAAACTGACATTCTAATAGGAGAGTTAGCTTGAAAGGAAGCTCACAAATACCGAAATTTTATCCGCAGAAAAACCTGCCTTTTCAGGCTTTTTCACTGAGGCGGGCTTCTCAAAAATCTTTTTTGTCAGTATTTGTCTAAGCGTCTTTCTTGAAATATCTTGTGTATCAATAATCTTAGTTTCGCAGTCATTAGTTTCATTTAACTCGTAGCTATTCTTGAGTTTCTTTTTGCAGCTCGCGGGAATAGCGTTTAAAAGCCCTAAATACTGCAAAAAGTGCGTACACTGGGAAACACTAAGTGTCATTGAATTTCCATTCTCAGTTATCAGATCTTCTATGTAATTAACTACGGCTTCATACCGCGATTGATAGAATACTGACTTTCCTGCAATTTTTACAGATTTATTCCAAATAATCTCATTTTCCACCTCATTCTTGATTGAGGAAGTATGAGTCGCAATCCTCTGCCGTGTATCGAGTACGTCCTTGTAAAGTAACGGTAAATCAGATAGATGTGGGAGTGTTTTAAGGTGGTATGGTACCCTATATATGAACCAAAAAGTTTGTTTAATTTTGGTGAAAAAGATCGATTGTACATGTGTGCTATTGCACTCATGAACAGAAAATGGATTTTGAAGGTTTCACTCAAAATGGTTGCTATGGCAACCAGCCACGGCCTTTTGAAGTGGGGGTTTATAGGGTTGGTGCCAACACTTCCTGCTCTTTCACAAAACAAGATTTGGCTGTGAATAAAACATATGTATGTTTCTGTTTTGTTCTGTGCAATGAACCTAAGTTTTGGCAGTTAATTCTTCTTTTCAGTGCTTTTTACAGGCTTGTTTTTTGAAATAACCTCCTTTTATACCACACCCAGTAGACAAATCATTTCCTGTCACGTGACAGAAGTTAAAATATAACAATTGTATTGGTTTATTGCATTACAACACTATCAGTCTTTACCTAAAGTGGCAGGAATTTTACTTAAATAGCTTACAAAATAGAAATGTTGGCGTAAAGTCAGTCGGTACAAAAATAGACATTTGAGCAAAATGCACTTAAAGTTTTTTACAAGAAATATTAAGCATTACCAAGCCACAAATAACGGGGCGGGTGTAGTTTGGATCTCGGGGGAGGGGGGGTGCATTGTTTGTTTTATTTTGTAAAAAGTTACCACAGTTTCAGGAAATATTTGTTTTCATAAGGGAAATGAATGAGCCTGTGATGGCGAATCGACAAAACCTTTCACAACTAATTATGTCAATAGAGTTGTGCATGTCTCCTAAGCTTTTCTCTAAAGTTTCGTTTATATATGTTGAAACTAATCAGTATTTTTGGCCACGTTCTTATGGTAAACATCCATTGCTATGGTCGTTGCTAGGTTAAAAAACTTATACCACTGTGTACTTTCCTTAAATTTCGCAGTCATCTAGAGGAAAATTGGCAAGATCACTTGAAAATGTTTTCGACAAGTGTTCAAGGGTCTTAAATCTTGTGTTTTCAATAAATTGAGATTTTCATGAAAATCACCATATTTTAGGGTATCACATCACCTTAAGTGAGAAATAGCAATTGAAAATAAGTTCTCCTCCAACGTCCTTAGATATTCAGGTGGCCGTGATTTCCACATAGCGCATTCGGGAGCGGATAGTCTTTTTAACCCGTTGATTATATCAAAATCGGGCATATCTGAAACCCACCTCCCCCCACCACCACCACCACCTTTTTTCACCAATCATCGTCGTCTTTTTAATCCTTGGGTTCTTGTGGCTCCAAGTAAAATCCACAATTTGTGTTTTTTTTATAAAATCTTCAGGAGTTGCAAGAACAGCTGCGACAAAGGTCAATTTAGAAAGCGCTAGGGATTTTACTTCTTTGATTTTCCCATACAGGGTCAAGTCTCTGGAAGACCAGATTTTAACACAATCTTCTAAGGAAAGCAATTTTGACTCTAAGTTTTTGCTATAAGAAATATTCTGGTTGTTGTAAGGCATATGCCAAGTGCATTGACATAATCCTTTGGCCAGCGAATACCAAATGGAGTACCGGTTCTGTTTTTGTTTGAACCTAACCGTAATGCCTCTGTTTTGGACCTATTCAGCTCGAGCTCCGAACACAGTCTAAACAAATCCAGCTTTTTAAATAGATTGCTGGTCGATGAATTATCTTCAACCAAGCAAGTAGTGTCATCACCCGATACTGCGATAATTTAAATTTTCCTGAGTTAAAGCGATAGACCTTTTACCGATTTGTCGCTTTTTTATCATTTTATTGTAATTACACTATATATACCTGCACTAGTCACAACAAGCCAAATAATGCTAAGTAAGTTACAATACATAAAAGCAAAATACAAAATATAACAATATTTTCCTGGCAACACTACACTGTCTCTCTAACAATCCATTTTACATTACAATATTTTGTATTTACATTACATTTTAACAAATAAGCTGAAATTAACTAAATTGAAAATTCGCCCATTTCACCCTCAACAATTCCATCTTTTCATTGACGCGTCCAATATAATTTTCTGTTTCATATTTAATTAAAATTTTGCTTTAAAACCATTTATATTTGGATGAATCCGGTTTCTTCCTATAACAATCCCACAAATAGATCTTTGCAGCAAGAAGAAAATAGTTAAGCAAGGGGCAAGATCTTGAAAGCACACCAACTATAACGTCTTGCTGAGTAAGATTAATTGTCTTTTGAGTACAAGAGAACCAAAACAATTCGAAGTCTCCCCAGAAAGCTCTAGAACACGAGCAACTATATAAGAGATGATTCAACTTTTCTGGATAGGATTTGCAGAAAGAACATAGGTAATCTTGGCTATAACCTATTTTATAAAGTTTGGAATTTGTACATAAGATAGAGTTAAGTACTTTATATTGAAATGCTCTCACAAAAGGTTCTAGAGAAACTTTATGGGGAAGTATGAATAACTGTTTTAATTGATCAAGCGAGAAGTTAAACTCCTTTTGTAATTTACTAGCTGCACTTGGTAATTGTGCCTTTTTGCTTATCAAGAGTGAATAAGAGAGTTTTGATTTCTTTTCCATTACATCCAAAACCTGATCAAACTGGGGGACGTAGTTGATGGAGTGCCAGTGATTATATTACTTTCTAGATAGTTTGGCACTGAATAGCGAAGTCCAGTCCATACTAAAAACTTTGTTTTTCGAATCTTTTTCGCGATTTCATCAAAGGACTCAGTATTGTTCAAGTTAAATAACAGATCACTTACATAAAAAAATCGGAGTCGAAATAATTTTTATAGAAGACCGAAGAACCATTCACGCGAATTTCTTTATTGTTCCAAATTATATTGTGCCAGTCCTTATTTGAGGCGAAGTCTTCACGAAAATCATACCACCACTGCAAAAGTTCAGTATAGAACTGAGAACGGATTGAGAAGTCTTTAACTTCGAAATTACAGTTAAAAAGGAAAAGTTCTCCATATTTCGCTACAAGATGACGCAAATAGCTTTTCCAGGTTCCTCTATTTGAATTAAAAATTCTCTTTAACGAAGTTAGCCTTAAGGACGTTCGCGCGAAAATTTTCCTGTCGATAGAATTGTTTTAAATTTTTACTGCAGGCAGATAGTGAGTTACTTGTGCCAGAAATGCAAAAAACATTGGGGGTCACCGTCTTCGTTTCAGAGATAAAGCGTGTGGTAAACTATACTGATTTCGAAAAATTGCCCCAGATAATTGAGCACGGTCTACAGGGGTTTATAGTTGAAAATATCGAGGTTGAGTCAACAGAGGCAAACGATCTTAGTAACATTTTGTAGAAGTGGGTCTGTTGCGGAAATAATTCCAAATGTTACTGACGTTTTCAGAAAATTTAACCCTCTTAAGAGGCATTTGAAACCGCCGCACTGATACACGAAGAGCTAATAAGAACGGAATTCGATGGTACATTTTGCCAAAAATTCAAACTTCTAGTCGATAGATTTTCTTGATTTTTTTCCCTAAACGTAGGAAATCAGTAGAGAAAATGGTCCATCGAAAGAAAAATTGGGGTCACCGAACGTCCAAGATCGTTAAATCCAAGCAAAGCTCTAGCAATGGCCATCTGCCCTATCATTTGTTTATTTTATAACGTAGCGCGCGCGCTCATGCATGACGTGACATCTGAATTTGCGTGCGCAGTAAGGATGCGCAGAAACAATAGGCTTTTTGCAACAAACGATCACATGGTACAAAATCCGCCATGCTGGAGGGCAAGCTCATTTTTATTCCCGCACTGAGACGTCAAAACAAAGCTGTTGTCACGAAGCTCTCTAGAACCTCTAATTTTTTTGGATCTTGTTGGCACGAAGCTCTATTGTTTTAGGGCTAGGGTCTATTGTTACCATTGTTTGTATATAATTTTCTCAACCAATCCTGTGAGACGTTCCGAAGAGCGTCGTGGCGGCCCAAACAAAAGGACCTTAACCAGTCAGGCGTGACTGACCTTTATTTTAATGTCCCAGTGCGGGAATAATGATGAGCTTGCCCTCCA
>CM042753.1:17801312-17803812 GCA_022496165.2 Catalaphyllia jardinei
GGAACCACACGAGGTAAAGAAAAAATCTTTTGACCTCGGTGGGAATCTCTGTTACATCATTTGTGTTCATAGTGCTACGCGGCACAACATTTATCTGAGTTATAGTGTTTTATTGCTCCTATTCTCATCCCCAGTGCTACTCGTCTTAAATTGTCCGCCGGTGTGAGGCCCTGGGGCGAGTATATCTGTAGAATTCAACATGGAGAGTGTTCCAAAAGAGTTAAGAAATCTTCGAGCTTGCCTACTGTGTTCATTGGTGAAGGTAGGAAATTTTAGTGAAAGGACTCCATGCTTAGATTTCCATATAGCTAGTCGCAGATTGTGCGCGTAACTGTGCGGAAATCTAGCCAAAATAACCTATTAGCTGTGCGCAAACCAAAGAAACGTGGTTTTCAATTTCAGTGTTAATACAGTAAGCTTACTCTCATTGTGATTTTCTTTAATTTCTTACGATGAAATCTACAACCTTTGCAATATATCGAGTTCGGATAGACGAGAAATCTAAACACGACAAAAGTAGGGATTTATATGCCAACAAATTTATGTCATTTCACTCCACTTAGAAACGAGACTCTGGGTTTCCTGATAGGGACGTTCCAGATCCGACCCCGTCGGGTAGATGATTCCTACCAGTTGGATTTTTTTGTTGGAACCCTTCGAGAAAAAGAGAAAACCTTTCCTAACCCTTCACTTTTTTGTCAGTGCCTTTGAAAAAAGATTCCTACGTACCCATCAAGTTCCGAGGGACCTCATCCATATCCCCCATTCCCCTGCCTGCACTTCAAACCTTTTGACATCAAACCTTTATGGCATCAAACTGCTACGGCCCTATATATTTGCTACAAATTTATATTATATGGGTAACTGGCAATTGCTTCATTTTTGGTTATGGATTTGTCCCTTTTAATTTACAGACTCTGGAGCAATTTGAATATGATGGTTGTGAAAATTGTGAGAAGTTTCTCAGACTAAAGAACAACAAAGAAAACATTCTTACCTGTACTAGTGCAAACTTTGATGGGTAAGTTACTATCAGTTCTGTCTAAGTTGGCAAATATATATTTGTCTAAATTGTTAAGTAGTAGTAATGGTTGATTAAAAAGTTGTTTCCCAACAGGGTTGTTTTATTTCTTAGTTCCAGCAACAGCAACAGCAACAGCTTATTTTTTCCTTTTTTATAAATTAAATTACGTAATACTGATAACAATTAAATTAGAATAAACCAGGGTAACTGACAATTTAAAATAGTTAAAAATACCAGGATAAGAAACTATTTTGCCCCAGAAATATTTTGCTTGACCAAAAACGTATTCCAGTCCCCTGCAGTGGCAGATCTAGGGGAGGGGCCCGGGGGTCCGGGCTCCCCCTACCTTATTTTGGGCAAAAAAAGAAGAAATGACTGAAGGGAAAAAGGCCAGCAGAGCAATAAAATTAAGACCGCCCCCCCCCCCCCCACCCTTAGCTCAAGGTCTGGATCTGCCACTGCCCTGCTAGGAAAAGCCCATGAAACATCTGTGGGGCTGAAGAGCACTGAGATAAAAATGCAATAGTTATTTGACGTCATGACGTCACTAAAATTAAAACTGTAAAACTATTGATCCTCCTAATATTTAACTTTCATGATTTATAAGAGTAGCTGAAAAGTATTTCATACAAATGTTCGCTCTGAATGGGTTCTTGGTTTTGTGATAGACCAGGCTTTAATTTCTAAGCTTTTGTGTGACACGGCACTTACATGACGGCCAAAAGAGCTGTCATGTTGGTTAAAAAAATGACTTATTTTGGGAAATTTGGCTATTTGAACAGTTCATGTATCAGAAAAAGTATTATTTTAATGTTTTTGAGTTCTTGTTTTACTTTCATTGTGTTTCTATGGAGTTATAGAAACACTTGTGAAATTTTGGGAGAGCTTTATTGTCTCATATTCTGGCAGTGTTTCTTGTTCTCCCTTGGTAGTGTTCAAACAACCCCATTCCTAGGGGAATGAAAGTAGATGTTCAGTGCCACTGCTGACTGGTAATATTCTTTCCTCCTTTTATGCAATTACACCAGAATAATATCACTCATGACTCCTGAAGACAGTTGGGTGGCCAGGTGGCAAAGAATTGGTGAGCCAACATATTGTAATTATAATACAGTGTGAACATCTGGGTGAGGGTAATAATTCTGGAAAAACTGTTGTTGGCAACATTCTTACTCATGTCTAAAAAAACCTGGGAAGAAGTCATCTTCACCATCAAGTGTTTGCCAGTTGGTGTTAAAGTCATCTGTTGAAACTGACTGCTCAGTTTTGCTGTGATGTTATTGGCTGTGAGACCTGTTTAGAGTTTGTCAAAAATGATTGTTCAGTTAGTACAAATTGGTTAGTTTAATGTTTGTTATTAAGCATCGAGCACAGTCCTGGCCAATTTTGTGGTTTGATGTTAACAAAGTTACACAATGTGATTGTTGTCATCACCATTTTGGATCACTTGTCGGTGTTCAATCAAACAAATGTTAC